>CM022303.1:52056643-52087845 GCA_011799875.1 Thinopyrum elongatum
ACGAAAAAAATAAGTTCTAGCTATATATTTAGTTAATTGTGTAATGAGCATTTATTTGGGTCATCCATTTCCTTTAATCACGTCAAAATAACGATCCTTTTTTTTTTGTTCATGGAACTGCAAAATGGCACATAATAAAATACCAACTACCATTATAACAAGCTGCATATTGATGACCATCGCCCTCCCTGAAAAAAAAATCCTTCAGTCAACAATATCACCAGAAAAGATATTAGGAACAACTCGTAGGAAGCTCTAAATGAGAAAATGATCCTACTTTATTTGGATTGTTAGATAAATGAGATAAACGAGACACGAGAGCACACGGATTTTTACGTGGAAACCCTTGCGGCAGAAAACCACGGACGCACGAAGACGCAATCACTATGATGGAGAGTATTAAAGCATGAGACGACAGTCAGTCTTTAGGTGCGACTACATGGAGTATATATGAGGGCAATACATAAGAGTCCTTGGCGACAAGTAAACGAGTTGTACTCGTACACCGGTACCAACGCAAAGGCCCACACCGGTTGTACTACGTCTAGTCCAACATGGTACTAGAATTTGGATCACACATTTAACAATCTCCACCGTGAACTAACTTCCCTCCAGTAGTCGAAGAAAGTAAATAACGCCATCCCATCAGCACATAAAAACCTTGTGCATCAAAGTCCATGGACTAGTGAGAAATACCAACTAAGCCTGAGCAAAGCTCAAACTTATTGGTAGGAACTGGCTTTGTCATCATATCAGCTGGATTATCATGAGTACTTATCTGCATACCTTCAAATCGCCTTCATCTATAACATCTCGAATATTGTGAAATCTGACATCAATGTGCTTTGTTCTCTCATCATACATTGGATTATTTTAAGACATATGGCACTTTGCCTGTCAAAAAATATGGTGGGCAAGATGAATCTCACCAAGCTCAGTATATAAACCTTTCAACCAGATTGCTTCTTTGCATGCCTTAGAAATAGTCATATACTTGGCATCAGTAGTTGAACAAGTCACAATAGACTGCAAAGTTTCTCCCAACTCATAGCAAAACCACCAATGGTGAAAACATAACCTGTGAGCGATCTTCTCTTATCCAAATCACCAGCAAAATCAGAATCAACAAAACCAACAAGTCCATCTCTAGTTTTCCTAAACTGTAAATAGCATTAGAAGTACCTCGCAGGTATTTGAAAATCCACTGAACTGCTTTCCAATGCTCTTTTCTGGGATTAGCCATGTATCTACTGACACACTCAATGCATATGGTAAATCCGGACGAGAACAAACCATGGCATACATAAGTGAACAACTGCACTTGAATAGGGAACTCT
The DNA here is from genome assembly GCA_011799875.1 of Thinopyrum elongatum. NCBI lineage: Eukaryota > Viridiplantae > Streptophyta > Magnoliopsida > Poales > Poaceae > Thinopyrum > Thinopyrum elongatum. The sequence goes on from CM022303.1 coordinate 52,057,981, forward strand.
AGACATGTACTCAATATCTGCATCTGACTTAGGACAAAAGCTAATGATAATTTGCAGTGTGCAGCTAATGGAGTACTCACCGACTTGGCATTATGCATATTAAAACGACGAAGAACTTTATCAATATATCCCTTCCGACTTAGAATACTTTTCCAGATGGTGTATCTTGGAATTTTCATGCCAAGTATTTTCTTTGCTGCACCCAAATCCTTCATCTCAAATTCATTACTCAATTGCTTCTTTAGTTCATTAATCTCTGACATACTCTTTGCAGCAATTAGCATATCAACATAAAGGAGCAATAAATCGTTGAATCTTGACAGTTTTCATATAAACACAACTATCATAATTAGACCTTTGAAAACTTGAGAGAGCATAAAGGTCTCAAATCTCTTGTACCACTGTCTAGGAGACTGCTTCAATCCATAAAGAGATTTCTTTAACTTACAGACAAGCTTTTCATTTCAGGAATAACAAAACCTTCAGGTGTTCCATATAAATATCCTCTTCTAATTCTCCATGAAAATGCAGTTTTAACATCCAATTGTTCAAGCTCAAAATCATGCATGGCAACAATACTGAGTACAATGCGAATAGAGCTATGCTTCACAACAGGAGAAAAGACTCCATTATATTCAATACCTGGAATCTGACAGTAACTTTAGGAACTAACCTTGCTTTGTATCTTGTCTCATCATTAGGAGAAACACCTTCTTTCCTTTTGAAAACCCACTTGCACAAGAATAGGTTTCTTCTCTCTAGGTAATTTTATTAAATCCCAAGTGCCATTCTTTTCAAGTGATTCCATCTCATCATGCATAGCGGCCATCCACTTATTACTATCGCCAGAAATAATAGCCTCGAATATGAAGAAGGCTCAGCATTACCTTCAATTTCTTCTGCAACAGATAAAGCAAATAAACAATGTTGCACTCTTCAATTAACTCTTTCAATTTTATCCGCCTAACTCTGTCATGTGCGAGATTCCAACCGGGTGGAACAATAGGCTGATTTGGAGTGACATGTTCATCATCAACGACGGGATCATCATGCGCATCAACATTTTACTTATCAGATGTATCACCTGAATCAATAACATGCTCCACCTGAACAGTGGATGCTGATAGTAGCCTGCTGTTCACTCTCAACAGGAACATCATGTAACATAGCAGATTCATTAAAGATAACTTTTCTGCTAATAACAACTTCTGGGTTCAGGATTCCACAATTAAAACCTTTAACACCCGACTTAAAACCAAGAAAGATGAACTTAACAACCCTAGGCTCCAATTTTCCATTGTCAACTTGAGCATAAGCAGTTCAACCAAAAACTCTCAATTATGAATAATCAGCAGGAGAACCAGACCATACCTCAATTGGAGTTTCGTTTATTAGAGCAATAGATGGTGAATAGTTAATGAAATAACAAGCAGTGGAAGCGGCCCCAACCCAAAACGCTATGCAGACTTGCATTGGACAACATGCAATGGGCTCTGAAAATAATGGTCCTGTTCATATGCTCAGCAACACCATTTTGTTGAGGAGTTAAGGAATGGTGTAATGTCTGACAATGCCTTCAGACTTGCAATAATTCTCCAAATTGCTTAGAACTGAATTCCATACCATTATTAGTGCGAAGTATTTTTACCTTCTTTTCAGTTTGTCTCTCAATCATAATCTTCCACTCCTTAAATGCTGAGAATACTTGATATTATTATTCAAGAATAAGGCCAAACTTTTCTCGAGTAATCATCAATAATAGTCAACATATAATTAGCTCCACCTAATGACTTTTTGCAAGATGGTCCCATAAATCAGAATGAACTAATCAAGAATACCTTCAGTTGCATGAACCGAAGTGTTGAACTTCACCCTCTTATGCTTGCCGAAGATACAATGCTCACAAATTTCAATTTACCAGGTTCATATCCATCAAGAAGACCTCTCTTATTAACTCTGCCAAACCAAGTTCACTCATATGTCCAAGACGCACATGCCAAGGTTAGCAGCTCCACAATCAGAATTTCTTTGAAATAACCGGAATAGCATTACCTGAAACGGTAGAACCTCGAAGGTAATAAAGACCATTGGTCGAACTTAAATCAACTTTCATCACAATAGAGAACCTTTGGTGACTTTCAAAACACTATCTCCACCTGAATACTTGTACCCTTTGATCGAGGGCACTCACAGAGATAAGATTTCTCTTCATCTTCGGAATATACCGAACATCTGTCAAAGTTCTGATTGTGCCATCAAACATCTTGATTCAAATAGAACCTATGCCTTCAATCTTGCATGGTGAATTATCAAAGCACAAAAGGAACCAGCAGCAGTAGTGGAATCAAAAGTTAGTAACCAATCTCTATGCGGACACATATGAAAGTACATGCAGTATCAAGTACCCACTCATCATTGGTCTTAGCACATCAACATTAACAACAAGAGCATCATCGGAACTATCATCACGAGCAACATTAGCAGAATTTTCACCTTGTTTGTTACCTTCCCTATTTTCCTGTTCTGCAACTTGAAACATTCTGAGATGCCATGCCCGTCTTCTTGCAATATTTCTTGTCTCTAGATTGCGACCGGCCCCTGTAGCTGTTCTTACTTTTGCCTCTATTTCCATTATGTGAGTTCTTCTCCTTGTCCTGCCACGAATAGATAATCCCTCGGCTTGGGATGAACTTGAACCATCATGAGGCACCATTAGTTTCATATTTTCCTTAGAGTTCAAAGTTCGCAAACTTCATTAAGCGTGAGAGTATCATGACTGTGTAATATGGTGTCTCTAAAATTGGTATAAGACTTGGCAGTGAACAAACTAACATTAAAGCAGTATCTTCCCCTTCATACATACCTCCATTGCAGCTATATCAGATATGATCTCTTTAAATTCTGAAATATGATTCAAACATTACCTCCCTGGGTAACATGTGCAGGAATAATTTTTGCTTCAGATGCATCTTGCTAGTGAGATCTTTTGTCATGCAAATCCCTTCCGTTTTAACCATAGAGCGGCGGGCAGTTTTCTCGCTCAAAACTTCCTGTAAAATATTATTATGCAAATGGAGTTGAATTTGTGAAAAAGCCTTACGATCCCTTCTTTTCTCCTCATCAGTCCCAGTCCTGAATTCGGTTTTCCCAAAACTATAGTGCTTCATCATAGTCAGCCTGTGCCAACAACGTCCGCATCTTGACTGCCATATGGTAAACTTGTGTCACGATCCAACAGCGGAAGATCGTACTTCATGAAAGCCATGAGTAGATGAACTATGCACACAAAGTAGTACAAGTCGAAAGCAGAATAATTCTTGAAAGAATAATATTGCGGTGATAGAACAGAGTAAATAGCACCTGATAGCTTCCTTGTATGCACGTAGCAACCAAGACAAAAAAAATGTGATTTGGAGAAGATGCCTTCACTGATGTAGTACTAGTAGCTGGCTGATGTAGATTGTTCTTGATCAGAGACAAAATAAAAAAAAAGTCTGGACTTGGTTTCACGTGGAGGGAGTGGCGGCTGACAGATCGATTGCTGGACTGATCCGCACTTGTAGACGCATGTCTTGATGGCCACAGAGCAAATCGCCTCGGGACTTGAAGCTTGCACCAATCGATCTCAACTTGATCTGGACACGGACAATTGCTCGCTCGTACGGTGAAGAAAATACCAGCGCGTCGACACGATTGCTCGGTCACGCCTAGGAGTCGGTCTCGGTCTTAACCTGCGATTTGGCAGATCGCAGAACGGGGCGGGACGAGCAACCCTAGCTTCTTTCGAACCTGGACGAATCTCGTATCTAAAACTTGGCTCTGTATACCACTTGTTAGATAAACAAGATAAAACAAGACACGAGAGCACACACGGATTTTTACGTGGAAACTCTTGCGGGAGAAAACCACGGACGCACGAAGGCGCAATCACTATGATGGGGAGTATTACAAGCATGAGACGACAGTCTTCTTTAGGTGCGACTACATATGGGGTATATATGAGGGCAATACATAAGAGTACTGGATAACAAGTAAATGATTTGTACTCGTACGCGTCGGTACCAATGCAAAGGCCCACAACTGGTTATACACGTCTAGTCCAACACAGTCTAGAATTTAGATCACAATTTAACAGGGATCTTCTGCCCTTATTATTTTCGTGGTAGTTAGTCCCAGTTCTTCATTATTTCATCATGGTGTGCTCCTAGTACTTATAGATGAGATGAAAACCGAAAACACCTATATGTGAAGGAAGCAAGGAACAACATTTAGTATACGAAGGAACCATGGCTGATCGATTCACATTGATCACCCCCCCCCCCCCCCTATTGATAAAGGTTTCTAGTTTTTGCCCTATAAATAGATTGCACTGAGAATTATGTTATTGTGTGTACATTGGAGCTGAGAAGTTGGTTGGGCGAGGCAGACAAGAAGGGAGTGAGATTATGGTGCGGCACTCAATAAGGCACAAATGACTGGAGAGGTAGAGCGAATGAAGGGAGAGACAATATGTAATTAACAGTAAAAAATCATAATGCCTCTCGTGTATAAGAATCGTAAAGATATGTCTTAAGACACCAATGTTGAACCACTATAATATGTTTGCCACTTGTGAAATTTGTTCCCTACCTTGCAACACGGCGATTACTATCTGTGTATAGTATGGATGGTATGTTTATTCTGGTCTCAAATATCATTGAGCATGCACTGAAGGAAAGAAGTTAAGGATTACTCACGAATTTTCTTGATTTTAGAAGGAAAACTAAGGTGCATGCAAGATTACATCTAGCAAGTCTTTTCATATCCACTTTACTGATTTCTCAAGGTTTTTATCATTTAAATGATAGATTATGATTGTTCCTTTATCATAATATTTCTATTAATAAATATTTGTTTATTTTTAACTGCAGAGTCTTGCTATGATCTGCATTCATCGCTGCCATTAAAGAGAATGGAGTCAGGGTTGGACTGCCGAAGAATGAAGTCATCGTCAAGCCAGTTGGAAATCGCCCACAAGATCGATCACTCAAACTAATGAATACACACACACTAAGGCCCAGTTTCTTTTTGCCAGAATCTGGGGATTCTTCCAGAATCCGACCCCTACCCAGTTTCTCCCAGAATTTTTAAAAACCCCATTTGGTTTACAATCCTATCTAATTAGACCATAACAGATAGGATTGTAAAACAAATGGGGCTCAAAGATCTGGAGAGAAGCGGGTAGGGATCGTATTCTGGAGAATCCCCAGAATCTGGCAAAAGAACTGGGCCTAAACTGATAGCCAAAGGGCCCTTGTCGGGCCCTTGTTTTCTTCACTTTATTGATTTTCTGTTTTCTCCCCCAGGTGATACAAATCTATGCCCTGTACATCTATATACATACAAGCCAATCCTACGCAGCAAACCTATCCCTGACTAGGACTCTCATCTAATCTAACTTTATACTCCTACACGGCCAAACCTAACCGACTAACTTAGACCGTATACTACTTGGACTTGATGACCTAGAACCAGACTAGTACTGCTACTTGCGTGCAACCAGCCCACACGTATAATCACCGGCTGCCTTGATCACCATTAGTCTAAATCTAGTATAAACTCCTACTACATGACTCACCAATACTATGACTAGGACAAGATACCTTACAATCTCCCCCTAATCTTGACTTTATCTCCTCGTGTTTTCTCCGATCTTGACATGTTCTAGATTTACGATTTGTCAATCCAAACTCCGACGCATGATTCGAACTACCGCCCACACAGTTGCATCTACGCATGCAACGTGCAAGACTGGACGCACCATCAGCCTTACATCGTACAACTTAACCAGTCACTGTCCCACTACACGCCAAGTTTGTCTCAACTGTCAATCACGTTATACTAAGTATGACCCGCAGGAAACATGCAGTTCACTCCTTGCTCTGCCATGTTGTGCCACCGCCATTGCTCAGCCGTTTGCCTTGCACTCGGTCTGCACCATACTCCTTGTACTTGCTTGCATAGATCCCTCTCCACCTGCTCAGACACCTCCTTGCTTTACGATGGCTTCTTCGCCTAGCATCGTCCGCCTTCGCATCACAACGAACTCCACACTGGCCGCATCAGGACGCTCCACGAGGATATTGACATGACTCCACAGAACACCGTGCCACCGCTTCAACTCCAACAATCACACACAGAGACGAGTACTTGGACATGACGACACTCCAGACGCAACAACGACTAATCCTGCAAACTCGCACGACTCCTTGACTCATCCACTCCCCCGGATGACGATCTCGAGCTCCAGCACCGCACCTCGGCACCACTCTCCCATCAACGATCTCCTTCCACCATCTTCCCGACGACAACCTGCCATCTACCACCTTGTGCTCCACCGAATGACGATCGCCCGACCCTCCTCGTCGCTGCTCACCCAACACTTCATGGCCCGCCCGAGGCCAGTAGGTCGCCACCAGGGGCACAGCGCAACTTCAAATCGACCTTGCTCTAGATACCAATAGTTGGAAATCGCCCACAGGATGATACATCAAACTAGATGAACACCACACACAAAAACTGATAGCAAAGGGCCCTTGTCGTGCCCTTTTTCTTCTCTTTTGATTTTCTGTTTTCTCCTCCACGGTATACAAATCATGCCTGTACATCTATTATATACACGGCCAGATCCTATTAGCAAACCTATCCTGACTTGGACTCTCATCTAACCTAACTTTATACTCCTACACGCCAAAACCTAACCGATCAACTTAGACCGTATATACTACTTGGACTTGGTGACCTATATGAACCAGACTAGTACTGCTACTTGCGTGCCAACCAGCCACACGTACTAATCACCGGCCTGCCTTGATCACCATTAGTCTAAATCTAGTATAAACTCCTACTACATGAGTCAACCAATACTATGACTAGACAAGATACCTTAACAATCTCCCCCAAATCTTGACTTTAATCTCCCGTGCTTTCTCTGATCTTGACTCGTTCTAGATTTACGACTTGTCAATCCAAACTCCGACGCATGATTCAAACTACCGGCCCACACATTGCATCTACGCATGCAACGTGCAAGACTGGACGCACCATCAGTCTTCACGTCGTACAAGTTAACCAGTCACTGTCCCACTACACGCCGTTTGATCTCAACTGTCATATCCGTATACTAAGTATGACCCGCATGGAAACATGCATGCACCTCCTTGCTCTGCCATGTTGTGCCACCGCCATTGCTCAGCCTTGCCCTTGCACTCGGTCTGCACCATACTCCTTGTACTTACTTGCAATAGATCCACTCTCCACTGCTCAGACACCTCTTGCTTACGATGGCTTCTTCGCCTAGCATCGTCCGCCTTCGGCATCACAACAATCCACACTGGCCGCAATCAGGACGCTCCACGAGGATATTACAGGACTCACGAACACCGTGCACACCGCTTCAACATCCAACGAATCACACACAGAGAAGCACTTGGACATGACGACGACTCACACGACGCAACACGACTAATCTGCAAACTCGCACGACTCCTTGACTCATCCAACTCCCCCGGATGACGACCTTGACGAGCTCCAGCACGCCCCTCGGCACAACCTCTCCATCAACGATCTCCTTCCACAACTCCCGACGACACCTATCGTCTCCACCTTGTCGCTCCACCGAATGACGATCGCCCGACCCTCCTCGTCGCTGCATCACCCAACAACTTCATGGCCCGCCCCGAGGCGCTAGTAGGTCGCCACCCCGGGGCAAGCGCAACTTCAAATCGACACTTGTTCTATAACATATTGGAAATCGCCCACAGGATTGACACATCAAACTAGATGAACACACACACAAAAAACTGATAGCCAAAGGGCCCTTGTCGTGCCTTCTCTTCTTTCTCTTTATTGATTTTTCTATTTTCTCCTCCACGGTGATACAATCTATGCACTGTACAGTCTATATATATACACGCCAATCCTTATGTAGCAAACCTATCTGATAGGACTCTCATCTAATCTAACTTTATACTCTACACGGGCCAACCTAACGGACTCACTGACCGTATACTACTTGGACTTGATGACCTATATGAACCAAGACTAGTACTGCTACTTGCGTGCAAGCACCCACACGTACTAATCACCGGCGTGCCTTGATCACCATTAGTCTAAATGTAGTTAATAAACTCCTACTAACATGACTCAACCAATACTATGACTAGGACAGATTATCTTACAATCTCCCCCTAATCTTGACTTTATCTCCTCATGCTTTTCTCTGATCTTGACTCGTTCTAGATTTACGACTTGTCAATCCAACCTCGAGCATGATTCGAACTACCGCCAACACTTGATCTACGCATGCACGTAAAAGACGGACGCACCTTCAGTCTCACGTCGTACAAGTTAACCAGTCACTGTCCCACTACACCCAAGTTTGATCTAACTTACATATCCGTATACTAAGTATGACCCGCATGGAAACATGCAGTGCACCTCCTTGCTCTGCCATGTTGTGACACCGCCAGCTCAGCCGTTGCCTTGCACTCCGGTCTACACCATACTCCTTGTACTTGCTTGCAATAGATCCACTCTCCACTGCTCAGACACCTCCTTGCTTTAACGATGGCTTCTTCGCCTAGCATCGTCCCCTTCGGCATCACAACGAATTCACACTGCCGCAATCGGGAGCTCCAGCAGGATATTGACTGACTCACAGAACACGTGCACCGCTTCACTCCAACTAATCAAACACAGAGACGAGCACTTGGACATGACGACGACTCACAGACGCAACAACACTAATCCTGCAAACTCGCACGACTCCTTGACTCATCGAACTCCCCCGGATGACGATCTTGACGAGCTCCAGCACCCACCTCGGCACCATCTACCCTCAACGATCCCTTCACCATCTTCCCGACGACAACCTGCCGTCTACCACCTTGCGCTCCACCGAATGACGATCGCCCGACCCTCCTCGTCGCTGCATCACCCAACAACTTCAAGGCCCGCCCCGAGGCGCTAGTAGGTCGCCACCCCGGGGCAAGCGCAACTTCAAATGGACCTGCTCTAGATACCAATAGGGAAATCGCCCACGGATTGATCACATCAAACTAGATGAACCACGCACACACAAAAACTTATAGCCAAAGGGCCCTTGTCGTGCCCTTCTTTCTTCTCTTTATGATTTTCTGTTTTCTCCTCCACGATGATACAAATCTATTGCCCTGTACATCTATATATATACACGGCCAGATCCCTATGTAGCAAACCTATCCTGACTAGGACTGCATCTAATCTAACTTTATACTCCTACACGGCCAAACCTAACCGACTCAACTTAGACCGTATACTACTTGGACTTGGTGACCTATATGAACCAGGACTAGTACTGCTACTTGCGTGCAAACGCCACACGTATAATCACCGGCTGCCTTGATCACCATTAGTCTAAATCTAGTATAAACTCCTACTACATGACTCAACCAATACTATGACTAGGACAAGATTACCTTACAATCTCCCCCTAATCTTGACTTTATTCCTCGTGCTTTCTCTGATCTTGACTCGTTCTAGATTTACGACTTGTCAATCCAAACCTCCGACGCATGATTCAAACTAACCGGCCACAACAGTTGCATCTACTATGCAACGTAAAGACTGGTACGCACCAAACATGCAGTGCACCTCTTGCTCTGCCATGTTGTGCCACCGCCATTGCTCAGCCGTTGCCTTGCACTCGGTCTGCACCATACTCCTTGTACTTGCTTGCAAAGATCCACTCTCCACTGCTCAGACACCTCCTTGCTTTACGATGGCTTCTTCGCCTAGCATCGTCCGCCTTCGGCATCAAACAACGAATCACACACTTGGCGCAATCAGGACGCTCCACGAGGATATTGACAGACTCACAAACACCGTTGCACACCGCTTCAACTCCAACGAATCACACACAGAGACGAGCACTTGACATGATGACGACTCACAGACGCAACAACGACTAATCTGACAAACTCACACGACTCCTTGACTCTCAACTCCCCATGACGATCTTGACGAGCTCCAGCACCGCACCTCGGCACCACCTCTCCCATCAACGATCTCCTTCACACTCTTCCCGACGCACCTGCCGTTCTACCACCTTGTCGCTCACACCGAATGACGATCGCCCGACCCTCCTCGTCGCTGCATCACCCAACAACTTCAAGGCCCGCCCCGAGGCGCTAGTAGGTCGCCACCCTCGGGGCAAGCGCAACTTCAAATCGACCTGCTCTAGTAACCAATAGTTGGAAATCGCCCACGATTGATCACATCAAACTAGATGAACACGCACACAAAAAACTGATAGCCAAAGGGCCCTTGTCGGCCCTTCTTTCTTCTCTTTATGATTTTCTGTTTTCTCCTCCACGATGATACAAATCTATGCCCTGTACATCTATATAATATACACGGCCAGATCCCTATGTAGCAAACCTATCCTGACTAGGACTCTCAAATCTAACTTATATCCTACACGGCAAACCTAACCGACTCAACTTAGACCGTATACTACTTGGACTTGGTGACCTTACGAACCAGACTAGTACTGCTACTTGCGTGCTACCAGCCACACTATTAATCACCGGCTGCCTTGATCACCATAGTCTAAATCTAGTATAAACTCCTACTACATGACTCAACCAATACTATGACTAGGACAAGATTACCTTACAATCTCCCTCTAATCTTGACTTTATCTCCTCGTGCTTTCTCTGATCTGACTCGTTCTAGATTTAGACTTGTCAATCCAAACTCCGACGCATGATTGAAACTACGGCCCACACAGTTGCATTTACGATGCAACGTGCAGACTGGACGCACCATCAGTCTTCACGTCGTACAACTTAACCAGTCACTGTCCCACTACACGCCAAGTTTGATCTCAACTGTCATATCCGTATACTAAGTATGACCCGCATGGAAAACATTGCCGTTGCACCTCCTTGCTCTGCCATGTTGTGCCACCGCCATTGCTCAGCCGTTGCCTTGCACTCGGTCTGCACCATACTCCTTGCTTACTTGCAATAGATCCAATCTCCACTGCTCAGACACCTCCTTGCTTTACGAGGCTTCTTCGCCTAGCATCGTCCGCCTTCGGCATCACAACGAATCCACACTGGCCGCAATCAGGACGCTCCACGAGGATATTGACATGACTCACAGAAAACCGTGCACACCTTCAAAATCCAAAGAATCACACACAGAGACGGACTTGGACATGACGACGACTCACAGACGCAAAACGACTAATCCTGCAAACTCGCACGACTCCTTGACTCATCCAACTCCCCCGGATGACGATCTTGACGAGCTCCAGCACCGCACCTCGGACCACCTCTCCCCACACGAATCCTTCCACCATCTTCCGACGACAAACTATCGTCTACACCTTGTCGCTCCACCGAATGACGATCGCCCGACCCCTCGTCGCTGCATCACCCAACAACTCCTGGCCCGCCCCGAGGCGCTAGTAGGCGCCACCCGGGGCAAGCGCAACTTCATATCGACCTTACTCTAGATACCAATAGTTGGAAATCGCCCAACGGATTGATCACATCGAACTAGATGAACACGCAACATACAAAAAATGATAGCCAAAGGGCCCTGTCGTGCCCTTCTTTCTTCTCTTTATTGATTTTCTGTTTCCCTCCACGCTGAACACAATCTATGCCCTGTACATCTATATATATACACGGCCAGATCCCTATGTAGCAAACCTATCCTGACTTGGACTCTCATCTACCTAACTTTATACTCCTACACGGCCAACCTAACCGACTCAACTTAGACCGTATAATACTTGGACTTGGTGACCTATATGAACCAGACTAGTACTGCTACTTGCGTGCAACCAGCAACACGTAATAATCACCGGCTGCCTTGATCACCATTAGTCTAAATCTAGTATAAACTCCTACTACATGACTCAACCAATACATTGACTAGGACAAGATTACCTTACAATCCCCCTAATCTTGACTTTATCTCCTGTGCTTTCTCTGATCTTGACTCGTTCTAGATTTACGACTTGTCATCAAACCTCCGACGCATGATTCGAACTAACGGCCCACACAGTTGCATCTACGCATTGGAACGTGCAAGACTGGACGCACCATCAGTCTTCACGTCGTACAATTAAACAGTCACTGTCCCACTACACGCCAAGTTTGATCTCAACGTCATATCCGGATACTAAGTATGACCCGCATGGAAACATGCAGTGCACCTCCTTGCTCTGCCAGTTGTGCCACCGCCATTGCTCAGCCGTTGCCTTGCACTCGGTCTGCAACCATACTCTTGTACTTGCTTGCAATAGATCCACTCTCCACTGCTCAGACACCTCCTTGCTTTACGATGGCTTCTTCGCCTAGCATCGTCCGCCTTCGGCATCACAACGAATCCACAATGGCCGAATCAGGACGCTCCACGAGGGATATTGGCATGACTCACAGAACACCGTGCACACCGCTTCAACTCCAACGAATCACACACAGAGACGAGCACTTGGACATGACGAACGACTCACAGACGCAACAAACGACTAATCCTGCAAACTCGCACGACTCCTGACTCATCCAACTCCCCGGATGACGATCTTGACGAGCTCCAGCACCGCACCTCGCGACCACCTTCCCATCAACTGATCTCCTTCCACCATCTTCCCGACGACAACCTGCCGTCTACCACCTTGTCGCTCCACACGAAGCGAGTCGGACGACCCTCCTCGTCGCTGCATCACCAACAACTTCATGGCCCGCCCCAGGCGCTAGTAGGTCGCCACCCCGGGGCAAGCGCAACTTCAAATGACCTTGTTCTAGATAACAATATTTGGAAACGCCCACAGGATTGATCACCATCAAACGATGAAACACACACACACAAAAACTATAGCCAAAGGGCCTGTCGTGCCTTCTTTTTTCTTCTCTTTATTGATTTCTATTTTCTCCTCCACGGTGAACAATCTATGCCCTGTACATCTATATAATACACGGCCAGATCCTTATGTAGCAACCTATCCTCACTAGGACTTCATTAATCTAACTTATTACTCCTACAAGGCCAAACCTAACGGACTCAACTAGACCGTATTACTACTGGACTTGATGACCTATATGAACCAGACTAGTACTGCTACTTGCGTGCAAGCAGCCAACGTACTAATCACCGGCTGCCTTGATCACCATTAGTCTAAATGTAGTATAAAAATCCTACTACATGACTCAACCAATACTATAGACTAGGACAAGATTATCTACAATCTCCCCCTAATCTTGATTTATCCTCATGCTTTCTCTGATCTTGACTCGTTCTAGATTTACGACTTGTCAATCAAACTCCGACGCATGATTCGAACTACGGCCACACAGTTGCATCTACGCATGCAACTAAAGACTGGACGCACCTCAGTCTTCACGTCGTACAAGTTAACCAGTCACTGTCCCACTACACGCCAAGTTTGATCTCAACTTACATATCCGTATACTAAGTATGACCCGCATGGAAACATGCAGTGACCTCCTTGCTCTGCCATGTGTGCCCCCGCCATTGCTAGCCGTTGCCTGCACTCGGTCTACACCATACTCCGTTGGACTTGCTTGCAATAGATCCACTCTCCACTGCTCAGACACCTCCTTGCTTTACGCTGGCTTCTTCGCCTAGCATCGTCCGCCTTCGGCATCACAACGAATTCAACTGGCCGCATCGGACGCTCCACGAGGATATTGACATGACTCACAGAACACCGTGCCACACCGCTTTCAACTCCAACGAACACACACAGAGACGAGCACTTGGAATGACGACGACCACGAGCAACAACGACTAATCCTGCAAACTGCACGACTCCTTGACTCATCGAACTCCCCCGGATGACGATCTTGACGAGCTCCAGCACCGCACCTCGGCACACATCTCCCATCAACGATCTCCTTCCACCATCTTCCGACGACAACCTGCGTCTACCACCTTGTCGCTCCACCGAATGACGATCGCCCGACCTCCTCGTCGCTGCATCACCAACAACTCAAGGCCCGCCCCGAGGCGCTAGTAGGTCGCCACCCGGGGCAAGCGCAACTTCAAATGGACCTTGCTCTAGATACCAATAGCTGGAAATCGCCCACAGGATTGATCACATCAAACTAGATGAACACGCACACACAAAAACTTATAGCCAAAGGGCCTTGTCGTGCCCTTCTTTCTTCTCTTATTGATTTTCTGTTTTCTCCTCCACGATGATACAAATCTATGCCTGTAAATCTATATATATACACGGCCAGATCCTATGTAGAAACCTATCTGACTAGGACTCTCATCTAATTAACTTATACTCCTACACGGCCAAACCTAACCGACTAACTTAGACCGTATACTACTTGGACTTGGTGACCTATATGAACCAGACTAGTACTGCTTACTTGCGTGCAACAGGCAACGTACTAATCACCGGCTGCCTTGATCCACATTAGTCTAAATCTAGTATAAACTCCTCACATGACTCAACCAATACTATGACTCAGGACAAGATTACCTTACAATCTCCCCCCTAATCTTGACTTTATCTCCTCGTGCTTTCTATGATCTTGACTCGTTCTAGATTTACGACTTGTCAATCCAAAATCCGAAGCATGATTCAAAACTACCGGCCCACACAGTTGCATCTACGCATGCAACGTAAAAGACTGGACGCACCAAAACAGCAGTGCACTCCTTCTCTGCATGTTGTGCCACCGCAATTGCTAGCGTGCCTTGATCGGTCTGCACCATACTCCTTGTACTTGCTTGCAATAGATCCACTCTCCACGCTCGACACCTCCTTGCTTTACGATGGCTTCTTCGCCTAGATCGTCCGCCTTCGGCATCACAACGAATCCACACTGGCCGCAATCAGGCGCTCCACGGAGGTATTGACATGACTCACAGAAACCACCGTGCACACCGTTCAACTCCAACGAATCACACACAGAGACGAGCACTTGGACATGATGCGACTCACAGACGCAACAACGACTAATCCTGCAAACTCACACGACTCCTGACTCATCCAACCCCCGGATGAGATCTTGACGAGCTCCAGCACCGCACCTCGGCACCACCTCCCATCAACGATCTCCTTCCACCATTTCCCGACGACAACCTGCCGTCACCCACCTTGTCGCTCCACAGAATGACGACGCCCGACCTCTCCGCGGCTGCATCACCCAACAACTTCAAGGCCCGAGGCGCTAGTAGGTCGCCACCCGGGGCAAGCGCAACTTCAAATCGACCTTGCTCTAGATACCAATAGTTGGAAATCGCCCCAAGGATTGATCACCTCAAACTAGATGAACACGCACACACAAAAACTGATAGCCAAAGGGCCCTTGTCGTGCCCTTCTTTCTTCTCTTTATTGATTTTCTGTTTTCTCCCCACGATGATACAAATCTATGCCCTGTACATCTATATATATACACGCCAGTCCCTATGTAGCAAACCTATCCTGACTAGGACTCTCATATAATCTAACTTTATACTCTTACACGGCCAAACCTAACCGACTCAACTTAGACCGTATACTACTTGGACTTGGTGACCTATACGAACCAGAATAGTACTGCTACTGCGTGCTACCAGCCACACGTATTTCACCGGCTGCCTTGATCACCATTAGTCTAATCTAGTATAAACTCCTATACATGACTCAACCAATACTATGACTAGGACAAGATTACCTTACAATCTCCTCTAATCTTGACTTTATCTCCTCGTGCTTCTCTGATCTTGACTCGTTCTAGATTTACGACTTGTCAATCAAACTCCGACCATTGATTCAAACTACCGGCCCACACAGTTGCATTTACGCATGCAGTGCAAGACTGGAGCACCATCAGTCTTACGTCGTACAACTTAACCAGTCACTGTCCCACTACACGCCAAGTTTGATCTCAACTGTTATATCCGTATTACTAAGTATGGACCCGCATGGAAACATGCAGTGCACCTCCTTGCTCTGCCATGTTGTGCCACGCCATTGCTCCAGCCGTTGCCTTGCACTCGGTCTGCACCATACTCCTTGTACTTACTGCAATAGATCCACTCTCCACTGCTCAGACACCTCCTTGCTTTACGATGGCTCTTCGCTAGCATCGTCCGCCTTCGGCATCACAACGAACCACACTGGCCGCAATCAGGACGCTCCACGAGGATATGACATGACTCACAGAACACCGTGCACACCGCTTCAACTCCAAAGAATCACAACACAGAGACGAGCAATTGGACATGACGACGACTCACAGACGCAAACAAACTGCAATCCTGCAAACTCGCACGACTCCTTGACTCATCCAACTCCCCGGATGACGATCTGACGAGCTCCAGCACCGCACCTCGGACCACTCTCCATCAACGATATCCTTCCACTCTTCCCGACGACAACACTATCGGCTACCACCTGTCGCTCCACAGAATGACGATCGCCCGACCCTCCTCGTCGCTGCATCACCCAACAACTTCATGGCCCGCCCCGAGGCGCTAGTAGGTCGCCACCCGGGGCAAGCGCCAACTCATATCGACCTACTCTAGATACCAATAGTTGGAAATCGCCCAACGGATTGATCACATCGAACTAGATGAACACGCAATAAAAAACTGATAGCCAAAGGGCCCTGTCGGCCCTCTTTCTTCTTTATTGATTTTCTGTTTTCTCCTCCACGTGATGACAAATCTATGCCTGTACATCTATATATATACACGGCCAGATCCCTAGAGCAAACCTATCCTGACTTGGACTCTCATCTAAACCTAACTTATACTCCTACACGGCCAAAACCTAAACGACTCAACTTTAGACCGTATACTACTTGGACTTGGTGACCTATAGAACCAGACTAGTACTGCTACTTGCGTGCAAACCAGCCACACGTACTAATCACGGTGCCTTGATCACCATTAGTCTAAATCTAGTATAAACTCCTACTACATGACTCAAACCAATACTATGACTAGGACAAGATTACCTTACAATCTCCCCCTAATCTTGACTTTATCTCCTTGTGCTTTCTCTGATCTTGACGTTCTAGATTTACGATTGTCAATCCAAACTCCGACGCATGATTCGAAACTACCGGCCCCACACAGTTGCATCTACGCATGGAACGTGCAAGACTGGACGCACCATCAGTCTTCACGTGTACAACTTAACCAGTCACTGTCCCACTACACGCCAAGTTTGATCTCAACTGTCATATCCGTTTATAACTAAGTATGACCCGCATGGAAACATGCAGTCACCTCCTTGCTCTGCCATGTTGTGCCACCGCCATTGCTCAGCCGTTGCCTTGCACTCGGTCTGCACCATACTCCTGTACTTGCTTGCAATAGATCCACTCTCCACTGCTCAGACACCTCCTTGCTTTACGATGGCTTCTTCGCTAGCATCGTCCGCCTCGGCATCACAACGAATCCACACTGGCCGCAATCAGGACGCTCCACGAGGATATTGGACTGACTCACAGAACACCGTGCAACCGCTTCAACTCCAACGAATCCACACACAGAGACGAGTACTTGGACATGAAGACGACTCACAGACGCAACAACGACTAATCCTGCAAACTCGCACGACTCCTTGACTCATCCAACTCCCCCGGTGACGATCTTGACGAGCTCCAGCACCGCACCTCGGCACCACCTCTCCCATCAACGATCTCCTTCCACCATCTTCCCGACGGACAACCTGCCGGTCTACCACCTTGTCGCTCCACCGAATGACGATCGCCCGACCCTCCTCGTCGTGCATCACCCAACAACTTCATGGCCCGCCCCGAGGCGCTAGTAGGTCGCCACCCGGGGCAAGCGCAACTTCAAATCGACCTTGTCTCTAGATACCAATAGTTGGAAATCGCCCACAGGATTGATCACATCAAACTAGATGAAACCACGCACACACAAAAAATGATAGCCAAAGGGCCCTTGTCGTGCCCTTTTCTTCTCTTATTGATTTTCTGTTTTCTCCCCACGGATGATACAAATCTATCCCTGTACATCTATATATATACACGGCCAGATCCCTATGTAGCAAACCTATCCTGACTAGGACTCTCATCTAATCTAACTTTATACTCCTACACGGCCAAACCTAACCGACTCAACTTAGACCGTATACTACTTGGACTTGGATGACCTATATGAACCAGACTAGTACTGCTACTTGCGTGCAGACCGCCCACAGTACTAATCACCGGCTGCCTTGATCACCATTAGTCTAAATCTAGGTATAAACTCCTACTACATGACTCAACCAATACTATGACTAGGACAAGATTACCTTACAATCTCCCCTAATCTTGACTTTATCTCCTGTGCTTCTTGATCTTGACTCGTTCTAGATTTACGACTTGTCAATCCAAACTCCGACGCATGATTCAAATACCGCGGCCAACACAGTTGCATATTACGCATGCAACGGCAAGAACTGGACGCACCATCAGTCTTCACGTCGTACAAGTTAACCAGTCACTGGTCCCACTACACGCCAAGTTTGATCTCAAATGTCATTCCGTATACTAAGTATGACCCGCATGGAAACATGCAGTGCACCTCCTTGCTCTGCCATGTTGTGCCACCGCCATTGCTCAGCCGTTGCCTTGCACTCGGTCTGCACCATACTCCTTGTATTGCTTGCAATAGATCCACTCTCACTGCTCAGACACCTCCTTGCTTTACGATGGGTTCTTCGCCTAGCATCGTCCGCCTTCGGCATCACAACGAATCACACTGGCCGCAATCAGGACGCTCCACGAGGATATTGACATGACTCACAGAACACCGTGCACACCGCTTCAAACTCCAACGAATCACACACAGAGACGAGCAATTGGACATGACGACGACTCACAGACGCAACAAACGACTAATCCTGCCAAACTCGCACGACTCCTTGACTCATCCAACTCCCCCGGATGACGATCTTGACGAGCTCCAGCACCGCACCTCGGCACCACCTCTCCATCAACGATCTCCTTCCACCATTCTTCCGACGACAACCTGCAGTCTACCCCTTGTCGCTCCACCGAATGACGATCGCCCGACCCTCCTCGTCGCTGCATCACCCAACAACTTCATGGCCCGCCGAGGCGCTAGTAGGTCGCCACCCCGGGGCAAGCGCAACTTCAAATCGACCTTGTTCTAGATACCAATAGTTGGAAATCGCCCAACAGGATTGATCACATCAAACTAGATAACACGCACACACAAAACTGATAGCCAAAGGGCCCTTGTCGTGCCTTCTTTCTTCTCTTTATTGATTTTCTATTTTTCCTCCACGGTGATACAAATCTATGCCCTGTACATCTATATAGATCCACGGCCAGATCTTATGTAGCAAACCTATCCTGACTAGGACTCTCATCTAATCTAACTTTATACTCCTACACGGCCAAACCTAACCGACTCAACTTAGACCGTATACTACTGGACTTGATGACCTATATGAACCAGACTATACTGCTACTTGCGTGCAACCAGCCACACGTACTAATCACGGCTGCCTTGATCACCATTAGTCTAAATCTAGTATAAACTCCTACTACATGACTCAACCAATACTATGACTAGGACAAGAGTACCTTACAATCATCCCCCTAATCTGACTTTATCTCTCGTGCTTTCTCTGATCTTGATCGTTCTAGATTTACGAATGTCAATCCAAAACTCCGACGCATGATTCGAAACTACCGGCCACACAGTTGCATCTAGCTGCAACGTGCAAGACTGGACGCATCATCAGTCTTCACGTCGTACAAGTTAACCAGTCACTGCACTACAGCAAGTGATTCAACGCATATCATATACAAGTATGACCGCATGGAAAATGCAGTGCACCTCCTTGCTCTGCCATGTTGTTGCCACCGCCATTGCTCAGCCGTTGCCTTGCACTCGGTCTGCACCATACTCCTGTACTGCTTTGCAATAGATCCACTCTCCACTGCTCAGACACCTCCTTGCTTACGATGGCTTCTTCGCCTAGCATCGTCCGCCTTCGGCATCACAACGAATCCACACTGGCCGCAATCGGACGCTCCACGAGGATATTGACATGACTCACAGAACACCGTGCACACCGCTTCAACTCCAACGAATCACACACAGAGACGAGCACTTGGACATGATGACGACTCACAGACGCAACAACGACTAATCCTGCAAACTCACACGACTCCTTGACTCATCCAACTCCCCGGGATGACGATCTTGACGAGCTCCAGCACCGCACCTCGGCACCACCTCTCCATCAACGATCTCCTTCCACCATCTTCCCGACGACAACCTGCCGTCTACCACCTTTGTCGCTCACACGAATGACGATCGCCCGACCCTCCCGTCGCTGCATCACCCAACAACTTCAAGGCCGCCCCGAGGCGCTAGTAGGTCGCCACCCCCGGGGCAAGCGCAACTTCAAAATCGACCTTGCTCTAGATACCAATAGTGGGAAATCGCCCCACAGGATTGATCACATCAAACTGAGATGAACGCAAGCACACACAAAAACTGATAGCCAAAGGGCCTTGTCGTGCCCTTCTTTCTTTCTTTATTGATTTTCTGTTTTCTCCTCCACGATGATACAAATCTATGCCCGTACATCTATATATATACACGGCCAGATCCCTATGTAGACACAACCATCCTGACTAGGACTCTCATTAATCTAACTTTATACTCCTACACGGCCAAACCTAACCGACTCAACTTAGACCTATACTACTTGGACTTGGGTGACCTATATGAACCAGACATAGTACTGCTACTTGCGTGGCTACCAGCCACACGTATTAATCACGGCTGCCTTGATTCTCCATAGTCTAAACTCTAGTATAAACTCTACTACATGACTCAACCAAATACTATGACTAGGACAAGATTACCTAAACAAAGCCGCTGGAGAATTTTGTCGTGGGGCCCGTCGGACCCTCCTGTGGCAGCTGTGGGTGGGGAGGGCGGTGAGGGACAAGGCAATTCCCCTATCGCCCATACTGTTCAACTCAAACAACCTCTGGACCTGAGAGAGAATCAGCTCTATTAGCCATTGCATGCGCCTTGCCCGCTGTAAAAAAGGATTCCTTGCGGGGTGCACCGGGATAGGGATAGTCAAGGTCTCCTGATTGCTTGGGTGGGTTAATTTTTCAATTTGTTATATAAGTATGGTTGTTTGAAAGACTTGTTAAGCGATAAATTCCGTTTACCCCCTCTATTTTTACTTTTTGACATAATTACCCCATTAGCGGATTTATCAATTTTACCCCATTTAGCAAAAGTGTCG
Organism: Thinopyrum elongatum; assembly: GCA_011799875.1. Lineage (NCBI taxonomy): Eukaryota > Viridiplantae > Streptophyta > Magnoliopsida > Poales > Poaceae > Thinopyrum > Thinopyrum elongatum. The sequence goes on from CM022303.1 coordinate 52,079,301, forward strand.
ACCAAGCATTACCCAGTAATTAATTATTTTGTTTTGTGAGCATGCATACACGCAGGTCCTCCAATGTGTTGTCCAATTTACCTGATTTAATATTTGGGAGGGTGATGGTATTTCCTATTATTTATAAATCAGATCATTCTCATTATTGGCAACAGATCATGGAAATACACGTACTATTCAAAACTGATAATATAGGCTACAGATCGCTCAGGGTTCACATGTTGAAAAACAGGTTGATGATCGCTTTCAATTTAAATAGCACCAGGACCTTAAAAAGTACAGCTGAAACATCACATATTAGATCGCTTCACTAGTTCACATACACAAGTCTTACAAAAATACACCAAAACAGTAGCAGAGCACATACACGTGTCAGTCTTCACGTTTATGAGGATACTACCCACTTGCAAAGGCTCTACATCTGGATTGGCTACATCATCCTTGTCCTCAATGACTTCCAGGAGCTGTCACAAACATAAAAATCAATCCTCCATCATGGCCTTACGGACCACTGGCGGAGATCGGGTTACTCTGAAAATCAATGCGGACAAAGATTAATCAAAATGAAGAAGTTAAAAGGATTTCGTCAATATTCAAAATGTTGAAAAAAACTTTAAATCAAATGTACCTCAGTTGCAGACGGGTGATATGTATACACGGGATCTTCTAATAAGCATTTTAATTTTGTCCCGAATTAAACGCCTAACCAGCCATGCATGGACTCAGGAAATTTTAGGAATACACAAAATTGCTATGCAGAGGAGGTCAAATCATGTGGGGATGGGTTCGACTGAGGGGGCTTATTTGTCACAACCTCACGAATGTTGGTCCAGCGTCGCCATTACCCGCAATAAACTGGGGCACAGTCTAAAATAGGGTCCCTACTATGTCGCCAAAAGTAGGGGAAGAAGAGAAACTGAGCACATCCTGATGGAGTACACGTTACATGATTAGTTTTGAAGTAGTATATTCCAATTTCAAGAGGACTACGCCGATTGTCAGCGAGTTGACGGAAACCGTCTGTTCCTCGGGGGTCGTTTACTTGCCTTGATGTTGTGGCCATACAGCCCTGGATGAGGAGGTATGAAATCGCATGGCCGGACTCAGCACCCGCCACCGCTTGCCGTCATCGTCGCCGCAGGCCTGACAATCCCTAACCTAGGTTGGAGTGAGCCTGACGAGTGCATGTAGTCGGAAGCCTGGGACAGGTGATGGAATCGGATTGGGGGAGAGCAACGCAAGAGAGAACGAGTAGAGTAGTAGTAGAGGCGAGCGGGCGCTGAAGCTCTGCCGACGGGGGTGGTGGTGGTACACGGATGCGAGAGACCACCACCATCAGTGGTCCCGATGGAGAAGAAGAAGCTGCATTTTTTTTGACTGGTTCAGCAGGGAGAAACATGGCAGGAAAAAAACCGTCATGTGGCATGCCAGCTGGCACATGACAATTGGAACCTATGGTCAGAAACGCTTACAAAAAAATTAAACGGGTAACTTGTGGCAGAAATTTTGCTAAATGGTGGTTAAACGGAAACGAACTCTTGCTAAATAGGGTAATTAGGTCAAAAAATGTCAAAATAGGGTGTAAAAACCAGAAGTTACTCTTGTTGCTAACGAATGTATTTCGAAATGACCACGGAGATTCAAAAGCAACATAACAAATTAAGTTACTTCTGACTTGTTGTGGGGGGATTTAGTTTGACTCTAATATATGTAGTTTTGAGGATTGACTAACAATTTGATCATTTTTCGTATTAATAGGGCTAAAAAAATGTCTACTAATGCTTGTTCTTTTGAGGTTGTTTCGGCTTAAAAAAAAACTATTTTCGGATACTTTCCGTTTGTTGGATTAGAAAGTGGGTTTGTTGTGTGTGAGGTTTTCACCACGAATCAAAGAGATGATGTAGCAAGTGGGACAATAGATTGAGAGGGGCATGATGTATGAATGGAGAAGATCCTCGCCATGGACGGCAAGTTCAATGGGAAAGGGCAAATAAAGGGGTGTGTGGGATTTGTAAGAAACATAGAGATGAAGATGCTCCATTTGTCTTGTGGTTCAACATTGCGTGCTTGCAATGTGCTCATTTGTGGGGAGGAAAGAGCATTTGTACCAATTTATTTGTTGGCCCGTAGAACGCACGGGGGTTCTACTAGTAATAATCAATAAGTAAAGAAATTTAGCCGTTTAGTGCTGCACTTATTTATGCCCCGCCGCCCCCCAAATAAATAAGTAAAATTGTAGCAAAAAAATAAAATAAAATTGAAGCATAACCGAGTTTTAAACGTTTAACGATGGTATCTGAATCACTCCGATTCAATGCCAGGAAATCGATTACAAATATCTCTTCCCGGTCCGCCTTTAGTTCTCGCATCATAATCGCGCGCGACAGCATTGACTAGATGCCGACCACGGGAATGGTCCGCCGCTGGCGTCGAACGGAGAGAGAAAGAAAGAAAAACAGCACCCCGGAGACGGCGGCACGGCCACAGCCAGCGCAGGTGCTTCTCCATGCTTCCCCGACGACCTCCTTGTCATCATTACACATGTGGCCGATCACCTGAGCAGCCGCGGCGTGCTTCGCCACGGTCTGCAGGTCGTGGAGGGTTGCCGCGGCCACGGAGCCACGGGTGCTTCCGTCTGCCGTGGCTGCTGCTGCTGCTAGACGAGCGAACGTCGGCAGCACAGGGGACGAGGTTGCGCACACTGACTGGAGGATGCAACCAGTTGATGCACATACTCCTCGGCTCGGGGCCATAGGGGGAGGCGGCTCGTCGGTGGCTATGACGGCCTGCGGGGTGTCTTGACCAGCCACCAAACAATCACGATCGTTAACCTCTTCCCGGGGGCTAGGGTGGACACTTTTCAAGAAGCAGAGAAAGATTGCCTGCCCGCACCCGAGGTCTGGCGCGGTGATACACGTGGTCGCTAGTCGTCAACCCAAAAATCACCGTTCTTCGAGTCACCCACCTTGGAGGATATATCAGTGGCCGCCATGCAGGAGTTACGCCTAGTGTGCAGGGTTGCGTTCGCTCGGATAGCGGGTTGGACGATACACAGATGTCACGTCCGAGACATCATCGACAGACTTCTGCAACAGTGAGCTAAAGGCCCTCACACACCAATGGGAGAAAAACTCGTCAAAGTTTGCAATCAGCGACAAAAAACATGGTCTCCCCAATGGTCATCCGCAGACACGAGTAGCGTTTGCAATGGTTTGTCGTGCTGGATAGAGAAAACTCTTGCAAAGAGTTATTCCGTTTAATAGTTGAATTCTACACGACAAGCATGGAATAGCGATGATGACCTGGTGGGGGGGCAACAGTGAGCCTTTCTTAAAGGTGTAAACCTTGTGACAACATGAAAAATTGGGACGACAAACGTGTTACAAGGTAAATGGAGGACGTAACAAAGATAAGCGACCACGCCTTGTTTTTGGGCAGATATTTTCCAAAGCGGTTGCACTGCTACTAACAGGTGCGGTGACGTGGAGAGGAAAGCATCTACTATGCCAATAATTGTTGTCGACGTTTAAACAACCCCATAGTCCAGGTGATGCTGGTCTTGGGGGGGGGGGGGGGGGGGGACGATCTCAAACCGTGAGGGTTGACATGAAGTGTGGAAAGAAACCACAAGAGGAGCAATCACCGATGGATGATGAGAAAATCAAGTCGGTTAGGGGTACTTCCATTGGGAAGGGTGGTAGTTCATGATATCAGGTGGCTTTTCCCCACGATATCAAGCTAGCTAGGTAGTTACCATGATATGAACAAGGAGCTGTGGCTCCTCAGTGCTTTGGGGACGAATCATGAATGTATGATAATAATAATGGTAATAAACGATGATAATAATTCTATAAACACTTTTGGATAATAACAATTATTAGGAGATTGAATCATAGTATGAGTTTCAAAAATGAAAATTTTATTTTGTTTAGTTATGTAAAATGCAAATATTTAATCATTCCAAATTAATAGGCACACTTTTGAAAGAGAAAGATCAAAAGGTATGGATTAGAACGTGCATCTACCGCGCCGTACTACCCCTGGTGTAAGGCTAATAACACATGGCTTGAAACTTTGGTTCTACAAAAATCAAGGGCCACCCGTTATTTTATATTTTTTGCTAGAAGTTACAAGATTGTGTGTGGAGTAAGTTCCAACACACGCTTGTTCGTGGCAAAGCCGCCCTAGCGCCGTCCACTCGGGTTGGTTTTGAGACAAAATCCCGGTTTGCCGTTGCGGCAGGTACGTCGGCCATCTCGCCTGTGGGGGACTCGGCCCTTCGCCTGGGGAGAATCCTCACGCTAAGAGGTGGTCATCACGCCTGCGAGGCTGCTTGTCTATACGTCTACAACTATTCTAATTTCTGAAGTATTCATACAATATTTACATCAATTATATATAGTTTCTGAGTTATATAGTTCGTAGACACGAGGCCGTGTCATAGTAGGACACTTGTATCCTGAGTAGGACAAAAAGAATAGCAGGCATAAATGGGAGCAAGCGTGTATCCTTCATCTAGTGGGGCCTTCATATAGTAAATACAAGCCGCGAGACCTTCATTGCATCAGCCTTAATTAGTGGTTATGCACCAGTAGTGTTTTGAAAATCTTCTGTTGAAGAAAAGTAATGATTGTGTGAAGTTGTCCAAGATGCAAGCGTGGGAAAGCCATTTTATCCACTAAGATTATTTAGCATACAAACGTACAAAAATTATTCCAATCATAAAAAATTGTTAAAAAAGATGCATAATCAAACCCATGAACTCGATAGATAGTGCGACAAGGTAGTCAACTAATAGAGCCACAATTAAACTGTCTACATAACCATGCGAGGCGAATAGAGAACAAGCAAAAGCATACACCAATCTATTGTAGGTAGCCACAAAATACAATAATTAGCTAGGCTTACCGCTGATTGATCAAATGGTTGGTTCAGGTAACACGGGAGGGAAGTGTGAAGTCATGGCCAGCGGCCACGATTGGATTTAAGAAGCGTCCAGTACTTTGTACAGACTTTTGTAATTTCGAAGTCTTGACCTCCATTGGAGTAACAATCCACATTCTGAATAGCAGTACCTGTTGGGGAGCGGCTGGAAAGAAGATGAATCCCTCGGCTGCGCCCACGTGGAAAATGGAAATAGTCACGATACTGCCAGGCAGGACGTACGATCTTCTCCACGCTTCCACTCGTGGGAATTATCTGCAGGGAAGTATGGCGGAGAGTAAAGGAGCCCGTGATGACGGACGGAGAGAAACCATCTGATGGCTCCTTCTCTGCCCATGACAACAGCATTTGAGCGACTCACGATGGCCAAGGCTCTGGTAGCCAGGATGATCCCTGAGCTCCTTGTGATAGGCCGGTGAGAAGGTTGACGGTTGGAGAAGAAGTCATGGTGCGAGTGTCCAGCACCATTCAGTGGTCGCTCCCAACCCAAGGGTCGTCCAGTAGATGCAGCCCACCGCACGGAGTTCGAAACAGGGAACATGTGGTCTCGAGACGCGGAACGACGGGAGAGTCGGGACCATACACCATGCCTGGTTGCGGAGGGGCAAGATTGAAGAGGACGAGCTTTGTATGGTATCTTGCTATGCATTTCACCTGAATGTGAAGGGTCGTCGTTGTCTCGTGGCGTGTTGGGAGCAGCAGGGGCGTCGATGCCCAGAGGAGGCTTGCAGCTGGGCGGCGAGGTCATCGGTCTGTTGGTAGCAGATGTATCTTCGAAACAAAGGGTCTGCAGACGGCGAGGTTGGAAGTCGGCGACGATGCAGCAGCGCTCCTGTTTCTTGAGCTCGGCGTCGGTGTGGTGGAAGGAGATCCAGTCGAGGAGGAAGCCGGCCGTCGAAAAGAGAAAACCGTAAGCCAAAACAAAAAAAAGCCACGGCGCCAGCGGGGGCCTTGCCGTCGTCGAGGCACCGGTCTTGGACGGTCGGGCGGGATGTAGCGCAGGACGAAGAGGCGACAGGCCGGGCACGAAGGAGAAATCCGCGGCGCAAGGGGCGAGTGCGGCGGATGGGGTGCGGCGCCTGGGCGGGATGGAACCGGCCGCGTCCTGAGCCGAGGGGGGGGGGGGAGGCCGTGGTTTACGTTGCGGCAGGCGCGTGGAAGCGGGGTGGTGGAATGCGCGCCCTTTGATGACCGCGGCCGAATGAGCGGTGGTGGTGGGCGGCGGACGGAGGGAGGCGCGAGCGAGGCGTCGGCGTGGGCGGGAACAGAGGAAGATATCCTCGGGAGCTCGTCGGGGAGGGGATGCGTTCGCCATGGCTTCCAGGTAAGAGCAGGGGGACGGTTGGGGATAGGATGTATGCGTAGCCGTACCCGAGGCGGTTTCGAGGGTGAATGAACTCCCGACACTGTACAAGTTTACACTTACGGGCTAGGAGCAGGGGACGGTTGTGTGATGGATTTGTTCGTAGCTGTCGAGGGCTTCCTGGTGAATGGCTCGGATTTGTTCGTAGCTAACATGGCCTCGTTAGCAGCCACAACAGAAAGCCATCAGACGGCGGCTTGCTCACTGCTTTGGCCTACTGTGGAGCCTCGGGACAGTATGAGGGCCATTGGATTCACATGGCAGATCGCAGCTTGCGGTCTCCGCTCCGTCCTATCCTCCGACATACTGCCTTGTGGAACTCCGGCCGGCGTTGGGGAATGGAACAAAATGTGTGCTCGTCGCCTGCTGCCAGACCGTGCCTGCTGTTCTCCCCCGGGCCCTCCTCCGTCCGTTGGGTGGCTGAACCGCTGAAGAAGATGCTCTTTACCTCGTGAAAATAACGAGGCAGCTCGAGCGCCCGTGTTCTAAAGAGGTGCTGCTCCTCACTCATAAACTAAAAAATTGCGCTTTTTTATAATATGCAAAATTAAGCAGATAATAGTGAAATTGCGAAGGAAAGATAAATCATTGGCATGGTATACCCGTTAAGAAGAAAGAAAAGACAAACTCCAAACAAAACAAATCAGAATTTGCACCACAATATTCACTTCTAAAACTGTGCTCTTTAAAAAATATTAAGAATACACATAGAATGGTTAAAGAATACAAATAATGGTTAAATTTTCACACAAAAACACACTATAACAATATTTTGACAAAAAATTTAAAAATCGAAAACATGAAAATTATTGGCGAAAGATTCGACACCGCTGCCTCGCCAAACGGTTGGCGCAAAAAAAAACTATAGGAAACTGAAACCCCCGTTAGCCTAATTTTGGAGCAGATCGAAGTCCGGGCACCAACCAAATTGCATGCACACGCCAGAATGAACATCAAATATTTGTGTCGGGTAGTTGATGACACTATCAATGGACCCTAAAACCGCCAGATGATCTCAGAGCAAAGAGAAGGGGCAAGAAATTGAGGGACCACATTCAAATTCAATCAACTTACAGTAAGCAGATCACTCTTACAGGACTGACGGACTGTCACACCACATGTTCACATCTTGACAGTACGTAGATCTCACGTGATATGTGGATGTGGAAAATGAAAAAGGTTGGCATGGCCATGCATTATTGAATATTATATATATTATATAGGTATGCAATTTTCCCCCTTCTGTTTTATCAGGCCTGGTTACCCTTACTGGGGGCAGCGTGCAGAATCATCGTCTCCGACAGGAACCCCGGTCAAATCCCATCATCACCCACGTTTCATCAGCGGCAGCTCCCATCTCCGTTCTCGGTACCGGTGTGGGCCTTTGCGTTGGTACCGACGTGTACGAGTACAACTCGTTTACTTGTCGTCCAAGGACTCTTATGTATTGCCCTCATATATACTCCATGTAGTCGCACCTAAAGACTGACTGTCGTCTCATGCTTATAATACTCCTCCATCATAGTGATTGCGTCTTCATGCGTCCGTGGTTTTCTGCCGCAAGGGTTTCCACGTAAAAATCCGTGTGCTCTCGTGTCTCGTTTTATCTCATTTATCTAACAATCCCAATAAAGTAAGATCATATTTCTCATTTAGAGCTTCCTACGAGTTGTTCCTAATATCTTTTCTGGTGATATTGTTGACTGAAGGATTTTTTTTTCTGGGAGGGCGATGGTCATCAATATGCAGCTGTAATCACGTCACATAAGAGCCTTTTTTTTTTGCGTCATGGAACTGCAAAAATGGCCATAATTAAAATACAACGACATTATACAACAAGTGCATATGATGACCATAGCCACCTCCCAGAAAAAAAAAAGCTTCAGTCAACAATCTCACCAGAGGAAAAGATATTAGGGAACAACTGTAGAAGTCCTAAATGAGAAAATATGATCTTACTTTATTGGGGATTGTTAGATAAATGAGGATAAAACGAGACACGACGAGCACACGGATTTTTTACGTGGGGGGAAACCCTGGACCGTGTGCGACGACAAGAAACACACGGTAACGCATGAAAGACCGAATTCCACTTATGATGGGGAGTAAAGTATATCAGCATGAGACGACAGTCAGTCTTTAGTCGCGACTAACCGGAGTATATATGAGGGCCAATACATAAGAGTCCTTAGGACGAACGTAAACGAGTGTACTCGGACACGTCGGTAACAACGCACA
>CM022303.1:52087870-52150370 GCA_011799875.1 Thinopyrum elongatum
AGGAAATGGATGACCCAAATAAATGCTCGATTACACAATTAACTAAATATATAAGCTAGAACTTATTTTTTCGTGGAACCATGGCTGATCGATTCACATGATCACCCCCCCCCCCCCTATTGATAAAGGTTTCTAGTTTTTGCCCTATAAATAGATTGCACTGAGAATTATGTTATTGTGTGTACAATTGGAGGCTGAAGAAGTTGTTTTGGTTGGGCGAGGCAGACAAGAAGGAGAGTGAGATTATGGTGCGGCACTCAATAAGGCACAAATGACTGGGAGAGGTAGAGCGAATGAAGGGAGAGACAATATGTAATTTAACAGTAAAAAATCATAATGCCTCTCGTGTATAAGAATCGTAAAGATATGTCTTAAGACACCATATGTTGAACCACTATAATATGTTTGCCCCCGTTGCAACGCACGGGCGATTAACTATCTGTGTAATAGTACTGGCTGGTATATGTTTATTCTGGTCTCAACATATCATTGAGGCATGCACTGAAGGAAAGAAGTTAAGGATTACTCACGAATTTCTTGATTTTAGAAGGAAAACTAAGGTGCATGCAAGATTACATCTAGCAAGTCTTTTCATATTCCACTTTACTGATTTCTCAAGGTTTTCTATCAATTTAAATGATAGATTATGATTTTGTTCCTTTATCATAATATTTTCTATATAATAAATATTTGTTTATTTTAACTGCAGAAGTCTTGCTATGATCTGCATTCATCGCTGCCATTAAAGAGAATGGAGTCAGGGTTGGACTGCCGAAGAATGAAGTCATCGTCAAGCCAGTTGGAAATCGCCCACAAGATCGATCACTTCAAACTAAATGAATACACACACACTAAGGCCCAGTTCTTTTGCCAGAATCTGGGGATTCTTCCAGAATCCGACCCCTACCCAGTTTCTCCCAGAATTTTTAAACCCCATTTGTTTTACAATCCTATCTAATTAGACCATAACTAGATAGGATTGTAAAACAAATGGGGCTCAAAGATTCTGGGAGAAGCTGGGTAGGGATCGGATTCTGGAAGAATCCCCAGAATCTGGCAAAAGAACTGGGCCTAAAACTGATAGCCAAAGGGCCCTTGTCGGGCCCTTGTTTCTTCACTTTATTGATTTTCTGTTTTCTCCTCCACGGTGATACAAATCTATGCCCTGTACATCTATATACATACACGGCCAGATCCTACGCAGCAAACCTATCCTGACTAGGACTCTCATCTAATCTAACTTTATACTCCTACACGGCCAAACCTAACCGACTCAACTTAGACCGTATACTACTTGGACTTGATGACCTAGAACCAGACTAGTACTGCTACTTGCGTGCAACCAGCCACACGTACTAATCACCGGCTGCCTTGATCACCATTAGTCTAAATCTAGTATAAACTCCTACTACATGACTCAACCAATACTATGACTAGGACAAGATTACCTTACAATCTCCCCCTAATCTTGACTTTATCTCCTCGTGTTTTCTCCGATCTTGACATGTTCTAGATTTACGATTTGTCAATCCAAACTCCGACGCATGATTCGAACTACCGGCCCACACAGTTGCATCTACGCATGCAACGTGCAAGACTGGACGCACCATCAGCCTTCACATCGTACAACTTAACCAGTCACTGTCCCACTACACGCCAAGTTTGATCTCAACTGTCATATCCGTATACTAAGTATGACCCGCATGGAAACATGCAGTTCACCTCCTTGCTCTGCCATGTTGTGCCACCGCCATTGCTCAGCCGTTGCCTTGCACTCGGTCTGCACCATACTCCTTGTACTTGCTTGCAATAGATCCACTCTCCACTGCTCAGACACCTCCTTGCTTTACGATGGCTTCTTCGCCTAGCATCGTCCGCCTTCGGCATCACAACGAATCCACACTGGCCGCAATCAGGACGCTCCACGAGGATATTGACATGACTCACAGAACACCGTGCACACCGCTTCAACTCCAACGAATCACACACAGAGACGAGTACTTGGACATGACGACGACTCACAGACGCAACAACGACTAATCCTGCAAACTCGCACGACTCCTTGACTCATCCAACTCCCCCGGATGACGATCTTGACGAGCTCCAGCACCGCACCTCGGCACCACCTCTCCCATCAACGATCTCCTTCCACCATCTTCCCGACGACAACCTGCCATCTACCACCTTGTCGCTCCACCGAATGACGATCGCCCGACCCTCCTCGTCGCTGCATCACCCAACAACTTCATGGCCCGCCCCGAGGCGCTAGTAGGTCGCCACCCAGGGGCAAGCGCAACTTCAAATCGACCTTGCTCTAGATACCAATAGTTGGAAATCGCCCACAGGATTGATCACATCAAACTAGATGAACACGCACACACAAAAACTGATAGCCAAAGGGCCCTTGTCGTGCCCTTCTTTCTTCTCTTTATTGATTTTCTGTTTTCTCCTCCACGGTGATACAAATCTATGCCCTGTACATCTATATATATACACGGCCAGATCCCTATGTAGCAAACCTATCCTGACTTGGACTCTCATCTAACCTAACTTTATACTCCTACACGGCCAAACCTAACCGACTCAACTTAGACCGTATACTACTTGGACTTGGTGACCTATATGAACCAGACTAGTACTGCTACTTGCGTGCAACCAGCCACACGTACTAATCACCGGCTGCCTTGATCACCATTAGTCTAAATCTAGTATAAACTCCTACTACATGACTCAACCAATACTATGACTAGGACAAGATTACCTTACAATCTCCCCCAAATCTTGACTTTATCTCCTCGTGCTTTCTCTGATCTTGACTCGTTCTAGATTTACGACTTGTCAATCCAAACTCCGACGCATGATTCGAACTACCGGCCAACACAGTTGCATCTACGCATGCAACGTAAAAGACTGGACGCACCTTCAGTCTTCACGTCGTACAAGTTAACCAGTCACTGTCCCACTACACGCCAAGTTTGATCTCAACTTACATATCCGTATACTAAGTATGACCCGCATGGAAACATGCAGTGCACCTCCTTGCTCTGCCATGTTGTGCCACCGCCATTGCTCAGCCGTTGCCTTGCACTCGGTCTGCACCATACTCCTTGTACTTGCTTGCAATAGATCCACTCTCCACTGCTCAGACACCTCCTTGCTTTACGATGGCTTCTTCGCCTAGCATCGTCCGCCTTCGGCATCACAACGAATTCACACTGGCCGCAATCGGGACGCTCCACGAGGATATTGACATGACTCACAGAACACCGTGCACACCGCTTCAACTCCAACGAATCACACACAGAGACGAGCACTTGGACATGACGACGACTCACAGACGCAACAACGACTAATCCTGCAAACTCGCACGACTCCTTGACTCATCCAACTCCCCCGGATGACGACCTTGACGAGCTCCAGCACCGCACCTCGGCACCACCTCTCCCATCAACGATCTCCTTCCACCATCTTCCCGACGACAACCTATCGTCTACCACCTTGTCGCTCCACCGAATGACGATCGCCCGACCCTCCTCGTCGCTGCATCACCCAACAACTTCATGGCCCGCCCCGAGGCGCTAGTAGGTCGCCACCCCGGGGCAAGCGCAACTTCAAATCGACCTTGTTCTAGATAACAATATTTGGAAATCGCCCACAGGATTGATCACATCAAACTAGATGAACACACACACACAAAAACTGATAGCCAAAGGGCCCTTGTCGTGCCCTTCTTTCTTCTCTTTATTGATTTTCTATTTTCTCCTCCACGGTGATACAAATCTATGCCCTGTACATCTATATATATACACGGCCAGATCCTTATGTAGCAAACCTATCCTGACTAGGACTCTCATCTAATCTAACTTTATACTCCTACACGGCCAAACCTAACGGACTCAACTTAGACCGTATACTACTTGGACTTGATGACCTATATGAACCAGACTAGTACTGCTACTTGCGTGCAAGCACCCACACGTACTAATCACCGGCTGCCTTGATCACCATTAGTCTAAATGTAGTATAAACTCCTACTACATGACTCAACCAATACTATGACTAGGACAAGATTATCTTACAATCTCCCCCTAATCTTGACTTTATCTCCTCATGCTTTCTCTGATCTTGACTCGTTCTAGATTTACGACTTGTCAATCCAAACTCCGACGCATGATTCGAACTACCGGCCAACACAGTTGCATCTACGCATGCAACGTAAAAGACTGGACGCACCTTCAGTCTTCACGTCGTACAAGTTAACCAGTCACTGTCCCACTACACGCCAAGTTTGATCTCAACTTACATATCCGTATACTAAGTATGACCCGCATGGAAACATGCAGTGCACCTCCTTGCTCTGCCATGTTGTGCCACCGCCATTGCTCAGCCGTTGCCTTGCACTCGGTCTACACCATACTCCTTGTACTTGCTTGCAATAGATCCACTCTCCACTGCTCAGACACCTCCTTGCTTTACGATGGCTTCTTCGCCTAGCATCGTCCGCCTTCGGCATCACAACGAATCCACACTGGCCGCAATCAGGACGCTCCACGAGGATATTGACATGACTCACAGAACACCGTGCACACCGCTTCAACTCCAACGAATCACACACAGAGACGAGCACTTGGACATGACGACGACTCACAGACGCAACAACGACTAATCCTGCAAACTCGCACGACTCCTTGACTCATCGAACTCCCCCGGATGACGATCTTGACGAGCTCCAGCACCGCACCTCGGCACCACCTCTCCCATCAACGATCTCCTTCCACCATCTTCCCGACGACAACCTGCCGTCTACCACCTTGTCGCTCCACCGAATGACGATCGCCCGACCCTCCTCGTCGCTGCATCACCCAACAACTTCAAGGCCCGCCCCGAGGCGCTAGTAGGTCGCCACCCCGGGGCAAGCGCAACTTCAAATCGACCTTGTTCTAGATAACAATATTTGGAAATCGCCCACAGGATTGATCACATCAAACTAGATGAACACACACACACAAAAACTGATAGCCAAAGGGCCCTTGTCGTGCCCTTCTTTCTTCTCTTTATTGATTTTCTGTTTTCTCCTCCACGGTGATACAAATCTATGCCCTGTACATCTATATATATACACGGCCAGATCCCTATGTAGCAAACCTATCCTGACTTGGACTCTCATCTAACCTAACTTTATACTCCTACACGGCCAAACCTAACCGACTCAACTTAGACCGTATACTACTTGGACTTGGTGACCTATATGAACCAGACTAGTACTGCTACTTGCGTGCAACCAGCCACACGTACTAATCACCGGCTGCCTTGATCACCATTAGTCTAAATCTAGTATAAACTCCTACTACATGACTCAACCAATACTATGACTAGGACAAGATTATCTTACAATCTCCCCCTAATCTTGACTTTATCTCCTCATGCTTTCTCTGATCTTGACTCGTTCTAGATTTACGACTTGTCAATCCAAACTCCGACGCATGATTCGAACTACCGGCCAACACAGTTGCATCTACGCATGCAACGTAAAAGACTGGACGCACCTTCAGTCTTCACGTCGTACAAGTTAACCAGTCACTGTCCCACTACACGCCAAGTTTGATCTCAACTTACATATCCGTATACTAAGTATGACCCGCATGGAAACATGCAGTGCACCTCCTTGCTCTGCCATGTTGTGCCACCGCCATTGCTCAGCCGTTGCCTTGCACTCGGTCTACACCATACTCCTTGTACTTGCTTGCAATAGATCCACTCTCCACTGCTCAGACACCTCCTTGCTTTACGATGGCTTCTTCGCCTAGCATCGTCCGCCTTCGGCATCACAACGAATTCACACTGGCCGCAATCGGGACGCTCCACGAGGATATTGACATGACTCACAGAACACCGTGCACACCGCTTCAACTCCAACGAATCACACACAGAGACGAGCACTTGGACATGACGACGACTCACAGACGCAACAACGACTAATCCTGCAAACTCGCACGACTCCTTGACTCATCCAACTCCCCCGGATGACGACCTTGACGAGCTCCAGCACCGCACCTCGGCACCACCTCTCCCATCAACGATCTCCTTCCACCATCTTCCCGACGACAACCTGCCGTCTACCACCTTGTCGCTCCACCGAACGACGATCGCCCGACCCTCCTCGTCGCTGCATCACCCAACAACTTCATGGCCCGCCCCGAGGCGCTAGTAGGTCGCCACCCCGGGGCAAGCGCAACTTCAAATCGACCTTGTTCTAGATAACAATATTTGGAAATCGCCCACAGGATTGATCACATCAAACTAGATGAACACACACACACAAAAACTGATAGCCAAAGGGCCCTTGTCGTGCCCTTCTTTCTTCTCTTTATTGATTTTCTATTTTCTCCTCCACGGTGATACAAATCTATGCCCTGTACATCTATATATATACACGGCCAGATCCTTATGTAGCAAACCTATCCTCACTAGGACTCTCATCTAATCTAACTTTATACTCCTACACGGCCAAACCTAACGGACTCAACTTAGACCGTATACTACTTGGACTTGATGACCTATATGAACCAGACTAGTACTGCTACTTGCGTGCAAGCAGCCACACGTACTAATCACCGGCTGCCTTGATCACCATTAGTCTAAATGTAGTATAAACTCCTACTACATGACTCAACCAATACTATGACTAGGACAAGATTATCTTACAATCTCCCCCTAATCTTGACTTTATCTCCTCATGCTTTCTCTGATCTTGACTCGTTCTAGATTTACGACTTGTCAATCCAAACTCCGACGCATGATTCGAACTACCGGCCAACACAGTTGCATCTACGCATGCAACCTAAAAGACTGGACGCACCATCAGTCTTCACGTCGTACAAGTTAACCAGTCACTGTCCCACTACACGCCAAGTTTGATCTCAACTTACATATCCGTATACTAAGTATGACCCGCATGGAAACATGCAGTGCACCTCCTTGCTCTGCCATGTTGTGCCACCGCCATTGCTCAGCCGTTGCCTTGCACTCGGTCTACACCATACTCCTTGTACTTGCTTGCAATAGATCCACTCTCCACTGCTCAGACACCTCCTTGCTTTACGATGGCTTCTTCGCCTAGCATCGTCCGCCTTCGGCATCACAACGAATTCACACTGGCCGCAATCAGGACGCTCCACGAGGATATTGACATGACTCACAGAACACCGTGCACACCGCTTCAACTCCAACGAATCACACACAGAGACGAGCACTTGGACATGACGACGACTCACAGACGCAACAACGACTAATCCTGCAAACTCGCACGACTCCTTGACTCATCGAACTCCCCCGGATGACGATCTTGACGAGCTCCAGCACCGCACCTCGGCACCACCTCTCCCATCAACGATCTCCTTCCACCATCTTCCCGACGACAACCTGCCGTCTACCACCTTGTCGCTCCACCGAATGACGATCGCCCGACCCTCCTCGTCGCTGCATCACCCAACAACTTCAAGGCCCGCCCCGAGGCGCTAGTAGGTCGCCACCCCGGGGCAAGCGCAACTTCATATCGACCTTACTCTAGATACCAATAGTTGGAAATCGCCCAACGGATTGATCACATCAAACTAGATGAACACGCACATAAAAAAACTGATAGCCAAAGGGCCCTTGTCGTGCCCTTCTTTCTTCTCTTCATTGATTTTCTGTTTTCTCCTCCACGCTGATACAAATCTATGCCCTGTACATCTATATATATACACGGCCAGATCCCTATGTAGCAAACCTATCCTGACTAGGACTCTCATCTAATCTAACTTTATACTCCTACACGGCCAAACCTAACCGACTCAACTTAGACCGTATACTACTTGGACTTGGTGACCTATACGAACCAGACTAGTACTGCTACTTGCGTGCTACCAGCCACACGTATTAATCACCGGCTGCCTTGATCACCATTAGTCTAAATCTAGTATAAACTCCTACTACATGACTCAACCAATACTATGACTAGGACAAGATTACCTTACAATCTCCCTCTAATCTTGACTTTATCTCCTCGTGCTTTCTCTGATCTTGACTCGTTCTAGATTTACGACTTGTCAATCCAAACTCCGACGCATGATTCGAACTACCGGACCACACAGTTGCATCTACGCATGCAACGTGCAAGACTGGATGCATCATCAGTCTTCACGTCGTACAAGTTAACCAGTCACTGTCCCACTACACGCCAAGTTTGATATCAACTGTCATATCCATATACTAAGTATGACCCGCATGGAAACATGCAGTGCACCTCCTTGCTCTGCCATGTTGTGCCACCGCCATTGCTCAGCCATTGCCTTGCACTCGGTCTGCACCATACTCCTTGTACTTGCTTGCAATAGACCCACTCTCCACTGCTCAGACACCTCCTTGCTTTACGATGGCTTCTTCGCCTAGCATCGTCCGCCTTCGGCATCACAACGAATCCACACTGGCCGCAATCAGGACGCTCCACGAGGATATTGACATGACTCACAGAACACCGTGCACACCGCTTCAACTCCAACGAATCACACACAGAGACGAGCACTTGGACATGACAATGACTCACAGACGCAATAACGACTAATCCTGCAAACAGGCACGACTCCTTGACTCATCCAACTCCCCCGGATGACGATCTTGACGAGCTCCAGCACCGCACCTCGGCACCACCTCTCCCATCAACGATCTCCTTCCACCATCTTCCCGACGACAACCTGCCGTCTACCACCTTGTCGCTCCACCGAATGACGATCGCCCGACCCTCCTCGTCGCTGCATCACCCAACAACTTCAAGGCCCGCCCCGAGGCACTAGTAGGTCGCCACCCCGGGGCAAGCGCAACTTCAAATCGACCTTGCTCTAGATACCAATAGTTGGAAATCGCCCACAGGATTGATCACATCAAACTAGATGAACACGCACACACAAAAACTGATAGCCAAAGGGCCCTTGTCGTGCCCTTCTTTCTTCTCTTTATTGATTTTCTGTTTTCTCCTCCACGATGATACAAATCTATGCCCTGTACATCTATATATATACACGGCCAGATCCCTATGTAGCAAACCTATCCTGACTAGGACTCTCATCTAATCTAACTTTATACTCCTACACGGCCAAACCTAACCGACTCAACTTAGACCGTATACTACTTGGACTTGGTGACCTATACGAACCAGACTAGTACTGCTACTTGCGTGCTACCAGCCACACGTATTAATCACCGGCTGCCTTGATCACCATTAGTCTAAATCTAGTATAAACTCCTACTACATGACTCAACCAATACTATGACTAGGACAAGATTACCTTACAATCTCCCTCTAATCTTGACTTTATCTCCTCGTGCTTTCTCTGATCTTGACTCGTTCTAGATTTACGACTTGTCGATCCAAACTCCGACGCATGATTCAAACTACCGGCCCACACAGTTGCATTTACGCATGCAACGTGCAAGACTGGACGCACCATCAGTCTTCACGTCGTACAACTTAACCAGTCACTGTCCCACTACACGCCAAGTTTGATCTCAACTGTCATATCCGTATACTAAGTATGACCCGCATGGAAACATGCAGTGCACCTCCTTGCTCTGCCATGTTGTGCCACCGCCTTTGCTCAGCCGTTGCCTTGCACTCGGTCTGCACCATACTCCTTGTACTTGCTTGCAATAGATCCACTCTCCACTGCTCAGACACCTCCTTGCTTTACGATGGCTTCTTCGCCTAGCATCGTCCGCCTTCGGCATCACAACGAATCCACACTGGCCGCAATCAGGACGCTCCACGAGGATATTGACATGACTCACAGAACACCGTGCACACCGCTTCAACTCCAACGAATCACACACAGAGACGAGCACTTGGACATGACAATGACTCACAGACGCAATAACGACTAATCCTGCAAACAGGCACGACTCCTTGACTCATCCAACTCCCCCGGATGACGATCTTGACGAGCTCCAGCACCGCACCTCGGCACCACCTCTCCCATCCACGATCTCCTTCCACCATCTTCCCGACGACAACCTGCCGTCTACCACCTTGTCGCTCCACCGAACGACGATCGCCCGACCCTCCTCGTCGCTGCATCACCCAACAACTTCATGGCCCGCCCCGAGGCGCTAGTAGGTCGCCACCCCGGGGCAAGCGCAACTTCAAATCGACCTTGCTCTAGATATCAATAGTTGGAAATCGCCCACAGGATTGATCACATCAAACTAGATGAACACGCACACACAAAAACTGATAGCCAAAGGGCCCTTGTCGTGCCCTTCTTTCTTCTCTTTATTGATTTTCTATTTTCTCCTCCACGGTGATACAAATCTATGCCCTGTACATCTATATATATCCACGGCCAGATCCTTATGTAGCAAACCTATCCTGACTAGGACTCTCATCTAATCTAACTTTATACTCCTACACGGCCAAACCTAACCGACTCAACTTAGACCGTATACTACTGGGACTTGATGACCTATATGAACCAGACTAGTACTGCTACTTGCGTGCAACCAGCCACACGTACTAATCACCGGCTGCCTTGATCTCCATTAGTCTAAATCTAGTATAAACTCCTACTACATGACTCAACCAATACTATGACTAGGACAAGATTACCTTACAATCTCCCTCTAATCTTGACTTTATCTCCTCGTGCTTTCTCTGATCTTGACTCGTTCTAGATTTACGACTTGTCGATCCAAACTCCGACGCATGATTCAAACTACCGGCCCACACAGTTGCATTTACGCATGCAACGTGCAAGACTGGACGCACCATCAGTCTTCACGTCGTACAACTTAACCAGTCACTGTCCCACTACACGCCAAGTTTGATCTCAACTGTCATATCCGTATACTAAGTATGACCCGCATGGAAACATGCAGTGCACCTCCTTGCTCTGCCATGTTGTGCCACCGCCTTTGCTCAGCCGTTGCCTTGCACTCGGTCTGCACCATACTCCTTGTACTTGCTTGCAATAGATCCACTCTCCACTGCTCAGACACCTCCTTGCTTTACGATGGCTTCTTCGCCTAGCATCGTCCGCCTTCGGCATCACAACGAATCCACACTGGCCGCAATCAGGACGCTCCACGAGGATATTGACATGACTCACAGAACACCGTGCACACCGCTTCAACTCCAACGAATCACACACAGAGACGAGCACTTGGACATGATGACGACTCACAGACGCAACAACGACTAATCCTGCAAACTCACACGACTCCTTGACTCATCCAACTCCCCCGGATGACGATCTTGACGAGCTCCAGCACCGCACCTCGGCACCACCTCTCCCATCAACGATCTCCTTCCACCATCTTCCCGACGACAACCTGCCGTCTACCACCTTGTCGCTCCACCGAACGACGATCGCCCGACCCTCCTCGTCGCTGCATCACCCAACAACTTCATGGCCCGCCCCGAAGCGCTAGTAGGTCGCCACCCCGGGGCAAGCGCAACTTCAAATCGACCTTGCTCTAGATACCATTAGTTGGAAATCGCCCACAGGATTGATCACATCAAACTAGATGAACACGCACACACAAAAACTGAAGCCAAAGGGCCCTTGTCGTGCCTTTCTTTCTTCTCTTTATTGATTTTCTTTTTTCTCCTCCACGGTGATACAAATCTATGCCCTGTACATCTATATATATACACGGCCAGATCCCTATGTAGCAAACCAATCCTGACTTGGACTCTCATCTAATCTAACTTTATACTCCTACACGGCCAAACCTAACCGACTCAACTTAGACCTTATACTACTTGGACTTGAGGACCTATATGAACCAGACTAGTACTGCTACTTGCGTGCAACCAGCCACACGTACTAATCACCGGCTGCCTTGATCTCCATTAGTCTAAATCTAGTATAAACTCCTACTACATGACTCAACCAATACTATGACTAGGACAAGATTACCTAACAAAGCCGCTGGAGAATTGTTGTCGTGGGGCCGTCGACCCTCCTGTGGCAGCTGTGGGTGGGAGGGCGGTGAGGCCAAGGCAATTCCCCTATCGCCATACTGCTTCACTCACAACCTCTTGGACCTGAGAATCAGCTCTATTAGCCATGCATGCGCCTTGCCCGCTGTAAAAAGGTATTCCTTGCGGGTGCACCGGGATAGTCAAGGTCTCCTTGATGTGCTTGGGTGGTTTATTTTTCAATTTGTTATATAATTCTGGTTGAAAGACTTTGTTAGCGAGTAAATTCCGGTTTTACCCCCTATTTTTACATTTTTGACACTAATTACCCCATTTAGCGGGATTTCATCCATTTTACCCCATTTAGCAAAAGTGTTGCCACAATTTACCCAGTTTAATATTTTGTGAGCATTCAGACACGCAGGTCCAATTGTGTTGTCCCAATTTACCATGTTTAATATTTTTGGAGTTGATGGTATTCTCCTATTATTTATAAATCAGATCATTCTCCTATTATTTGCAACAGATCATGGAAATACACTACTATCAAAACTGATTAATATAGGCTACAGATCGCTCAGGGTTCACATGTTGAAAACAGGTTGAATGATGCTTTCCATTTATAGATAGCACCAGGACCTTAAAGTACAGCTGAATAACATCACATATATAGATAGCTTCACTAGTTCACAACTACACAAGCTACAAAATACACCAAACAGTAGCAGTGGCACATACACCTTGTCAGTCTTCACGTTTCTTAGCTCCTACACCTTGCAAAGCTCTCCATCTGGATTGCTAACATCATCTTGTCCTCCATGACTTCCAGGAGCTGTCACAAACCATAAAAATCATCCTCCATCTATGTGCCTTACGACCACTGGCGGAGATCTGGGTTACTCTGAAATCAATTCTGACAAAGATTTATCAAACTGAAGAAGTAAAAGAATTTCGTCAATATTCAAAATGTTGAAAAAAACTTTAAATCAATGTACCTCAGTTGCAGAAGGGTGATATGTATACACGTGATCTTCTAATAAGCATTTTAATTTTGTCCGAATTAAACGCCTAACCAGCCAATGCATGACTCAGGAAAATTTTAGAATACACAAATTGCTATGATAGAGATGGTCAAAATCATGTGGGATTGGGTTCGACTGAGGGGGCTTCTTTGTTCACCAACCTCACTGATCTGTTGGTCCAGCCGTCGCCATATACCCGCCATCAACTGGGCACAGTCTAATAGGGTCCCTACTATGTCGCCAAAGTAGGAAGAAGAACTGAGCACAGCCTGATGGAGTCACGTACATGATTAGTTTTTGAAGTATATCAAATTCAGAGGACTACGCCGATGTCAGCGAGCTTGACGGAACCGTCTGTTCCTCGGGGTCGTTTCTTGCCTTGATGTTGTGGCCATACAGCCCTGCTCGAGGAGGTATGAAATCGCATGGCCGGGACCTCAGCACCCGCCACCGCTGCCGTCATCGTCGCCGCAGCCTGACAATCCCTAACCCTAGGTTGGAGTGAGCCTGACGAGTGCATGTAGTCGGAAGCCTGGACAGGTGATGGAATCGATTGGGGGCGAGCAACGCAAGCGAGAACCGAGTAGAGGCGAGCGTGGCGCTCGCCGCTCTGCCGACTGGGCGTTGTGTGTTGGACACGATGCGAGCGACCACCACCATCAGGTGGTCCCGATCGGCAGAAGCTGCGAGGACTGGTTCAGCAGGGAGAAAAATAGGCAGGAAAAAACCGTCTATGTGGCATGCCAGCTGGACATGACAATTGGAACCTATTGGTCAGAACGCTTACAAAAAAATTAAACAGGGTAAATTGTGGCAGAATTTTTGCTAAATGGGGTAAAACGGACGAAATCTTGCTAAATAGGGTAATTAGTGTCAAAAATGTCAAAATAGGGGGTAAAAACCAGAATTTACTCTTGTTAGCTAACGAATGTATTTCTAATGACCACGGAGATTCAAAGCAACATAACAAATTAAGTTACTTCCTGACTTTGTTGTGGGGATTTCAGTTTATACTCTAATATGATGTAGTTTTGAGGATTGACTAACAATTTGATCAGTTTTTCGTATTAATTAGGGCTAAAAAATAGTACTAATAATTTGCTTGTTCTTTTGAGGTTGTTTCGGCTAAAAAAAACTATTTTCTGAACTTTCAGTTTGTTGGATTAGAAATGGTTTTGTGTGTGTGAGGTTTTAAAGAATCAAAGAGATGATGTAGCCAGTGGGACAATAGATTGAGAGGGTGAATGATGTATGAATGGAGAAGATGATGGACGGCAAGTTCAATGGGAAAGGGCAAATAAAGGGGTGTGTGGTATTTGTAAGAACATAGAGATGAAGATGCTCTCATTTGTCTTGTGGTTCAACATTGCGTGCAATGTGCTCATTTGTGGGGAGGAAAATGAGCATTGTTTACAAATTTATTTGTTGGCCCGTAGCAACGCACGGGGCGTTCTACTAGTAATAATAAATAAGTAAAAGAACATTTAGCAGTTTAGTGCTGACTTATTTATGCCAAGAAGCAAATAAATAAGTAAAATTGTAGCAAAAAATAAAATAAAATTGAAGCATAACCGAGTTTTAAACGTTTAATCGATGGTATCTGAATCCGACTCGATTCAATGCCAGGAAATCGATTACAAATATCTCTTCCCGGTCCGCCTTTAGTTCTCGCCTCATAATCGCGCGCGACAGCATTGACTAGATGCCGACACGGATGGTCGCCGCTGGCGTCGAACGGAGAAACAAGCACCCGGGGCGGCGGCAGCGCAGGTCGTTCTCCATGCTCCCCGACGACCTCCTTGTCATCATCTACCACATGTTGGCCGATCACCTGAGCAGCCGCGCGTGCTTCGCCACGGTCTGCAGGTCGTGGCGGGTTGCCGCGGCCACGGAGCCACGGGTGCCCGTCCTGCCGTGGCTGCTGCTCTCGCCGCGCGAAGTCGGCAGCACCGGGACGAGGCGCGCACACTGACTGGAGGATGGCACAGTGATGCACATCTCTCCTCGGCTCGGGGCCATCGGGAGGCGGCTCGTCGGTGGCTATGACGGCTGCTGGGTGATCTCTTGCCAGCCACCAACAATCACGATCGTTAACCTCTTCCCGGGGGCTGAGGTGGCACTTTTCAAGAAGCAGAGAAAGATTGCCTGCCCGCACCGAGGTCATGGCCGCGGTGATACCCGTGGTCCGATAGTCGTCACAAAAATCACGTTCTCAGAGTCACCCACCTTGGAAGGCTATATCATGGCCGCCATGACAGGAGTTACGGCCTCGTGTGCAGGGTTGGTCGCTCGGATAGCGGGTGGACGATACACAGATGTCACGTCGAGACATTCATCGACATTGCCTTCTGCAACAGTGAGCTATATGGCCTCACACACAATGGTGAGAAACTCGTCAAAGTTTGCAATCAGCGACAACAAACATGGCTCCCCAATGGTCATCGCAGACACGAGTAGCGTTGCAAATGGTTTGTCGTGCTGGATCGAGAAACTCTTGCAAAGAGTATTCCGTTTACATAGTTGATCTACACGACAAGCATGCAATAGCGATGATGACCTGGTGGTGGGGCAACCGTGAGCCTTTCTTAAAGGTGTACAACCTTGTTGACAACATGAAAAATGGGACGACAACGTGTTACAAGGATAAATGGGAGGAGGTAACAAGCTTAAGCGACCACGCCTTGTTTTTGGGGCATATATTTTCCAAAGCGGTGCACGTGCCTACTAACAGGTGCGGTGACGTGGAGAGGAACTGCATCTACTATGCCAATAATTGTTGTCGAAGTTTAAACACCATAGTCCACGGTGATGCTGTGGTCTTGACGATCTCAAACCGTGATGGTGACCTGAAGTGTGAAAGAAAACACAAGAGGAGCATCACCGATGATGATGAGAAAATCAAGTCGGTAGGGTACTTCATGAAGTGTGGTAGTCATGATATCATGTGGCTTCTTCCCCCCGATATCAAGCTAGCTAGTTAGTTACCATGATATGAACAAGGAGCTTTGGCTCTCAGTGCTTTGGGGACGAATCATTGAATGATGATAATAATAATGGTAATAACGATGATAATAATTCTAATACTGATAATAACAATTATTAGGATGATGATATCATATTATGATGTTTCAAAAAATGAAAATTTTATTTTGTTTAGTTATTGAAAATGCCAAATATTTATATCATTCCAAATAATATTGCACACTTTTGAAAGAGAAAGATCAAAAGGTATGGTATTTAGAACGTGCATCTACCGCGCACGTAATACCCCTGGGTGTAAGGCTACTAAACATGGCTTGAACTTTGGTTCTCACAAAAATAAAGGGCCACCCTTTATTTTATATTTTTTGCTAGAAGTTACAAGATTGTGTGTGTAGTAATTTCCAACACACGCTTGTTCGTGGCAAGCCGCCCTAGCGCCGTCCACTCGGTTTTGAGACAAAATCCCAGGTGCGTTGCGGTGTCGGCCATCTCGGCCTGTGGGGACTCGGCCCTTCGCCTGGGAGAATCCTCACGCTACCGAGGTGGGTCATCACGCCTGCGAGGCTGCTTGTTATACGTCTCCAACCTATCAATAATTTCTGAAGTATTCATACAATATTTACATCAATTATATATAGTTTCTGAGTTATATAGTTTGTAGACACGGAGCCGTGTCATAGTAGGACACTTGTATCCTATAGTAGGACAAAAAGAATAGCAGGCCATAACATGTGAGCAAGCGTTGTATCCTTCATCTAGTGGGGCCTTCATCTAGTAAATACAAGACGCGAGACCTTCATGCATCAGCTTAATTAGTGGTTATGCAACATTCTTGTTTTGAAAATCTTCTGTTGAAGAAAATTAATGATGTGTGAGTTTTCCAAGATGCAAGCGTGAAAGCCATTTTCTCCACTAAGATATTTAGCATACAAAAGTACAAAAATATTCCAATCATAAACAATTGTTAAAAACAGATGCATAATCAAACCATGAACTCGATAGCTAGTGCGACAAGGTAGTCAACTCAATAGAGCCACAATTAACTGTCTACATAACCATGCGAGCGAATAGAGAACAAGCAAAGCATACACCCTATATATTGTAGGTAGCACAAAATACAATAATTAGCTAGGCTTACCCGCTGATTGATCAAATGGTTGGTTCAGATAACACGGGAGGGAAGCTGAAGTATGGCAGCGCACGCTTGCGATTAAGGAAGCGCTCCGTCTTTGTACAGACTTTTGTAATTTCGTAAGTCTTGACCTCCATTGAGTAACAATCCACATTCTGAATAGCAGTACCTTGTTGTGGAGCGGCTCGGAAGAAGATGAATCCCTCGGCTGCGCCCACGGTGGAAATGGAATAGTCACGATACTGCTCAGGCAGCCGTACGATCTTCTCCAGCTTCCACTCGTGGGAATTATTCTGCAGGGAAGTATGGCGGAGAGTAAAGGAGCCGTGTTGACGGACGAGAGAAACCATCTCGATGGCTCCTTCTCTGCCCATGACAACAGCATTTGAGCGACGATGGCCAAGGCTCTGGTGAGCCAGATGATCCCTGAGCTCCTTGTGATAGCCGGTGAGAAGGTTGACGGTGGAGAAGCTCATGGTGCGCGTGTCCAGCACCATCAGATGGTCGCTCCAACCCCAAGGGTCGGTCCAGTAGATGCAGCCACGCACGGAGTCGAAACAGGACATGTGGTCTAGAGAAGGGAAGACGGGAGAGTCGACCATACACCATTGCCTGGTTGCGGAGGGAAAGATGAAGAGGACGAGCTTTGTCTGGTATCTTGCTATGCATATCACCTTGAATTTGAAGGGATCGTCGTTGTCGTCGTGGCCCGTGTTGGGAGCAAGCAGGGGCTCGAATGCCCAGAGGAGGTCTTGCAGCTGGGCGGCGAGGTCCTCGGGTATGGTTGGTAGCAGCATGTATCTTCGAAACAAAGGGTCTCAGACGGCGAGGTTGAAGTCGGCGACGTTGCAGCAGCGCTCCTGTTTCTTGAGCTCGGCGTCGGGGTGGAAGGAGATCCAGTCGAGGAGGACGCGGCCGTCGCGGACGTCGCAGGGGCGCCAGCGGGGGCCTTGCTCGTCGTCGAGGCACCGGTCTTGGACGTCGGGCGGGATGTAGCAGCAGGAAGAAGAGGCGACGGCCGGGACGAAGGAGAAATCCGCGGCGCAAGGGGCGAGTGCGGCGGATGGGTGCGGCGCCTGGGCGGGATGGAACCCGGCCGCGTCCTTGAAGCCGAGGAGGGGAGGCCGGTGCAGCGCGTGGAAGCGGTGGTGGAATGCGCGGCCTTTGATGACGCGGCCGAATGAGGCGCTGGTGGTGGCGGCGGCGGAGGCGCGAGCGAGCGCGTCCGGCGTGGGCGGACCGAGGAAGATCTCCTCGAGGAGCTCGTCGGGGATGGTCGCCATGGCTTCCAGGTAAGAGCAGGGGACGGTTGGGGATAGGATGTATGCGTAGCCGTACGAGGTTCGAGGTGAATGACTCCGACACTGTACAAGGTTTACACTTCCGGGCTAGGAGCAGGGGACGGTTGGTGATAGGATTTGTTCGTAGCTGTACGAGGCTCCTGGTGAATGGCTCGGATTTGTTCGTAGCTAAATGGCCTCGTAGAGCCACAACAGAGCCATCGACGGCGGCTGCCTCCACTGCTTTGGCCTACTGTGGAGCCTCGGACAGTATGAGGGCCATGGATCACATGCAGATCGCAGCTTGCGGTCTCCGCTTCCGTCCTATCCTCCCGACATACTGCCTGTGGACCTTCCGGCCGGCGTGGGGCATGGAACAAATGTGTGCTCGTCGCCTGCTGCCAAGACCGCTGCCCTGCTTTCTCCCGCCCTCCTCCGTCCTTGGGTGGCTGAACCGCTGAAGAAGATGCTCTTTACCTCGGTGAAAAATAACGAGGCAGCTAGAGCGCCCGTGTTCTCAAGAGGTGCTGCTCCTTCAATCATAACTAAAAAATTGCGCTTTTTTATAATATGCAAAATAAGCATATAATAGTGAAATTTTCTAAGGAAGAATAAATCATTGGCATTGGTATTACCCGTTAAGAAGAAAGAAAATACAAAACATGAAAACAAACAAAATCAGAATTTGCACACAATATTCACTAAAACTGTGCTCTTTAAAAATATTAAAGAATACACATAGAATGGTTAAAGAATACACATATAATGGTTAAATTTTCACAAAAAACACACTATAACAAATTTTGACAAAAAATTTAAAAATAGAAAACATGAAAATTATTTGGCGCAAGATTCGCCACCGCTGCCTCGCCAACGGTTGGCGCAAAAAACTATAGGAAACTGAACACGTAGCCATAATTTTGGCGCAGATCCGAAGTCCTGGGCACCAACCAAATGCATGCACACGTCCAGAATGAACATCAAATATTTGGTCGGGTAGTTGATGACTACTATCAAAATGGACCCTAAAACCGCAGCATGAATCTCAGAGCAAATATGAATGGGCAAGAAATTGAAGGACCCAAATTCAAAATTCAATCAACTTACAAGTAGCAGATCACTCTTACAGGACTTGACGACTGTCACACCACATGTTCACATCTCTGACACGTACGTATATATACGTGATATGTGGATGTGGAAATATGAAAGGTTGCATTGCATGCACTTATTGAATATATATATATATATATGCTATGCATTTTCCCCCCTTCTTTTTCTTCAGGCCGGTTACCTTAGGTGGCAGCGTGCAGCATCATCGTCTCGACAGTGAACCCCGGTCCAAATCCCATCATCACCCCCAGTCTTCATCAGCGGCAGCTCCCTCTCCGTCTCGGTCAACTCTTTGGCGCCTGACCTCATCGAGTACGAAGATCACCGTGGCGCCAAGCATGTTACCATACTCTCTCACCACGGTTCTGCTCGCCGCCAGCTTCCCCGGGACCAGCCGGAGCGCCCTGACGATGTGGTCCAGCATCGCACGGCTGCCGGGATGCACTGCCCAGAAGAGGTTGTTCCAATCGACGACGGCTTGGATGACGGCTAGGTGGTCACCAAACGCATCCAGCAGGCACCGCTCAACGATGCCCGCCGCCAGTCTTGGTAGTCCGGTGGCGATGGTTCCGCCGATGCCATCGCTCCCGAGTTGCATGGTGAGCATGTGCTCGGTGTCTGGTATCACGTACTGCAAGGCCGACACCATCTCAAACAGCGGGCGCTCGTGGATGTCGGGGTCGGCACCCTCGATGACGGCGCCGGCGCCGTCACCGAAGAGCCCCTGGCGGATGAGGGTGTCGAAGGTGTCCGCCTCATGGGGCGCGCGGAAGGCGGTGATGGTGATCGAGCTTGACGCAGGCCACGAGGACGCGCGCGCCGCGGTTGTTCTCGGCGAGGTCCTTGGCTAGGCGCAGGGCGGCGCACCTGGAAGCGCAGCCGTTGAGCTGGAGCACGGTGTGCAGGACATCATGGCGGAGGCCGAGGAGGGAGACCAAGCGGACATCGGTGCCCGGAGCATGCGATCCCACGGTGGTGCTGACGACGAGATGGGTGATGTTGCCCGCCGGACGGCCCCAGTCGGCGATCGCGTTCGCCGCAGCCGACGCGGCGAGCTCCGGGGCGGCGGTAGCCATGACGTCCAGGCGGGTGTCGAGGGACAAGGCCGGATGCACGGCGAGTAGTTCGTCGGTGTGGTGGAAGAAACGCCTGCCGATGCCCATCATCCCGCATAGCTTGACGAAGGTGCGCTTGAGGTGGGTGAGGTGGTCGCTGTTGGTGACACCGAAGTAGTAGTCGGGGTAGTCGCCCTGGGCCACGCAGTGGGGCGGGTTTGCCGTGCCGATGGCCAGGACCACCGCCGGCCCGTCGGCACGCTGCGCAACACGGATCTCGCGGACGGTGGTGGCTGGGATGCTGCTGCTGCCTGCCATGGTCACCTTCCTGCATGCAATATTAAAGAGAGGAGGAATATTAGAGCTAGCTAGAAAGGACTATATACATGTTCATGCCAACCACATTTGGATGAGACGTGTGAAAAATCCTATGTCCTGAGTTATTTTGAAATATATTTGTAGGAGCTACCTAAAAATAGCTCAAGAGTGATCCTCCCGGGTTCTTTCATCAGATTATAGTCAAGGATTTAATTAAATAAACCCCTACCTTCTACTCCTATCCTACTCGATAGCTGAACCCGAGAGCTGGCCCGGGCCCAAGGGGGTGCAACCTGTGCGCCCGCACAGGGCCCCCAGCTTTCAGGGGCCTAAGATTTTCGAGCTAGGCTTTTACTATTTATAGATGGGCCAATGCTCGCTGGCTCTGGGCCGTTGCTGTCCTCACGCCTGCGCCTGAAGCAGGCCCCAATCGCGACGCCTCCTCGCCTCTGTGTATAGCCGCCAGGGCCATCGATCGAGATTCCCTCAGAAAACAAATCCAGCGATTCCGGGATCGAGAGGAGCGAGCAGCATCCCTTCGTTTCTTCGTACGGTGGCCAGGGCCAGTGTCCAGCGATGGAGATCAGATCGCTGGATCAATTCTTCTACTTCGGACTTATATGGAACTAGTAGAATGCCCGTGCATTGCCACGGGCCTTTTAAATTTTTTGTTGGTTGCATATGTAAGCACAGTGAAGTTCAAATTTCACATGTATAGCAAACGTTTACAGTAACAATTGAAAAATGTACTTGATGCAATGTATTTCCATTGTCCCACTTCACTTGCATCTCCTACAATATCAGGAATATTGTCTTCAGCTTCCTTCACACATCATTTGAGCAATTATAGTAAAAAAAATAATCTTTGTTCACTTGTAACCATCCTGCATGAGTACTACAAATAGTTAGGAAGATTTCACAAATAGAGTACTCAACTTGTAAATTGGATGGACCAATTTTTTACCATTCCATGAGAGCATATTAAAATCAAAAACAAAATAACTCAATACATTACTGCAATAAATAAATATTTATTATCTCGATTATAATGATGATAAATAATTGAATGTATCTTGAATATAAAAATAGAATAGACAAATATGAACAGCCTCCAACAAAAAGGAAAAGCCACTCCTCGCCTCTCACCACACAAGCACATCACACATCCCTTATCTACACCTCACCGCATAAGGCACAACTTGGGCAACTCACATGGCGTAGTCTCTCCACGTTCTCTCCCTGCCACTGTGCCTCTTGTCCAGCCACAACACGTCCCCCGGCTCCTCTCCCCACCAGCATCGTCTCCTTTCCCTATCTATAGATTAGCGACAATTGCTGGACTCAATTCTATTGTCTGCACGCACTGGATGATGGACAGCGCCCGACCGAGGAAAGCAGCAACGGGGCCATAGGTAATAGGCATCGACGACGTCGGTGGCACCAGAAACAATGCCATCAAACATGAGTGGCGACCTTGACCAAGCTCCATGTAGGTTAGTTCTTCCCTTTTCTTGTCATGTTTTGTCTGTTCTCAAATGAATTATTCATATATCCAACAAACGTAAAGAAAAAAAATAATCTCACATGTATTTGTCAAATAAAAATTGTGCAGCAAACTTGCAGTGAACTTCGCTGATAGTGAATTTAATTGCTTATATGACGAATGCAGAAAGAATTTCTAAGAGATAGTAACAACTGACATGAAGTAAATCTGGTAGTCCATTGTTGATTGGAATTTTATACTAATATGGCTCAGAGATGCAATAGAACAAAGGAAGGGTTGCACTTGAAGATCAAATAGGACAACTCTGAGCAGTCTATGGTCACAAATTGTTTAGCCCTAGATCTCAAGCATCAACTCTAACAGGAAGGGAATAAAGTGAACTAACTTTAGAAGAAACAAAAATATTGAATTTATATTTATGCCACTTGTAGTCGTAAGCTTCCTTTTTCTCAATTGCTATATTATCTGAATATTATGAGGAAAAATTAAGATATATATTCCATATCTTTTTTATGAGACAATGAGTTCTTCCAACGGAAAAAACAGATTGATACTGCCGAATCCATGATTACACTGGATAATGCAAAGTATATCATCCTGGTTCTACGCAAATAGGAGCAACTCGTGACTGGAGTTGGATTTGGCTCACCTCCTAGCACAGGAAATGTGATCTCTGCAGTAGTAGACACATCATTCAAATTTTCCCATGCATTTCTATAACGGGTGCTTCTCATACAAAGATTCAGACATCAAGTGGAAGATGTTACAAATTCACATACATAAATTGGGATGTTGTATGACATGATAGGAAGTAATTGCCCACTTCTTGTTCCAGGTGGCGACCCCATTAGGAAACAATGCATGAACACTACTCTACTCCTTATCCATCATGTACACTTTGTTCAAGATCTGTAACAAGTAAACAAAAACTTGTAACCAAGCATAAATTAAAGAAAACGAACTACATAGGAAATGACCAAGTGGAGAACAGACGGTAAACCAAAATCCAATACTGATAGTACCCTCGTGGCAATTTTCCTCATGATCATGTATATAAAAAGCCGTATCTGAAAAGAACAGAAAAAACACCATCTCCAGAGGACCGAAATCTATAAGTGTGCTCACATATAATAGCAATATGTGCTTGTACTCGCAAAGAATAGCTACTCCTCAAATCGACCTCAAACGTTATATCACCGTGAACACCACATAAAACACACTATAACAAGGAGGTCCCACCCATCGGGAAGGCATCTCATGTAACATGGAGGAACAATAAAATCGAGCAGAGCAACACAAAAATAGAAATCGGCCATCAGGAAAGGGAAATAATCTAATCTAGGTCACAGGATTAGCAGGTCGAGGAGGAAGCCACCGTGTCAGCGCCCTCCATGAGGATAATCTTGCACACGATGTCACCTCAAGCAATGGATTGCCACCAGTAGAACTGAAGCACTTGTTGATATCCCGTCAGCTGAGGTACCAAATAGGTCAGCTCACCATCTAAAGAATCCAATCTTATGCAAGAAAATAGTCATCAGCAGTGAAGCTTTATTTAGTTCTATACTACGAAAGCAACTTACAAATTACAACCCAAACAGAGAATAAATGGTTCAACAATTATAGATAAGTAAAGAGAAATTAGACAAGATTACCAAATCAGCCTGAGAAAGCAGGATCAACGGTAACATAATAACAAAGTAAACATAATAAGGAATATTTAGTGGAAATGAGCTAGTTGAACCTATAGGCTGGAGGAAGGAGCTGGCCAGAAGGTTAGGCCAGCAAATTTGGGGCCAGTGCCGAGAAGGAAGAAGCGGAGCGCTAAAGAACACATCTTATTCGGCTATTCGCACCTAACTATATTGTTCTCTGAGAACACTCCACATCTCTCCACCATAAATCAAAAGCGTTAAGTGGGAGGACTTCTGAATTTGCTAAGTGAATCCTGCATGCAAACACAACACTGACTACCAAATTTGAGTTTCTTCACCGCCTGATGCAATCGCAACATATGATTATGGATATATATAACAATAGTATGATGAATTAACTACCATCAAGAAAGATATGGGATATTCAACCAAGAAACTTTACCAATAGCAATACTAATATTATTGGGGAGAACACATGATTAATAAAAGTCAGGATATGTGATGTCTACATGACCACATCTTATTTTTGGTGACCTTGCTGGACATTTAGCCAAAAGAAGTAGAATAACTAACCCATCACTAAAGTGTACATAGTATCTGATTTCTTGGCTACACAAACATCTAAATATGTAGCAGGCACGCACCTTAGTCATCTCTGTTTTTGTAGGTTCAGATTTAAAACGTGTACCAAATTTGTTTCCAGACAATCATCTTCTTGCCAGATTATACTTAACTACCTTCTATGATTGCATTCAAGTATGTTAAGGTAACTAAGCCTTTTGTACAGAGTGCAGTTGGCTCCAGGAATGGCAATACCAATTTTGTGATGATTTGGTCAAGGCTAAATTCACACTGGTGAACATATACAATGCGCAGAGGTAGCTCAAGGCTAAATTCTCACCGGTGAACACACACCACCACCGCACACAACACACACACCCAAGGCACGGTACAAAGGTGCCGGGGACCGTCACACTACCCCACAGACTACCAAGCTAACTACAGATGTGCGAGAAGTCCGTTTGGAGCCGACAGAGACCTCCACCATGAATCCTCTAAGGGGAGGTGAGACGGATAACGACGGACCACGGACTCCAGGACGGTGCCTCCTAAAAAGGAACGACCACGGATAGCCACCACCATCTGATCCCGAAGATCTAGTTTTCACCCAGAGTATCACGATGGAGTGGGAACACCGTGATGGAGCCATCGTGAATAATACGACATCCATGGATGCCAACACCGTCGACCAATACAAGGAATGAGCAAGTGATGTACTCCAGCGCTCACACCCCTCCGACGCACCCTCGCTCCGCCAACCACCTGCAACCAAACCACCAGCGTGGCCATGGCTATTCACCCACACCCGAGACACATGTTCCTCCCACGAAAATCGGGCCTCCCGCCGCTAGGTTCGCGCCTTGCCTCCATACACCCCCGAGACCAGCCAAAGTGATCGGCTTTGGTCCAAAGGACACCCCCGACCGATGAGAGAGCCAAAGTAGCTGGTCGAGGGGTTCCTTTCATATCCTCTTTCAAACATATAGAAACATAACCTCTTCCTACCCAAATCTTAGACCATTCCTAATCAAATTCGTAAATCATCTCCTAACCAAATTCCTAAAGCATGACTCTACCACATTGTACTCTGCCAATTAATTCTATATATAACTGTTTTTTTGTTACATCATTTCCATGACCCAAAACCGAATAAGAGTATGACATAATGGCTAGTCTACGCCTAAGGACAAAACTAAGGTTGCTCTCTTACCTAACCATATCCTGTACATACTGAAAGTGTCCAACTCGAAGCCTATTCAGAAAATCGACAACGCCTGTGAATGAATGCCCTTCTCCTCAGTAGCCAAGCAAGCCCATGAAAATAGAACCTCTGCTTTGCACTTGCGTCAGATGGTGATTTCTGCACCAGACTGTCTCTTATAAAGTAAATCACAAATTGGCTTTTTGCCTTTCCGCTCCCGGGCGATGAACTAAAGGGTCAAGGAAACTATAGAACACACATCAGGAATCTAAGCATCCAAAAAGGCATCTCGCCATTCCATTCATGAACCCTCAAATATTGCCAAGTGTATATAGGAAGCAGAGGTCAAGGTACTTACAGTGAGTGGAGCACAGCAAGCTAGACGATGTTCCGACGAGATTGGCTGGGTCGGCAATTTTGATTTGCTGAGTCATAGATTCGATCAAGGGGCATTATGGCACAGAAGAAGAGGGATGCCACCCTGGCAGCGAGCTGTATCAGTTCTCCGGCGCGGACACAACACCCCATAGCCGCGAGCTGGATCAGTTCACCGACCTGGCAAATCACAGCTTTTGCTCCATTCTGGCGTTACTGCTGGAGGACGAAGGGGTGAAGACACGAACGTGGTGGGCATGAACTGCAACACAAATTCGACAGCCAACAACGATGGGAGTACATCTCTGAAGTAAAACAAATACACGATGTGGTAGAGGTCTGATTGTATAGTAACTTAAAGCTAACCAATCTTTTGGAGAGGGCGTATAGACGCACACCACAAAGGTCCAGTTTGTAACTCGACAAAGTGAACATGGGAGCAAATAAAACATGTACACATTAATATTTAATTTATATTTTGTCTTATATCACTTTGGCGATCACTTTAAAAGTATTTCCCTTCTGACCATAGTAGTACTTGACTTCAAGGAACTGACACTAATACAATCAGACCTATGTAGCCTGGATGAATCCCAACTCTGTTTGATTAATCGTTTAACATCCAATTAAGATAAAAATTAATCTAGACCTACAGCTCGAATAAGATAAATTAGAGCGCCGAGTGAGCACTGCATCATCCTCCAAGACCATGACCC
Source organism: Thinopyrum elongatum (assembly GCA_011799875.1). Lineage (NCBI taxonomy): Eukaryota > Viridiplantae > Streptophyta > Magnoliopsida > Poales > Poaceae > Thinopyrum > Thinopyrum elongatum. Next base: position 52,114,738 of record CM022303.1, read on the forward strand.
AAATGGTCAGAATTTTCTTGCTTTTTCCTCCTCACTCTGGCAATTATTCAGATTTCTTTCAGAATTAATAATCACAGCAGATTTCTTTCAGAATTAATGATCACAGGAGATCACAGAAGAAGAAAAACATGTGTGCATCCTTTTGGTAATATACATGAAAGGCAAAAGTTCAGAATGATAAAATTTTATATCTTATTTACCTTGTAAGAAAATGGAGTTCCCATATTTTCCTGAATGAAATCTGAAGTAGTCCCTCCATATCAGCTCAAACAATACCCTGAAACCATTGCCATGTCAGGAATGGCAGTCCACTATGAATTAGAGCAATCTGTATACAAGGCTTCAAACATGCAATTGAGCTTAGTCTTTCAGTTTTAGTATAAGATGATTGTCTTCCTAAAAAACAAAATTTAGCACAATTCACAATAACACCTCCTATGTCCTCTCAAGTTTCTCTAGCTCCACATCAACCCAATCAACATACTTGCCTACATAAACGCATGGCGATATTTCATATTAAAGAAAATTAAAAGAAGAGAGCAAAATTCACAACAATATCACACTACCACCTGCCATTTTTCGGTAAGACGCCATCTACTAATATGCTCAACACCAAACAAAAATCCTTGGTCGACCACTGTCTATCCATGAATGTGCCCATTCATGTTCAACTTCAAGGTTTCAATCCATCCAATTCCCCTTGCTGCAAGATACGAATTTCAGTTCCCAAACCTACATACCAAAATCCAATGATACCAAGATACAGAAAAGCACATCTCACCAAGAAATTGAATCCACATACTGCCCACACTGTAGGTGAACAGACTGTCATACAGGAAACAAAAAAAACATAAAACAAGCAGAAAAAACATGTGTTCCTCCTCCAAGCAGGGCACGGCCTTGCGCTGTTCATCGCTGCCCACAAGGCGACCACGCACGCCGTGCCCTGTTCATTTCCTATAAGGTGGCGGCGGCGGTGTCGTCCCTGGGATTGAATATTAGCGGCGGTGGCATCGACTCGCCACAAGCACGGCCTGCCTGACATCTTGACCCTCCCTGGGGTTCCGCGATGGTGGCGGTGGCGAGCTGCCCTGGGGCTCCGCGATCCGGGATGGCAGCAGCGGTGGAGGCGGGGAACCCTAGGAAGAAAATCGAGAAGGAGTTGTTGGATCGAGATGGGAGTCGCGTTCATGGTTGGGACTGCAATGGTGGGGGGAACAAGGAGAGGCGTGAGTAGGTTTCAGTCTCAGGTGGGGATGAAAAGGAGAAATGCGTATGTGGTGAGGGGGCGAGACACCGCCAGCGACGTACGGAACCCTAGCCCAGGTCGGGACTCGGGAGGAAGAGATGGAGGGGAGGGGGCACGGGCAGGTGGGGATGCGAGGGGGCCTCGCTCCCGGTTCGTCCGTTGCATCGCTACATTTTTCTATGAGCACCTCAGAGAGACTGACCCGGCATATCATCTTGAAATTTACGAAGTCACCGTAGGCGCCTCGTCGTCGACGGGAACGTCTCCTCCCACTGAAAGCGCATCGCCGGAAATCCTGAAATAAATCCAGGAATAAATGCGAGCACCAGGAATTGAAGGCTAGAGGTGAGGTGAGGAAACTATAAACGGGGCTTTGCGGACGTCCGGACCACTGCCACACCCGTTTCTGACAAACCAAACCCATCCAAACACTCAAACACTCTTCCTCGCCCGCGGGCTTTTCCGTCCGACGCCAGTTGCCAACATTTATGCCGCTCTACAGTGGCCGATCTGCATTGTCGCGGGCCTAGAGTGGACGTGACCTCTCACTGGCACCGGCATTGAAGCGACTCGCTGGCCGGGGGCGCCGCCCGCGCCGCGTCCCTGGTGTTTGCGTTTGTTGAATGTCGAAGAGACGTTTACTAGATGGATGGGATGGGTATCTACCACGCCCATTCAATGCCCATTCATCTGTCTGCCGCCATTAAACAGGCTTGCTAGTCGAGGAACCAAGTCAGACGCCCGCGGATTGACGCAGTCGGATGCTTGGCCTCTCCGAAAGTCGCTATTTAAAGACGGACACACCCAGCTCACAACACATCACAACACATTCGCTGCACATCCTCCTCCGTGCATCACATCTGCAATGACCGCGAGTGGGAACGCGTTGTTGGAGAGTCTGTCAACAGAGCAGAAGCACGAGCTTACCACCCTTGTAGCCGCCTGACAGAGCCTCTTTGTCAGGCACGGATCGAGGCCGGCATGCCGGCCAGATCGCCCAAGGTCTCCATCGACGACCCCATGATGCAGGCTGGCTCCAACGACGACTAAGCACCGGAGCCCGTGCCTGCGCATGCCGGCTTGACCATGGAGCAGGCGCAAGTGCGCTTCAAGGCCGCCATGGCGGAGGAGCAGCCTGCATCAGTGCCTATGTCGGCATTCCGGTAGATGCAGGAGGAGTAGCGATGCAACCTCTTCTTTCTCGAGCATCGTCGGCTGGCGGAGAGCCAAATCTACGACAAGCGCGTGAGCGAGAAGGACGTGGCCACCATGGCCGCTGCGAACTCCAACTTCTTCGCTGAGCAGCGGGCGCTCAATTCTGGGATTAATGGAGTGTACCTTCTTACTAATCTCCCGGCTAGCCAATTAAATCCTAAATCAGCGCTTAATTGTGTTACCTCCTTTCTTGTTTATAAGGCTTGCATGTATTCCTATATATATAATTTTACCAACATAAGATAAGTTATATAGTCTAAAAGTTATACCATTAGAAAATATACGATTTGAAGTTTCTAATGATATATTTTTTGTGATATATAATTTTTATTATATTTGTCTATTTGTCAACCTAGAGATACGCACAAGCCTTATAAACTGGAAAGGAGGTAGCTCGCGGTCCAGAAAAATCTAACATTGATGAGATGACCTAACAATTGTGTCCGCGAGATACATAATTCTGCAAAACTGAATGTCCTTCAAATAATCCATTAATTCCCCAGGAGAACATGTTGTTAATGATTGTGTAGGTCTAATAAATGGATGTATTCATTGCAAAAAAAATTGATGTACCTGTTTCGAATCAAAGACTGATCGATCCCTTTGTCGATGGTTACAGTGTGTATATATCCCCTGGAGAGACGCGACGATCTCGGAGAGATGCATCGGTTGCAGGCGGACGGGAGAGAGGTGACGGTTGCGACGGACACAGGCGTCCGTGCGGGTGCAACCGCTCGTCCGATGGGCAAGGGGAGATTTCCCTAATTACTGATTATAGTTTAATCTTAACACTCCCCCTAATCTACGCTTGACCATGTAGAATCATCTTCACGATTGTTCAGGAAGCTCTATCATCTCAGAAGATTCTCCTCCAAAAGTTCTTCATAAAATCTTTGATGAGATCCTGAAACATATACTCACAAAGAGAGATAGCGTAATGTGATGTTTGAGCAAGGATATCTCAAGAAGAGACTCCCCCTGACGCTTGCAAGTCCCGAAGTCGTCGCATACCAATTCCATGTGCATATTTCTGGAATGTACAATTTGGTAGAGACTTGGTAAATAAATCAGCAAGATTTTCGCATGATTTAACTTGAAAGACATTTATTTCCCCGCTTTGCTAAAGATCATGGGGAAAAAACCACTTAGGAGAAATATGCTTAGTGATATTACTCTTGATGTATCCTGTTTGCATCTGTGCAACACAGGCCCGCATTATCTTCATAGATAATGGTGGGTGATTCTATCGAACCAATTCCACATGACTGTTGTATGTGGTTTATCATTCTGCGAAGCCATACACATTCGCATGTTGCTTCAAATAATGAAATTATTTCAGAATGATTGGTAGATGTTGCCACCAGAGTCTGTTTCGAAGACTTCCATGATATAGCAGTGCCACCATGTAGGAACACGAAGCCGGTTTGAGATCTGGCATTATGGGGATCAGACGAATAACTGGCATCTGCATATCCAACCATATCAGAGTCCTGGTTTTTCTGGAACTGGAAAAATAGGCCAAGATCCTTTGTGCCTTGGAGATATCGAAAGATATTCTTCACTCCAGACCAATGACGTTTGGTGGGAGTTGCGCTATGTCTAGCAAGTAGATTCACTGCAAATGCTCTTGTGCAATTTGCAAGATACATAAGCGCTCCAACGGCACTAAGGTATGGAACTTCAGGTCCCAACACCTCTTCTCCATCACCCCTTTGTCTGAACGGATCTTTCTCTATGTCTATAGATCGAACCACCATTGGAGTTTTAGATGGATAGGATTTGTCCATATTGAATTTCTCCAATATTTTCTGGATATAGGCAGATTGGTGTACCATGATTCATGTGAGAAGGTGCTCAAGTTGAATGCCTAAACAAAATTTGGTTTTACCCAAATCCTTCATCTCAAATTCCATCTTTAGGTGATTGCGTGCTTCATCAATGTCTGGTGTGCTGCCGATAATATTGAGATCATCAACATACACTGAAATGATGCAAAATCCTGTAGAGGATTTTTTGATGAAGACACATGGGCAATCAGCGCTATTGGAGTAACCTTTCTGAAGAAGGAACTCACTGAGTCGGTTGTACCACATCCATCCCGACTGCCGTAAGCCATATAATGACTTATTCAGCTTTACACAATACATGTTGCGTTTTGCACTCTTATTCGGGACAGAGATTCCGTCAGGAACCTTCATATATATATGTCCGAATCTAGTGACCCGTAAAGATATACGGTCACGACGTCCATCAACTGCATAGATAGACGATTTTGCACTGCCAATGATATAAGATATCAGAAAGTGGTTGCACTCATTACCGGAGAATATGTTTCAGTGAAATCAATGCCGGGTTTCTACGTGAAACTTTGTGCTACGAGGCTTGCTTTGTATCTCACCACCTCATTGTTCTCATTCCGTTTCCGGAGAAAAACCCATTTGAATTCCACAGGGAAAACACTGGGAGGTGTCAGTATTGCTTCAGTGAATACCTTTCTTTTGTTAAGCGAGGCAATTTCTGCTTGGATTGCATCCTTCCATTCAGGCCAGTCGGAGCGCTTTTGGCACTCAACGATGGACCTTGGATCATGATCAGTGAGAAGGGTATCCGCAATCTTTTCAGCAAAATATATGTCGACAGTCGTAGTCTTACGGTCAAATGATTCTCGAGAATCAACATAGTTGATGGAAATTTCCTGCACCCCTAGTGACTCTTCGTGATTTCCCAATACGATTGAGTCTGGGTGTTCCGATGTCCTAGTAAGTTTGTGCATACTGGAGCTGGGTTGTGGAGGTTGCCCTTCCATTGGGTGTATACTACCCATCAGGTGTTTGCAATGTTGAGTTGACCTGCATTTACTGACTCCGAGGTTTTTCTCCTCGATTTCCTTTGATGCTTGCTAGAAGCATGCTCCAGGTCAGAGGCCGTACTACTCCCCCTCTTTTTAGGAATAGGGAGTTGAGTGGTTTTTATTGGTACCTCCACTCTTTTTGGCGCGTTTCTGGCTGGATTTAAGGATTTTGTAACACCTTTCAGATCAGTAAATGAATCTGGCAAATTATTTGCAAGATGTTGCAAATTGATGATCTTCCGAATTTGAAGTTCGGTCTCTTGGGTACGTGGATCAGAGGATGAAGTGGGTTCAATCACTTTAAAGTGCCCTCTCAAGTGTCATCTCATAATTGTAATCTCCTTATGGTATAGTAATTTGGCTTAGAATAAGAAACCTATCTCTTCCCCCTAATGGCTTTTCACTACCCCTTGCGGGAATGCGTATCGTTGCTGCATCGCCACCGTATTCCTGACTTGCTTTTCCGAACTGCTTGTTTTCTCGGGGCTGCAGTCCAGTTGGTTAGTGGTTTGCTTCTCGGTCTACCCAATCAAGGTTAGACCTCGCTCTATCAACCATTGCTATAAATAGTATCATGTTATTTCATCTTTCATTGATACCATCATTACAATCGAGGGCCTACAATCCATGGAAATCCCTATTCCGATCACTGGGAAAGAAGAGCAAGTAAGTAATGAATGAATGAATGAATTTAGATGGTATATAAACATCTCCCCATGAAGGGAAGGTGCTATAGTATCTAACTAAGAAAAAAAGTAGGTTGTGAAATGATAGGAAATATGCCATGCAGAAAATCCAGGAAATATTTCCTGGATTTTCGGATGACCCGGCTTATCTTTGCAGTTATCCTTATTTAGCAAAATCTAGTGAGTGTTCCATTAAAAGGAAAGAGAGCTATTCGTTGTAGGATTGATCCAGACAACCCAACCTAAGTCACCTATTGCGCCTAACCTAAGTATAGTGCCAGTGGTCGGCGAGGAGAAGTTCATTCCTGTAGAGAAGAGAGGGGATCCTATTTCCTTTCCCCCTTTCCCAGTATGGCAACCTTATCTTCCAGCATGAAAGTTGGTATCAGAATGAAACAATCCAATCCATACTTGTGGAGTGCTCAGTTCAGTTCCTGATTTATCTCAAGCCTAAACCGGAAAAGGAAACCTATTACCAGGGGTCCCCCCTTTCGGCTATCTCATCTGCTGTTCCTCGACTCTCAGGAAGGTAAGATCATCAATCAATAGTAGGCTGCTGCTCTGTGCAGTTAAAGATGGGATCCAACCTGTTCTGTTTGCCTGTTTCCTATAATCTGTGCTCGATTCCATATTTCTGTATCCTTCGATTCCCGGGACAGATCTGATCTCCTTTATACTTACCTCAAACAACGAGCGAAGTCGAGATGTTGATGAGAAAGGGGCTTTTCTCAAGGCCAAAGAGTGCTCTTTGAAGGCTACTATGCATCCTTACGAATACAAGAGTGGTTTTTTTTGTTTTGGGTATAGCAGGACTTGAACCTGCGACCATTAGGTTAAAAGCCCAATGCTCTACCAACTGAGCTATACACCCGATTTTACAAGAAGGCTTGGTGCGGAAAAGAAAAGAGGGCGGCCTGGCCCCTTTTCTTCTTATCATATCACAAGGGCGCGGCTCTGTATGGTATAGTACTGTGGAGCAAGTTTGGGAGTCCTTTCCACTCATTGAGGATTCTATCTAAAAAAGAAGGTCAACGGGGGAGACTACTTTGAAGTCCGGGCTGAACAAACTACTTCTCCTGCTACCAAAACAGAGAAATAAGGAAATAAGATGGATTCGTCTAATAAAATACCCAATGCCTGTAGTTGAAGAATTGTTGGATGAGTTATCTTGTGCTGTTTGGTTTACTAAGCTGGATCTGAGAGCTGGTTACCATCAGATAAGATTACATGAAGCAGACGAATACAAAACGGCATTCAAGACCCACGTCACTATGAATTTTAGGCTATTTGGGCTCACAAATGCAGCACCCACCCTCCAGAGTGCTATGAACACAATTCTGGCTGAGCTGACTAGGGTTTGTGTACTTGTTTTTGTTGATGACATCTTAATCTACAGCAAATCCTTGCAAGATCATGTCACCCATTTGCAGCAAGTATTTGACCTTCTGAAGCAGAATCAACTATATGTGAAGTTGAATAAATGTTCATTTGCTCAACCACAGATAGAATACCTGGGTCATGTCATTAGTGGGCAAGGGGTGGCTACAGACTAAAAGAAGATCCACACAGTGAAAGAGTGGCCTACTTCCAAGTCAAGCACATTAGAGTTTGGGCTTAGCAGGACAGGCGTTTCATTCACAGGAGCTTAGCTCATTTGACTGCTCAAAGACTTAAAACACCAATGCAGCACAAAGCTTTCCTTTCCTCAAGCTCATGGGATTACAATATACCATCCAATAAAAGGCTCAGAGAATAGGGCAGCTGATGCACCACTATCTAGATTACATGAGCCAGATGAACTCAATGCCATTACTTCCTGTCAACCACAATGGCTCACTGATATTGTTGCAGGGTACAGCAAAGACACATTCACCCAAAATTTACTATCTGAATTGGCAGTCCTGAGCACTCACAAGAATAGCAAATATTCATTGCATAATGGGGTCATTCGATATAGAGGAAGAGTATGGGTTGGTGCAAACTTCTAAATGAAAAAAACATCTTGCAAGCACTTCATGCCAGTGGTATTGGTGCCCACTCTGGCATTACTGCTACTTATCACCGCAGCAAGGCACTATTTGCTTGGACAGGAATCTTTCAATCAGTGGAATCTTTTGTCAACAAGTGTCAAATCTGTCAGCAAGCTAAGGTAGAACATTAAAAACTCCCTGGCCTCTTCGATCCTCTACCCATTCCTGATGAAGCATGGTCCATTATCAGCATTGACTTCATCACTGGATTACCAAAGTCCCATTACTATGATTCAATTCAGGTGGTGCACGAGACAAGCCAAACAAACAGAAACCGAATTAATACCAAAGAACACAAGCTGTGGGCCGTAAAGTGGAAACGGTTGCAGGCCAAAGCTGTCCCCCTTTGCCACTAAGACTTGAATCTTTAACCATCGGAATACCCGGTACTCTCTCTACCAAACGGGCAAGATAGTCTTATCTTGAACTCTGTCCCTTCTCTAATGATTGACAGCTTTAGTGCCTGGTAGTAAGGGTATTTTGTGGTCTATTGTCCTCCTAGGAGGTCACTCTGTAGGCTCAGCAAACAATTCACTGAAGCCATTCAAGACCGGTTGCAGGGCAGACAAACCATTGACTTGACATGACCGTAATACATACAGAATAGGAAGGATAAGCTATAAGATAGAGATCCGGATTGTTGTGCTCCGGAATAAAGAAGAATACCATCTTGTCTAATCAAATACGAATACCATCTTATTGATTTAGTCAGCTTGCATCAACACATAAGATGTGATATGAGTAGTGGGAAATAAACTCTTCTTTGATCACTTGAAACATAGTAGAAAGCATCCAAAACAGAATGAAATGCTGTTCAAAAGAAGAAGCTACCTGGCCCAACCACTACACCATTTTGCCTAATGTGTGACTACCCATATCAGTTACAACATCTTCCGTTTCCAAGTTTTCAGTGCCTTTTTCTTATAGTATACAAAATCGGATTCTGGATTGCTCTTCATTTCGTTCAATTTATCCCCTTGCTTTTCAACGTATATATATTAACCCGCCTTGTTTACCTATTTCTTCTACAATTCACATGACTCATTGAAACCAACTTTCTCCTTCCTACATTTTATCTCTACAGCAGTTATCCTGTATAATGATTTCTTTTTGGTCGCTACTCTCCTAACCGACGAGTCGGAGAGGATACGAATGTCCATTCACCCTACCACCCATCTTCCTTCTAGCTTCCTTGATCAACGACGAGTAAAGATCCCGGAAAAGATCCAAGGGAGTACAATACAATTTATATTCACGTCTTGAATAATGAGGGGGGTAAAGAAGAAAGTCCGATTTCTCTCTCCTTTCCGGATATGCCCTTATTCAGCTCTTGAAAGAAAGAGAGATAGAAAGAGAGAATGATCAAACTCAACTAGACGGCAGTTCCTCTTGTTCAAACCTCTCTTGCCGAGTCTTCTCCTCATAGCGAGTTTTGCTCTCGCTTCGCGTGTCCTAAACATAAAAAAAAAAAAGAATTGATTGTGAAAGACAAGTGTTTCATTCCCCTCCCTAATCGTTGAAATTCGAACTGTCCGCTAGCTCCTCCTTTGTTTGGATTATAGCCCTTCCTTGGGGATTTACTATCCAAAGTAAATCTTTCCAGTTTCAAATGCTACTATTTCTTCGTGGGCAGAAAGTCCAAAATCTTCTTTTTCCGGTACTCCTTACTCTTTTCTCCCGTCGTCCTACTTTCACTTCTACGGACCTTCTATCCATAACGAGTTCCAGGATTGGTGAATCGATGTGGGAATAGATAAAACGATTGTTGAGTACACAGTATAACCGTGTAGCTCATCTAGAAGATCATCAATGACCGGTATCGAGTATTTCTTTTTTACGGTTTGCGCATTGAGTTGCCTATAATCCATAGGCGCCACGAACCTTCTTTCTTCTTGTAAAGAAGAGCCGGTGAGGCATGAACTAGGTTGTAGAGTACCATTCTAGAGTAACTCCTTGATTATGGCTTCAATTTCATCCGGTGGTGTGAATACCTATAAGGCCTTTGATTCACTGGTTGACTATCGTGAGGTGAATCCGATGGTCACATGGTCTTTTAGGAGGGAGGGTAGTGGGTTCTAAGAACACATCAGAGAAAGAGGACCAAACCTGCTTGAGTCCTCTTCTACATCTTGAGTACTTCCCACTCCAATGGATCTAGTTTTTAGAATAGCTTTGATCCGGCCATGTAGAGCACTCATAGAGGTCCGGCTTCACGTCAGTAATCTACCACACCCATGCTAGAATTCAGTAGAGTCCCCACTCGCCAACCGCGATGTCTTGGTTGAGAGGCCCCACCTACCCATCTTCCCACAGTTTCACTGAGGTAGTACCATCCCCAATTCGCCACTTCTTGTGTTGATGTACTAAGAAATTGGTTGAGGCAATCGACTTCAATTAGAGGAAGCACTTGTGCACATCAACTTAGGATATCCCCTCCGTTCTACACCAGATTATGCACTCACCTCTGGTATAATATAGGAAAGGAAGACGCCCTTTCAGTGCACGCCAAAGCAGCTTTGCCTAGAAGGCTTCGAAATACACTACTAGGTCCCTCATTCTCAGTCGGCCTTCACAAAGCGGTTTGCACACCTTGGACCAGCTGGACAGATGTTCCGGCCTTTCTCCTATTAAATGCATCTGCCACCTTATTTTCCATTTTACCCCTAATATTCCGCCTTTTAAAGTCCAAACTCACACTTGCTCATCTTAGCATGTAGCTGATTCCGCAGAAAAAGTGTTAGCTGCAAGTGCTGTTGATGCTCCTTCAGTGTTTTACTGTCAAGAAGTATATCATCAAACCAACACAAATCTTCTGGGCTTGAACACATCATTCATGAGTGCTTGAAACGTTGCAGGAGCATTTGTAAGCCCGCATCACATTGAATTCATAGTAACAGGGTTCTGAATGAAGTTTTGGGCTTGTCTTCCTCTCTCATCCTGATCTGATGATAGCCAGATCTTAAGTCAATCTTGCTGTAATATTTAGCACCACTCATCCAATAGGGCATCTATGTGCCGGAATTGGGTATTTCTTCTTTACTGTACTGGCATTCAGCTGCCTGGTTTCAATGCACATCCTCCATGTCCCATCCTTCTTCTTCACTAACAGCACAGGTGAAGCAAAGGGTCTAGTAGAGGATTGTATCAGTGAATTCTTCAGCAATTCCTCAATTCTCAATCTCAGCCTTTTGCAGATGTGAGTATCCGTATGGCTTCAGATGTTTGGGCTCAGTACCTTCGGGGGTATATAGTGATCATGGATTCTTTTTTTTGTAAGGACTTAGGTTCTTGAAACACCTACTCTTAAGAGTTCAGTAGGGATGAAATTGGATCAGAGATCAGAGATGTTAGGTTTACTGAGTTGACCATGCACCATTGAGCCATCATGCAGAACTAAGCTTGTTCTGATTTAGTAGCAATCAGCTCTTCTCCTTCCACCTGGTACAACTTTCCTCCTCCCCTCTTGATTCCTTCCAGCACCACTTAAACACTGCGGAAAGGGTTTTGACCAGCTAGTCAGATTGCCCCATTACGGGTGTGTTACGCCAGAAAGTTCCTCAATCCTGTGCCTGTTCCCGAGCGAGTCAGTCCCATTTCGATGACGAACGACACGATGTGTGCCTCCATAGAGCTTCCCATTTGACATTTCTCCATCGCGAGAGATTCTCTCCAGCCACAGGTTCCCCAGTGGTACGTCCGGGGTCGGTTCAATCAGTGCGCTATCAATCCAGTACCATTAGCTCTCCAAGGGTCGCAATCCATTCTTTCCGGGCAAGCCAGTTCAGTTCCTTTCTGGTAGCAAGAGATCCCATATCAGATTAAGTAAAGGGATTACCTAGCTAGCGCATATCGAAGAGTTGGAGACTTCCTGCCACTATAGAAAAAGCCGTTGATGGATCAATTTCTGTAGGTGGGTCTCAACTCGGATCGAGACATTCGGATTTGCCGATGAAGAGTTGTAACACCCCCGGTGATTAGCAACAGTAATCACTTTTGATAATGACATGTTAGCATGATCAACAGTGCATAATCATCATTAGCATCACATTGCATTTCAACTCCTAAGTCAAATTCAAAATTTAAATGAAAGTGGAATATGAAAGTTGTCCAATATAAAACTAAAGTGTTCGATAAATAACAAATATTGCAGAGGCTAGTCTAAAATTGTAACCAACAAATAATATAATGGTTAGGTGGCTCTAACATAATTAAAACAGTGAGGATTAATGCATATTAATTATTATAAAAATTGTGAGAGCTCCTAATTTGTCCAAACTAATTTTAGGTGTTAGGGTATAATGCACTGGTATTTGTAAACTAGGCCTAATGTTTTACAAAACTCATATGGTGGCCTGGCTATTTACTAAACTGAGTAAAGGAAATAAATAAAAAGAAAATAGGAAAAAGAAACAGAAAAGGAAAAGGAAACTCCCCCCCCTCTCTCTGCCCCAACTGGGCCGAAGCCCAGCCGGCCGTCCACCCGCCGCCCCCTAGCCTATACCCCAGGGACGCCCGAACCCTAGCGTCACCCACCCCACTCTCCTCCCCGCCCCCCCCCCCCCCTCTCTCTGGATCTTTCGCCCGTCCGCGCATCTCCGACGCCTCCGCTTCCTTCGCCGCCGAACCTCCTTCACGGCGTCCGCCTACTTCTCCTACTCCTCCCCTCTCCCCCCTTCCCCCGCCTTGTCCCCTTCTCTCCCTCCCCTTTATCCCGCCCCTCCTCCCTCCTGCTCTCCCCCCCGCCCTCCCTCTGCGTCCTCTTTCTTCCCTCTCTCTCTTCCTCCGGCCCCCTCCCCGCCCTTACAGTCCGTCTCGCCCTCCTCGCACGGACCTCTTCCCTCGGACTTCCTCCCGAGTGGATTCTCCCGTTTTCCATCCGGCCTCTCTCTTGGTTCCCCTCAGTCTCTCTCCTTGTTCCTCGCCCCTTCTTCTTCTCGTACCTCTCCCCTTGCTGGATACTCCTTCCCTTCCATCCTTCCTCCCTCCGCTCTCTCTCCGTCGGCCCTTCCAGACCCTCCTTTTCTCTCCCCTCTCCACCTTGTGGCATCAAGTATTTCTCCCTCCTTCCTCTCGTCTTCCTTCTCCTCACCTTCCCTTCTTGCTCCTCGCCCTTCTCCGTCTTCCTCCCCCCTCCTTCCTCTCTCTTTCCCTATCTTTCTCTTTCTGTCTGCTCCTATTCTTGCCTCCTTCTCGCCGGTTTGTTCCTCCTTTCTCGCGCTGTCCCGCCCATGAACCCGGCGTCCGCTAGCCCTGCCTATGACAAGGGGGCCCCGCGGCCCAGAACGTTTTATTATATAAAAAATAATAATAATAATAATAATAATAAAAATAAAATAAATATTAATTAATTTTAATTAATAGTTAGTTATTAGCTAATTAACTCTGTTTAGGTTAATTTAATTTAATTTTGTAATTAATTGCTAATAATTATAAATCTAATTAATTAAAACAGCCTATGACAGGGGGGACCCACCCTGTCAGGTGGCTGCTGACGTCAGCATGATGTCATGCTGACGTCATCAATCACTGTTTCGGATAATGTTGAATTAAATAATAATTAAATTTCAAAATTAATAAAACTTTAGAAAATCATATCTTTTAAACCGTATCTCCGTGAAAATATTTTATACATGAAACTTGCTCAGAACGACGATACGAGCCCGGATACGCCCTCCGTATTCCCGTCAGACGCCCGCAGCTATAAGAACATTGAACTTTTAGACCGATTTCAGTGTAATGAATAGTGCCCAACTTTAATTAAATAAATCCAAATAAATTCCTAAATTAACTAAATCGTTTAGTTAGGCAGTAGAACACCCCGGCATATCATTTAGGCATGTCATAACATATTGTTTGCATTATTGCCGTGAATTTATTGTTTCTCTCCCCCCCTTCTCTCTCGATAGACGCCGAGACCGACGACGCTGCACCAGGTTACGACTACTCTACTCTGACGAGCAGCCCGTTGACGACCCCTCTCTTGCCAGAGCAACCAGGCAAGCCCCCCCCCCTTGAGCATTCCAGATATCGCCCATTCTATTCTCCTGCTTGCATTAGATTTCGCTACTGTTAATGTTGCTCCTATTCTGATGCATAGCCTGCGTTGTAACCTGTTCATTGCTATCTTACCTGCCTATGATAAACTGTTTAGTATAGGTTGTATGACCCATCTGTACCCCACCACCTTACCTTGTCGCCCCTGCTTGTTCATCAACGACTCGATCAACGTGATCGTCGATCAGGAGACAGACGCCTCACTTCACACCCCCCTTAGTTGTACGACTCTGCTAGTAACTATCGAGTGCGAGGGTGATACTCTAACGCCTCCTGATGAATACTCTGCAGCATAGCTTGTACGGTCGTGGTCATCGAGGGTGATTCCTCCTTCTCCATGTCCATACGACTCTGTCGTGCACCCCCCTCAGTGTGAACCTCGAGGGGATACCTCTTACGTCACCCTGATGATTATGACCACACGGTTACTTGACCTTTTTCACAGGCGGGTCCACCCTGGTGGGTACCCGGTGGGGACCTATGATTTCGGGTGTGCCGGAAGGGCACTCGAGTGTGCATTGTGCGGAGCATCAGAGACTCTGATTGTCTCCGCTTGATACTAATTGAGCCTATTGGATTTGGGTGTGTGATCTGAGTGGGTCGACGTGCCCTATACGCACTGCCACCACGACGCGGATAATGGTTATGGGGCCCTCTGCGATGTACGTTTCGCCGAAAGCTTATCAGACGTCACATTCACCGTGCGGGCTGATCGTCGGGATTGGGCTGGATACTTCACTGGCGAGTTCAGTGTCGCGCCTGCACCCGCCAGCCACGCAACGCGCAGGGTGCCCAGGGCGATGGCCCGAGACCCCTGGGTGCATGGTTGTCCGCGTGCTACCTCTCTGCTGAGCCTAGGTAGAGCGCTGCTTCGTGTTGATCTTCCGAGGAGGGCATTACCTACCAGCAAGTATGTCCGGCCAGAGTTGATCGAGCGTGTTGGGTACCATTAGTCACCCCGCAGGGATAATCTTCTTTCGATAGCCGGTCCTCGTGTACCTCATTTTGTTCCCCGATCTACTACTTAAACTGGATACTTGTTACTTAATTGAAGCTTCGGGATTACTTTCTCGCTGGGAGTCGAGGAAGGATCTTTGAGCGTATTTCACTGTTGTGTTAAATAAAATGCTATTCTACTCTCTTCTACTGCTGCAAGATGATGGCTTTGAGAAGATGTTTGAAGATGCTAGTCTTCGATAGGACTAGGCCTTTCTCTCTATTCTGGCATTTCTGCAGCCCAGTCCACATATACAGCCTTTTCTCCATTGATAATGTTGCATATGTAGTATAGATCCTTGCTTGCTGAGTACTTCGGATGAGTACTCACGGTTGCTTTATTTTCTCTTTTTCCCCATATACCCCACCTTGATGATACACCAGACGATGGAGTCCAGGAGCCAGACGCCACCACCGGAGCCTACTACCAGGCGGGTCCAGAGGGCACGTACTACTGGATCGAGCCATCTGACCAGGAGTAGGATCGGAGGCTCCCAGGCAGGAGGCCAACGCCTTTCGATCTAGTGTCGCTGTTTGTGCTAGCCTTCTTAAGGCAGAACTTGTCTAACTATGTCTCTACCCAGATATTATTTGTATGACTGACTCATGTATTCGGATCTTCGGATCCCTGGTCTGTAATATTGTGGACCTCCGTTTATTTGTGTTTAGAGTTGTGTTGTGATATCTTCCCGTGAGTCCCTGGGTTTGATCGTACACGTTTGCGTGTATGATTAGTGTACGATTGAACCGGGGGCGTCACAAGTTGGTATCAGAGCCGACTGCCTGTAGGAAGCCCCCTCCAAATTCCTTGGCCGAAGTTGAGTCTAGAAACCGAGAAACTAATTTACTAACTTGGCTGTGTGGCTCACGGGCCCACGTCGCCAACTGGGTGGTATTAGGATCTTTTATTCCTCGTCTATACTCTGGGACTCTAATATCTCTTCTATTCGGGTTAAATAAAAGTTTACTAACGCCGACACTTAGGATCTCGTAATTCCCGTCTACCCGGAGAGCTGGATATCTGTGCGATTGCCCTGTCGTTGATCTGATTAGTCTGATAATCATTTTCCTTTCCATTGTTTTGTTTAACCTTTCTCTCCGAGATCGGTTATACTTCTCATTGTCATTTGACAAGTTTGAATTTCCTCTGTTTCAGATGGACCGTTTGTTTCCACCGCGTCCTACGATACAGCTTGTGCTTCGCACTTGGGCTCGTGATGCCCCTGGTTTTCCAGCTGTCCTGATCGCTCTCATGACCAGACTTGGCTACCGCTGGTACCTTGAGTACATGGTTTACGAGGATTACCGCGAGTTTAATCAGGAGCAGTACCATGCTGATGTTCGTATCTATGATCGGCAGAATGACTCAGACACCGAGCTGCACCTTTTCCACGGTATCGGCGTGACGATTGAGATGGCAGTACATGATGCCGCCTACTCTGCTGTCGCACGTCTTCGAGGACAGTTCAGTGATATCTTGGATGACTCTGAGTTCCGATACATTCCGTATGCCCCTGCTGGAGATGCTACCGGATACTACACAGCTATCTGTGCCTCGTACGAGCCTCGCCGATATGACCACCGCGTTCTGATTCAGTGCACTCAGGCTCTGGATCGCACTGTTCGGGCTCTCGCCGTCGAGTTGGTTGCCACTCGAGCACGTCTCTACGATGCTATGATGCAGTTGATGCCCGCTGTTCGTGCAGGGATACATCCGGAGCACATCCTTTACCCGCGCAGGACTCAGATGTATGCTGGTATTGACTGGCCTGCTGTTGGAGGTCACACACCTACACGTGGACCTCTTCTTACAGTTCGAGACCGGGTTTTGCATCAGAGTGCACATGGAGCACAGGATCCTTCCGCGACGAATATTCGTCGTCCGCACTCGCAGTTACCCCGTTACAGTGGTTTTCTCCGACGTTGATGTAGCCTTTGCTATGTCTCGTTGTGTACTTCCTTACCACGTGCCTGCGCGCCGCCTAGTATGTCTAGCTTTTAATTTGCGCCGTTATGCTGTCCGCATGTACCCGACTTTGTGTATCGATCTGTATGTCTTAATCGACTACTGTTATGTATCTATTACACTGCTTAAGGTATTGTCATGCTACATCATACTTGTCGCTAAACACTCGCAATTGCTTTTACTAAACTACCCCCTGTTGATACGTAGCAGGATGGTTAGACCAGGTGGTCGTGGTCATGGTCGTACCCCTGAACGTCCACCACCGCCAGACTATATGGCAGCTATGATGCAACAGTTCGAGCTCAACCGCCAGTTCATGGTTGGAATCATGGCTCAGTTTCCGCATCAGAACAACCAGAACCAGAACCCAGCTTCAGTAACTTTGACAGAGTTTACGCGACTCAACCCAACGCAGTTTCGCAACTCTGACAAGCCCCTGGATGCCGATGACTGGCTCCGGGACATCACTCACGAGATGGAGTCTGCTAATGTCGCCCCCACCAACTTTGTCACCTTCGCAGCCTTTTTCTTAAAGGGCCCCGCTGCTCAATGGTGGGACACACACAAGCGTACTCTGCCTGTTGGAACAGTCATCACTTGGTATGAGTTCCAGGCTGCTTTCCGTACACGTTACATCCCTCAAGCAATTATGGAACGCATGAAGACCCAGTTCCGCAACCTCACTCAGGGCAATAAAACCGTCGAAGCTTATCAGCGGGAATTTCTTGATCTCTCCCGCTATGCTGAAGAAGACATCGCCACAGATGCTCGCAGACAGGAGAAGTTCCGTAATGGACTACACCCTGACCTCAAGCTTGCACTAGCTGCTCAAGACATCAATGACTTCTCAACTCTAGTGAACAAGGCTATTCTCGTTGAGACCGCTCAGATGGAACACAAGGACTCACAGAAGCGCTATCGTGATGCTGGCTCATCTTCGGGCTCAGCACCGAAGCGTAGAGTTTGGATTCCCAACAACGCGTTCCGTCCCAATACCTCTGCGCCAAAGAACAATGCTGCACCACGTCTGCCTCCTCCACCACCGAGGCCGTCAAAGGCTCAAGCTATTCAGCACAATGCCCCTCTTCGTCCTGAAGATGGTTTGTGTTTCAAGTGCCGCAAACCAGGCCACCAGGCTAAAGACTGCCGCCAGACTCAGAATCAGTTAGATTTTCCTCGTGCTGGCCGTGGATATGGCCGTGGCAACAATCAGACCCGCAACTATAATACTGGGTCTGCTTCACGTGGTCGTGGTCAAGCTTATAACATTGACATTGAAGAAGTCCAGGATCAACCTGCTACTGTGATGGGTACCCTTCTTGTTAACTCAGTACCTGCTTCTGTATTATTTGATTCAGGAGCATCGCATTCATTCATGTCTGAAGCATTTGCATTATCTCATGACATTGCATTCGAAAAGATGAACCTGCCAATAGTTGTCCGTACACCTGGAGGCCAATGTCAAACCACTATGATGGCACATAATGTCCCTGTTGAAATCGAGGAATTTGACTTCCTAGCTTCCCCTATTATCCTGAAGTCTTCCACCATAGACCTCATACTCGGAATGGATTGGTTGAAAGCTCACATTGCTTCGATCAATTGTGCCACTAAAGTCGTCCAACTTCTTCACCCCACCGATGAGATAGTGAACTATACCGCCCGCATTACTCGAGACGCTGAAGCTGAGATATATGTTATGAATGCTTTGAACGCCTCACCTCTGGAAGGGATCGAGAACGTTCCTGTCGTTCGAGATTTTCCAGACGTCTTTCCAGAAGAACTTCCAGGAATACCCCCGGCTAGGGCTGTCGAGTTCGTCATCGACTTGAAGCCTGGCACCGTTCCTATTGCCAAGCGACCTTATAAGATGCCTCCGCATCACCTCCTTGAGCTTAAGGAAGAAATCGACAAGTCACTTAAGAGTGGTTTCATCCGCCCCAGTTCCTCTGCTTGGGGAGCACCTTCACTCTTCGTTAAGAAGAAGGATGGAACTAACCGATTGGTTCAGGATTACCGGCCCATTAACCAAGCCACAATCCAGAATAAATACCCACTGCCCCGTATCAATGATCTTTATGATCAACTTGCTGGATCATCAGTGTTCTCTAAACTCGACCTGAGGTTGGGTTATCACCAGATCCGTGTCCGTGAAGAGGACATTCCCAAGACTGCATTCGTCACTCGTTATGGCTCCTATGAATACACCGTCATGTCATTTGGCCTAAAGAATGCCCCAGCTACGTTCTCCCGTCTGATGAATTATATATTCATGGATTACCTCGACAAATTCGTCGTGGTATATCTAGATGATATTCTGGTCTATTCGAAGAATAAAGAGGAACATGCTGAACATCTCTGCCTTGTTCTAGAAAGGCTCCGAGAACACCAGTTGTATGCCAAGTATTCCAAATGCGAATTTTGGCTTCCTGAAGTAACTTACCTTGGACATGTGATTTCCAAGGATGGAATTGCTGTTAACCCCGAACGAGTTCAGGCTATTCTCGACTGGACTCCCCCAAAGAATGTTAAGCAAGTCAGAAGTTTTCTCGAACTCGCTAGTTATTGCCGTCGATTCGTTGAGAACTTTTCCAAGATTGCAAAACCATTGACAAATCTGCTTCACAAAGGTGTTAAATTTGAGTGGACAGAAAAATGTCAAGAAAGCTTTCAGACACTTAAAGATAAATTGACATCTGCCCCAGTACTAGCACCCCCGGATTGCCAAAAGGATTTCGTGATATACTGTGATGCATCTCGTCAAGGATTAGGCTGTGTCCTAATGCAAGAGCGCAAAGTGATTGCTTATACCTCCCGACAATTGCGTCCTCATGAAGAAAATTGTCCCGTGCATGATCTTGAACTTTCTGCGGTTATCTATGCCTTGAAGCTATGGCGACATTACCTTCTCGGTAACCGTTGCGAGATATACACGGATCACCAAAGCTTGAAGTATTTATATACTCAACCAGATCTGAACCTTCGTCAACAAAGATGGCTCGAAACAATTGCCGATTATGATATGAATATCTCATACACCCCCGGCAAGGCTAATGTAATGGCCGATGCTTTAAGTCGCAAGTCCTATAGCAACAATCTTATGGTTCAAGAAACACAACCTCTTCTCCATGAAGAGCTTTGCAAATTGAACCTCCATATTGTTCCACAGGGTTATCTCAATACCCTGGTTGTCGAACCAGATTTGGAACACGGCATTAAGGTTATGCAAAGGTATGACACTGAAGTTGAAAAGATCAAGCGATACCTCGAGAAAGGAAAGCCGTCGGAATTCCATCTTGATGCAGATGGGATCCTATTTTTCCAACACCGTCTCTTCGTACCCAAGTTAAAGAATGAGAGGGAAAACGTTATGAAGGAAGCTCATGACACTCCCTTGTCCATTCACCCTGGTAGCACAAAGATGTACCGTGACATTTGTCAAAGATTCTGGTGGCCTAATATGAAGCGAGACATTACTCGTTATGTTTCTGAGTGTGACGTTTGCCGCCGCGTTAAAGCCCAACATCAAAGGCCCGCAGGAACTCTGCAACCCCTGGAAATTCCTGAATGGAAATGGGACAAGGTCCAAATGGATTTCATTACTGGTTTTCCCAAATCCCAGAAGGGTAATGATGCTATATTTGTTGTCATTGACCGATTCTCTAAGGTTGCCCACTTTCTGCCTGTTAAGGAGACAATCACTGCTAGCCAGTTAGCAGACTTGTATGTTTCCCGGATGGTGTCACTCCACGGTGTTCCGTTGGAGATCAGTTCTGATCGTGGCAGCCTCTTCACCTCCAGATTCTGGAATAGTTTCCAAGAAGCTATGGGAACTCATCTGTCTTTCAGCACCGCTTTTCACCCTCAGTCACAGGGTCAAGTTGAACGAGTGAATCAAGTGCTCGAAGATATGCTTCGAGCTTGCGTCATCTGCTTCGGTAAGAAATGGGAGGAATCTCTCCCGTATGCCGAATTCTCTTACAACAATAGCTATCAAGCTAGTCTGAAGATGGCACCGTTTGAAGTTCTATACGGTCGTAAGTGTCGAACCCCTCTGAATTGGTCAGAAACTGGGGAACGCTCACTCGTCGGACCGGACATTATTCGGCAAGCTGAAGAACAAGTCCGTATTGTTCGTGAACATTTGAAATCTGCTCAGTCTCGTCAGAAGAGCAACTATGACCGTAAGCACCAGGAAATAGTCTATCAACCTGGCGAGCAAGCTTACCTCCGCGTCACTCCGTTGAAAGGCACTCATCGGTTCGGAATCAAAGGCAAGTTAGCCCCTCGCTACATTGGCCCGTTCCGTATTCTTGCCCGTCGAGGAGAAGTGGCATATCAGTTGCAATTGCCGCCAAACCTTTCTCAAGTACATGACGTCTTTCATGTATCCCAACTCCGCCGCTGCTTCAAGGATCCTATTCGAGCTGTGGATCATGAAGTGCTTGAATTACGGGAAGATCTGTCTTATCCAGAACATCCCATCCGTATTCTTGATCAAGCTGAGCGTCGAACACGTCAAAAGTCAATCCAGTTCCTCAAGGTTCAGTGGTCAAATCATTCTGAAGATGAAGCCACTTGGGAACGCGAGGATCGTCTTCGCGAAGAATACCCCTCTTTCTTTCAGTCTTCCTCTTAATTCTCGGGACGAGAATTCTTAATAGATGAGGAGAGTTGTAACACCCCCGGTGATTAGCAACAGTAATCACTTTTGATAATGACATGTTAGCATGATCAACAGTGCATAATCATCATTAGCATCACATTGCATTTCAACTCCTAAGTCAAATTCAAAATTTAAATGAAAGTGGAATATGAAAGTTGTCCAATATAAAACTAAAGTGTTCGATAAATAACAAATATTGCAGAGGCTAGTCTAAAATTGTAACCAACAAATAATATAATGGTTAGGTGGCTCTAACATAATTAAAACAGTGAGGATTAATGCATATTAATTATTATAAAAATTGTGAGAGCTCCTAATTTGTCCAAACTAATTTTAGGTGTTAGGGTATAATGCACTGGTATTTGTAAACTAGGCCTAATGTTTTACAAAACTCATATGGTGGCCTGCTATATTACTAAACTGAGTAAAGGAAATAAATAAAAAGAAAATAGGAAAAAGAAAGAAAGGAAAAAAGGAAAAGGAAACCCCCCCCTCTCTCTGGCCCAACTGGGCCGAAGCCCAGCCGGCCGCCCACCCGCGCCCCCCCCAGCCTATACCCCCAGGGACGCCCGAACCCTAGCGTCACCCCCCTCCCACTTCCCCCCCCCTCTCTCTGGATCTGGCGCGCGTCCGCGCATCGCCGCGCACTCCGCTGCCGTGCCCCGAACCGGCCGTCACCGCGTCGCCGACGTCTCCGTCATCCCGCGCCACTGCCCCGTTCCCTGCATCCTCCCCGTGAGCCACGCCCCTCCTCGCTCCCTCCCTCTCCCTCGGGCGCTCGCGCTCGTCACCACCGCCGCGCGCCCGACGCCACGCTCGCCCCGACCGCGCCCGGTCGCCACGCTCGCTCCCCGCGCGCGCCCGGGCCGCACCCTGCTGCTGCGGCTCCGCTGCAACTGCTGCGCCTGCCTGCCGCCTGCCGCAGCCCGCGCTCGCCCCTGCCCCGCCGTGGCTCGCCCACGCGCACGCGCGCCCTGCCTCGCGCGGCCTCCCTCCCCTGCCACTCGCCGGCAGCCGGCGCCCGGCCGCACCCAGCCGGCCTCGCCTTGCCCGTCGGGCTCGGTCTTCGCACGGGCGGCGCCTGCGCCCTGGTCCGGTCGCCCGCACGCCCATGAACCCGGCGTCCGCTAAGCCCTTCCTATGACAAGGGGGCCCCGCGGCCCAGAACGTTTTATATATATAAAAAAAAAAAAATTAATAATAAATAAAAATAAATAAAATAAATAATTAATTAATTAGTTAATTAAATAGTTAGTTAATTAGCTAATTAACTCTGTTTAGGTTAATTTCATTTAATTAATTAGTTTAATTAATTGCTAATTAATTAGTAAATCCTAATTAATTAAAACAGCCTATGACAGGTGGGACCCACCCTGTCAGGTGGCTGCTGACGTCAGCATGATGTCATGCTGACGTCATCAATCACTGTTTCGGATAATGTTGAATTAAATAATTAATTAAATTTCAGAAATTAATAAAAACTTTAGAAAATCATATCTTTTAAACCGTATCTCCGATGAAAATATTTTATACATGAAACTTGCTCAGAACGACGATACGAGCCCGGATACGCCCTCCGTATTCCCGTCAGACGCCCGCAGCTATAAGAACATTGAACTTTTAGACCGATTTCAGTAAATGAATAGTGCCCAACTTTAATTAAATAAATCCAAATAAATTCCTAAATTAACTAAATCGTTTAGTTAGGCAGTAGAACACCCCGGCATATCATTTAGGCATGTCATACATATTGTTTACATTATTGCCGTGAATTTATTGTTTCTCTCCCCCTCCTTCTCTCTCGATAGACGCCGAGACCGACGACGCTGCACCAGGTTACGACTACTCTACCGACGAGCAGCCCGTTGACGACCTCCCTCTCTTGCCAGAGCAACCAGGCAAGCCCCCCCCCCCTTGAGCATTCCAGATATCGCCCATTCTATTCTCCTACTTGCATTAGATTTCGCTACTGTTAATGTATGCTCCTATTCTGATGCATAGCCTGCTGTTGTAACCTGTTCATTGCTATCTTACCTGCCTATGATAAACTGTTTAGTATAGGTTGGTATGACCCATCTGTGACCCCACCACCTTACCTTGTCGCCCCTGCTTGTTCATCAACGACTCGATCAACGTGATCGTCGATCAGAGACAGACGCCTCACTTCACACCCCCCTTAGTTGTACGACTCTGCGTAGTAACTATCGAGTGCCGAGGGTGATACCTCGTAACGAACTCCTGATGAATACTCTGCAGCATAGCTGTACGGTCGTGGTCATCGAGGGTGATTCCTCCTTCTCCATGTCCGATACGACTCTGTCGTGCAACCCCTCAGTGTGAACCTCGAGGGTGATACCTCTTACGTTCACCCTGATGATTATGACCACACGGTTACTTGACCTTTTTCACAGGCGGGTCCACCCTGGTGGGTACCCGGTGGGGATCTATGATTTCGGGTGTGCCGGAAGGGCACTCGAGTGTGACATTGTGGCGGAGCATCAGAGACTCTGATTGTCTCCGCTTGATACTAATTGAGCCTATTGGATTTGGGTGTGTGATCTGAGTGGGTCGACGTGCCCTATACGCACTGCCACCACGCGGGATAATGGTTATGGGGCCCTCTGCGATGTACGTTTCGCCGAAAGCTTATCAGACGTCACGATTCACCGTGCGGGCTGATCGTCGGGATTGGGCTGGATACTTCACTGGCTAGTTCAGTGTCGCGCCTGCACCCCGGCCAGCCACGCAACGCGCAGGGTGCCCAGGGCGATGGCCCGAGACCCCTGGGTGCATAGGTTAGTCCGGCGTGCTGACCTCTCTGCTGAGCCTAGGTAGAGCGCTGCTTCGTGTTGATCTTCCGAGGACGGGCATTACCCAGCAAGTATGTCCGGCCAGAGTTGATCGAGCGTGTTGGGTAACAGTAGTGCACCCCTGCAGGGATGAATCTTCTATCGATAGCCGGTCCTACGGTAAAGGACGCTCAGTTTGTGTATCCCGATCTACTACTTAAACTGGATACTTGTTACTTAATTGAAGCTTCGGGATTACTTTCTCGCTGGGAGTCGAGGAAGGATCTTTGAGCTGTATTTCAACATGTTTGTTAAATAAAATGCTATTCTACTCTCTTCTACTGCTGCAAGATGATGGCTTTGAGAAGATGTTTGAAGATGCTAGTCTTCGATAGGACTAGGCCTTTCTCTCTATTCTGGCATTTCTGCAGCCCAGTCCACATATACAGCCTTTTCTCCATTGATAATGTTGCATATGTAGTATAGATCCTTGCTTGCTGAGTACTTCGGATGAGTACTCACGGTTGCTTTATTTTCTCTTTTTCCCCATATACCCCACCTTGATGATACACCAGACGATGGAGTCCAGGAGCCAGACGCCACCACCGGAGCCTACTACCAGGCGGGTCCAGAGGGCACGTACTACTGGATCGAGCCATCTGACCAGGAGTAGGATCGGAGGCTCCCAGGCAGGAGGCCAACGCCTTTCGATCTAGTGTCGCTGTTTGTGCTAGCCTTCTTAAGGCAGAACTTGTCTAACTATGTCTCTACCCAGATATTATTTGTATGACTGACTCATGTATTCGGATCTTCGGATCCCTGGTCTGTAATATTGTGGACCTCCGTTTATTTGTGTTTAGAGTTGTGTTGTGATATCTTCCCGTGAGTCCCTGGGTTTGATCGTACACGTTTGCGTGTATGATTAGTGTACGATTGAACCGGGGGCGTCACAAGAGTACTGCCTTGGAGGGGTAGGGGTTGTAGGGGAAGAACCAACCTTTTGTAGGTAGCAAAACATCTCACTCAGTAACTAAATTAGAGTTCGATCTTTTACGTTTGTGTTGTCTTTTTGCATTTTTGTTTCGATCCGACATCAGATCTGAGTTATTGTTCACTGACTATATCTTAGACCATTGCGATCTCTTTCTTTCAGTTGGTTTTTCTTCCTTCCCTTCGGTACTCCTTAACTCGGAGATACTCCTTCGGTACTACTTGGCTACTACTTGAACAGATGGGTTTAGTCCCTTCCTTCGCTAGAAAAATTCCTAAACCTACCATCGAGAAAGCTGGAAATCCTACCGGTGATGCGGTAACATTTGGAAATGAACCATTTCGATGATACATCATTTCAGGAATTTCCTTTCACAAACGCTCTATTAATAAAGTATTCGTATTGAGTTCTATAAACAGATTGATAGTAGGTTTTAAGATAGCTTAGCCCTTGCTATGATTCAATTTGTATTGGAGAAGAGGGGCGCCAACCCTATGGGGAATGTAGCTATGCTGTACTTCTTCCTACTAGCTACGGTGCAGCACCTGTTCCTAGCTACGATGCTGCTCCTGTCCACCCCTTGATTTATCACCGCTTTGGTCTTTTATTGGTCATTGATTTATAGACAGGAGGATAAGTACCCTGGCTCGACCCCAGATATCGATTTAGCATTCCATTATCGGATCTCCGAAACGGGAAACAAGAAAAGTAATCGAAATCGTGTGCCAGCGGGACATACGAAATTCACACTTTTTGACTCTCAATCCACAGGTGGAGATACCAGGGGTGGGTTTTCATGGCCTATAGTCTCCCCTGCCGATGAAGCACGAACTACTTGTTGAAATCGCGGATCCAAATCTTGCATTTCTCCTTTACTCGTCAAAGGCCTCGTATTGTTATTCCCATGATTCATGTGGGCTATCTGCTCTTTATTGTAGGGTCCTACTCCCACCTATCCTTAAAAAACGATGTGAGTGGTTCATACTAATCAAATGTACAAGTAACTGACCCTTATCAAGCTTTCCACACATAGTGTTTTGATCTAAGATTGCAATTCTTCCATGTTTCCGCAGTAGCATATTGTTCCATGGAGCTAGGGTCCAAAATAGGAATCAACAAGTGTTTCCACGACTCTACCGCCCGGCCAATCCTGTTCCACTGAATCCCCTCCCTTTTTCATGGCCACATATCTTTATGGCTAAGGAGTGGGAAATCTTTCTCCTGTTACACAAATCAAATGTTTCATTTCATCCGGGAAAAGCCACCTCTTTCTCCACAAACAATGTCTTTGTCATTTGATCCAGTTTTTATCCGTTAGATAGGAACAGCTTTGCTAAATACTGAGAACTCTCGGATAGAGTATTAGAATGAAAAGACCATTAATTATATAAGGAAGAACCCAGGGTTCTAGCCCATTCCCATTCCTAAATCAATAATTCGTAGTGCTTTTGCCTTTCTTGCGTACTCCTGGTGAACCAGTTGCTAGCCATATGTTTAGGAGGCTATTTTCTCCTATTAAGTAAGATTCTTAAGCTTAATAAGCCCAAAGATCTAAAAGTACGGACCATTTTGAAATAAAACCGGACCATTTGTAAATCAAAATAGAAAAAGAAATCTAGCTACTCTCTTCTCTGTCTCCTTCAGAAAAAGAAAGCTAAGGCAATTGGTGTTGAATAAACAAAACCACACCGAACCAGTCAGGAGTTTTCAGAGATTATGCCCAGCGTCACACGACACCACTTCATTGTATGCAACACGAGGAACCGATCAAGAAAGACGAAGCAGACATGCACAAGTTCAAGAGCGAGGTTAGACAAGCATGCATGTATCAGAACAGCAACGTGATCACAGCTCAGCTGCTGCTACTTCAATAACGTCAGAAGGGAAATCCGGCTGGAACTGAAGGCCTCTGATCCGACCGATCAAGCACAAGATATACAGTTGAGTGGTCCATTAAGATTAGGGGAGGAAGCTCGGCAAACTCTTTCTCGAAGCAAGCTAGTTCTAATTCGTTGATCTGCCGAATCAAGATCAAGTTGGGTTCTTATCGAACCTAGTATGGTATGTCTCCTTCTTAAGCTACCGACTTCTTCTTGTATGACTTATTTAGATAGTATATCAGGCCTCGGCTTCACGCCTGCAGCCGGTTTCTCTCCGTTCCGCTAAGACAAGTATGCCTTTGTCCTAGCCATCTCTTCCTCTAACGGGGCGCAGTCAATTAATACTCCTTATCTGCCGCATTGGTACGGGGGGGAGCACGGATGCATGGAGGGACAACAGGATCCCCCGAGATGGCTTGCTCCGGCCGGTGACACGTCTTGTGGACGATGCGCCGTGCTTGGTTAGTGACTATATCGACCAGAGTGCATGGACGTGGGACATGCCAAAGCTCAAAGCATATTTCACACCAATGGATGTCGATGTGATCCAAAACATTCCTAAAATAAGTTGTCCTCAGCTACAGCTAAACCCAAAACCTGTTCCTCTAGCTCAGCTCCGTTCTTTTTCTCGTGCAAACGGCTTTCGAGTATATAAAAGACTAGCGGAAAGGCCAAATGAGTCACTTTTACCCCTATCCAGCACTCAACTGATTGAAAAACAGAGTAGTCTAGTCAGGTTATGAGACAGATTAGAAAGTGTTTTATTAGTCTCATGGAGCAAGAGGCAAGGCAAGGCAACGGCTGAGGCAGAGCCACCAGGCCTTACTGCTCCTTATCTCATTTCTTTGGAAAGGCAAACCTAATTCATACGGAACTCTTGGTACATTTCTTTTTCACTATCGCCCCGGCGAAAGCACACAATGCAGATCCATGCTTGGGAGCTAGTTCAATAGGCCTCTCGGTGAAATCGCCTACTTTACTTTTTATACGAAATTCGTTGCACGTAGATCTTCCATTTATTGGGAATTCGTTCGACGACCGTCTGATTCTAATTCACTTCCATCCTTTAGCCATGTCTCTTGATCGATACCATCCACGTGTCTTTTATTCTTTCTAAAAATAAAATGCATTGCGACTTCCTCTTTTCTGATTTGCATTCAAGTAGATAAGAGAAGCTTGTGGGGATCGTCAAGAACAAACTTAGACCAGTTCATATTTGTGCCTGCACAACTGAAGAGGTCAAGAGCAATAGGCCCATACGGATGCGCTCACCTTGGCCCAGGGTTGGCCCTTGAAAAGGATACAAAAGTCTGAGATAGAGTGGAATTCTTTTCGCTATTGCATTCCCTGTAGATCGGTTCAGCCCATTTCTTGTAGCATACATTCGAAGATAAACCATTTATCCAATCTGTAGCTGTACGCTGAGAAGGAAGGGGCAGCAGACCCGACCGTTGCTCGTACTCGGTTTTCTATGGAAGGTCCCGAGTGAGCTAAAAAACTAGAAAATCAACAGCGATCGATCTCAGGGATCAGCCCATCTGATCTTTTATTTGATTGGGATTGTGGTTTCGCTGGGCTTACTTTCTTGATGAGGTTTAAGGTATAGCAAGTAAGGCGATGCCTCCTCCCTGATTGCAGAAATTGTTGACTTTAGAAAAGGTTCAACAAGAACTATAGCAATAAAGGAGCTTCTCCAGTTCCACAGGTCAAGGTACAATGGTAGAACTTGTCTCCTTGAATGGCTACTTTGGGAAGACAGACCTCTCCCTCGCTTATCGGATGGCTGTCTTTCCCCTCTACGAATGCCCAAAATCGGGTCGATTTTGAAAAACATTCCCTCCGGCTATAGGCCGAAACCACGCTCAAGTGCTTCTATAAGTTATTTTTTACTCGAAAGCCGGTTGCTTTTTTTACGATAAAGCCGCCTCTACTATGCTCGCCATCAACTGATACTGGTTTAGCTTCAGCGGAAGGATGGGGAATCAGGAGAACATGGGGGGAGGAAGTAGCTACGCCTAACTCAAGATCTAGGAAATGCTTAGTAAGGTATCCCCGGTATTTACTGATTCTTGCTGTCCCTATATATCTGTAATGATCGCTCTGGCTCTGGGCCGTATGATCTTCGGGATGCAAAATAGGGGATCGCTGAGACAGAGGCTCCTCATTTCTATTGAAAAAGCGTATCTGGTGAACCACTAAGCAATGCCAAGAGCTCCGTCAATCTGCTGTTCATCGATAGACGAAGCTCTCTCTTTTTCAACTCGTGCCAGATGTAACAAAAGATTAGTCCTTTTTCCTTCTCGCGAACCACGGGAGCGCCCAGCGCCCAGAAGAGCAAAGCTCATTTTCAAAACAGGGTCAAGCGGCACATTAAAAAGGGCTGGCCCGTTAAAAGGACGCTTACTTTGCAAACGAAGTTCAGAATCAACAAGGGTTCTCCGAACGAAGGGAGTGTACAACTGGGAAGCAGCCCCACTTTTTTGTTGGAGAGATAGAATGGAGTTCTTCACGAAGTTCGAGACAAAGGAAAAAATCAAAGTTTCTCTATAGCCTCTTCGTTTTGAGACATTATGGCTTTGGGGTCGACCCCGGTAACAAAAAAGGAATCCATAAAAACTTGGGATCCAACACCATGATAAAATACTACCCTCATGATTAGACCATGTCCCTGAGATTTGATAAAAAAACGTGCATTAGCGGTTAATACGTTGTAATTAGATAAGTTATTTGGAATATGACGGAACGAAAGACCAAGGAAAGGAAGAAGAATGCACCAAAATGCAAGTGCTGCACCAAACGCTGGTGGTTGTTTCTTGTTGTAAGTGAATGCAACGAAAAGACCCGGAAATAACGAATAATGAGAAAATTCATTTATAGACATTTCGTGCTCATTTCCAAATTTCTGCTTAGTTATTCCCATCATCCGGTAACCACAGGATGATCCCAATCTCCTTTTAGTAATAGATCTTTTTGATATGTCTCAGTCTCAGCGGCAAGGAAGAGAAAATGCATCGAGTCGTTTATCAAGAAAGTGGACGAGCATGGCGGTCCCTATATCTCTGAGGGGTGTACCACTTTTTTTTTCAAGTCAGCTTAAGAGGTTCAAAAGAGAAAGTCACTCTCCTTATTCTTGGCTAGTGGAATGGAAGCAAGACTCTTTCCTATGTAGTTTGCCGAGGGTAGAGAACTAAAAGATAACTCAAGCTAGACAGAAAGGTGCAAAAGTCCACAGTTTCTTAAGGATCCTGTAAGCAAGTAGGTTAAGATTGTCATTTAGCTTCAATTTCTTCAGTCTCACAAGCGGGTCCGCATGCAACAAAAGAAATTGTATTTTCCTACTACTCCGACCTTGCCCTGAAAGGATAAAGAAATTGGATAAGAGCGAGAGCTAGACTGACTGTTGGTCCAATGCTAGTGGAGGATTCAGACTGAGGACCCCCTGTGGCGGCTACTCATAAGAAGATGAAGGATTGAAAGAGGACTGATCACCCGTCTGATTTGTGATCTTTTAATAGAAAGAAAAAGCCTTCTCTCAGACTTCAAGGTAAATGAAAGCGGGATTTTTTTTCTCTCCTCTAAGCTAGCAGCAAGTCAAGTAATCTGAGAATGCTGCCCCCAATCCGTAGCTGAGGACGAACTCAACTCATAAGCTTTTTTTGAACCAAGCACCTGTTGTAGAAATGAAAAACCACCCATTAGCAGCGTAGGTGGATATGGATGAAAGTATTTACCGGATTCGCTAGTAAACAAGAGAGTGTCCAAATCGAGGGATCAATCTTCTCCTTTCATCAAAGGAGTAGGTGGAAGAGTTATGAGAGAAATCAAGCGATAGTGGTTGAGCAGTGAGAAGTGCACCGGAAGTGTACTTCGAGCGAAGGGAAGCTAGCGTGAAAGGTAGAGCAGAGGTGCTAACAATAATAAGAATCTTTCATCCATCCGGGTTGCCACTCTCACAATTGGTAATGTGGATCAGCATTTTGAGAAAGGAAAAGAAAAGGGGCAAGAGTTTTCTGTTGTAAAAGGTACCACGTCACTCTGTATACCAGTATTCTAGCTGATGGTTCCTTTCATTTCCCTTTCTTCCTTAAAGGTAATAATTGATTCATGATATCTCCATGCTTTCATCAAAGCTAACTATAGAATCCGAATCCCCTTTCGGCTTGTAGGATGCCAGTACTGGATCTATGGATACTGAATAGAAGGAAGAGGAGCAAAGAAAGAAATAAGAGAAAAAAGGTTTATGACTGAACTGATAAACAGAAAGTTTTGGAATCCCTTCCTTCTCTTTACTTCACAGAGCACTAGTATAGGTATCTATATTCCCTATAGTCCTAGGATTTTTGTAAGATAAGTGGGTCAATTTAGAAGAAAAAAAGCGGAACCCTTGAATTTGAAAGAGTTATGCAAGATCCTGCTCCATAGGAAGAGGTGAAGTTCCCTTTTCTTTTCCCAGGGAAACGGTACCAGCATTCCCGTGAGCTTTTCCTATCCCATTGCTCTCTATTCTCTAATTCCCTCAATCCAAGTTTATATTCCCTCTGATTTGGGTATCCATCTTTTCTGCACTTGCCCTTTTCCCGAGTTTTCTCTACTTCCCATTGGAGTGTACATATATTAGATATGGGATCTATTTTCATCAACCAGCAGCAGGAAAGCTAGCACATTTACCTTAATCCATTTCCCTTGAGGATCACATTTAGCTACCGGTAAGTTTGATGACTTTTCACTGTGATGGCTTCATAGCATACTTAGCAAACCTAGTAAGGGATTTTGTACCTTAATCTAGTGAAAGGTGCACATCCATCCGATCCCTAATCTAGCTCTCTGTGCGTCAGAAACCCATTGTCAAAGAAACGGGTTGATTCTTCGGTTCAAGTGATGGTGGGGGATCAAGAAGAGTGGCTATGTGGGGTTTGAACTTGGACACGGGATTAGCTTAATTTGGATAGTTCATTTTATCACTCCACTGGGCCCTTGGCCTTTCTCCCTATGTGGATGGATGATAAGAAAAATGCCAATCGAACCAAGTAAGGGCTCCGCGTGAAGCATATTATGTAGATCTAGCTGACAATAATAACTGAGATCCTATACAAATAACGCATTAGCGACCCCTTGGATAGACAATTCATGCTACTCGACTCACCATCACTATTTAGAGACATTCGACGAAAAGCAAGCTTACCAATAAGAAACAGCTGGCAGTATCTTCTATATCTTCTATAATGAATATAATGTGCACACCTGGCTTTAACCAAATAAAATCTAGTACAGCGGGAAGGATGTCATATTTCTGCTCCACTACTTAGACTCTACGAGGGCTTTAGGTGAGGAACTACTTATCTCCCGAGGCACCCTTCTCCTGAGTCCTACCCAGCTCAAGTTTAAGAATGCGCACAGCCCCAAGGATAGGTAGAGGGGGATCTTGTTCTGTTCAGTGCCGCCTCTTCCTCGGCCATTCAAGAAAGGGATTTGCTTCTTCTTACAGGTCCTTGAGAAAAAGAAGAAAGATAGGAAAGGAATTAGGGCGTTGCCGAAGGCAATGGTCCAGCTTGTGTGAATGGATTTCATTGTTTTTTTAGATTCCACTATTTGTTCGATAGCAAGCAAACTCTCCCAATTTAGGACCTTCAGTGATCTTACAACGAACATTGTAAATGACAATCAACGAATTCCGGCGAAATAGAAGATCTACAGGTCACCATAGTCTTCTGATACACAAATAGGATTCCGCACTCTTAAACAAGAGGTTGCCACTTAGCATAAGGAAAGGGAAGAGTAAGGCCAGCATTGACTAGAGCTACTGATATCTCGGGACACTATGTGAAATAGCTATGATATGCTTGCTATTCTGGGAAGATAAGTCATGCCTTAGGAAACTAGTCATGTTATGATCGAATTGGAATGTGCGGGCTTTGTGACTACCACTGATTGGAGGATCAAGAAGCCGACTAGTTCACTCTTCCTGCGATATCTGATCAATCGCTCCTGCCGGTTGTACAGATTCTATCACTGGCTTTAGGTTATTCCTTCTCGGACCTGACATCTCCATCACTACTAATAAGGAAGGCCACTTTCTTTTGTATCGGGCCTTCAAAACGCAATGCAGTAGAAACAGATAGCTGAGTAGAGAGTGCGGCCGAAGCATCCATAGCTTAGCGATTATGTTCTTATAGATAAGGATTAGACGGATGTAGACAACCAAGAAATCTAAGGTGAACCAATAGAAATAGAGTCTGGTGGAAGCGGTCATCCCGTGGGGAGAGACTCAAGAATATGATAATATGATGACTCCGCTGCGCTGCTCTGCTGACTAGCCGTTTCCTCTTCTAAGTAAATAACCAGCTTCAGTTCATGCTCCTTGCTGGCATAACCATATTAAGCTGCATTGGATAAACAATCGAAACTCCGTAATTGTTAATAGTAGGGTAGCGAAGTAGCCGGGGTTGCACGCGTCATCAGAATTCTAGTATAAGGAAGCGACGGGAAGGGAAAGGTGATTACAAAATACGGATACGTAAGGGTTGTGTTTATTGACTATCACAGGAAAATGGGAAGAATTTATCACACATGGTATCAGAGCTGATACCTTCACCCAAACCGTAGACGCCGGCGGTGAAGAAGGAGGTGAGGGCGCCTGCTTTGATTAGGCTTACTGTAAGTTTGTTTGAAGCTCCGGACTCTAGTCTACCAATGGGTGCTATGGTGTGTCCTCCCCTCTAAGGTCTCGCTTGGATAATCGACTCTTACGACCCACACAGGAGAGGGTTTTTCCCAACCGTTCATGCCTCTCGGCTATTAAATAAAAGAGTGGGCTCTTTGAAGCTAGGTATTAAGCACAGGAAGGTATGGGAATATAGCGAGCACTTTCTTAAACCGAGATGTGAGACTACTAAAGAGGCAGGTAAAGTGGGAAGTGGGATTCATGATGCAAGCTTATGAAGAAAAAAGGAGATCTCATTAATGCTTCTAAAAATAGTTATAGCAATCCCTCGCCATCTGAGCCAGAACGAATCCCAGTCAAATCTCTAAATGCTTTTGGCATTCTTTTCCCTCGCATTTCCCTAATTCTTTTATTAAGATGGGAATGGGAGCAAATGAGGAGGCATCGAGTCGAAGAAATGAATTGCTCTTTGGCTAGTGGAAATGGGGTTCTTGTCGTCAACAAAGTAACTGCTCTATTTGGAGAGTGGAGCCAGCCTCAAAGCCGCCTTGGTTCTATAGTAATCTCTCAGCGTTTGAGTTGACTAATCCGATGGTACTTGAAGAAGAGTGAAACGACGAGATTTCCTTATAGGAGGAGAAAGGGATTCCTGTTGCTTTTGGGTGGGTCCAATCAAGGTACGAAAAAACTCTTTTCCCATGGCTCACTAATACGATCCTATCTTACCATTCTTCTATCCTTCTTCATCATGGGACAGAAGCATAACGCTGATCTATGGACGAAGGAAGGTATCAGAAAATTCATTATGACCTAGACCTAAACCAGGCTGATATTGAACAGAGGAGGAGTTCTTGTTACTACTTCTCGCTGGCACCAAAAGAAGTTTCGCCTGATTCGGACCTTTTGTGGTGGTCTGCCGAGGACAGCACCTAAAAACAACCCTTGTGCCATGGAATATTCCCTTTTACGATTGGAGAACCTGGCTTTGATGACATTCCTGAGGAAGGTATTTCCCCTACTAGGCTAGTTGCTTCGCTTATTAAAGATCAGAGAAGCGAATGCCTCTCGTAATTGATTGAAAAGTGCTCGCCTCTAGTTCCGGCAGATGCCTGCCATGTACCATCCGTGGAGGAAGTAGTGGGTTATTGGAAGTATAGGATTATTTCTCAAGTGCCACCAAGGATACACCCCACTTACTAAATAGGCCTGTGGATGCGGCATCTGGCTCTATGCGATGAAAGCAATGGGAAATGAGATTCTGGGTTTGATTACTGGTACAAACAAGTTCAAAGCTAGCGAGAGCATAAAGAACGGTAGATTCCATTCAACTGGTAGGTCAAGCCCTTACCCATAAAACTTATTCAAAATGGGCTATCCGAAAGAGGAGATCAATAATTCAACTATCAATATGGGAAGGCTGCTATATCTAGAAAGAGAAGATGAAAGGTTTTGGATTATTAGCAAAGGTACTTATCTTATTACTCAGCTAGGCACTTACAAACCTATTTATTTACAAGTTCCACATGGGTCTGGTCAGGAAGACTCGGAATCATTCTCGCGGCCACCCCACACGGGAGCGGCTTCTCCGCCAATCGATCA
>CM022303.1:52152870-52378404 GCA_011799875.1 Thinopyrum elongatum
CTCAGTTCTTTGATTCATTCCGTGGCGCGAAATCCATCATTGGCTAAACAATCATTTGGTTATGCCATTTTGGGCTTTGCTCTCACCGAAGCTATTGCATTGTTTGCCCCAATGATGGCCTTTCTGATCTCATTCGTTTTCTGATCGCATAAAAAGTCATGAGATCAAAAAAGAAATGTGAGAATGTAGTTACAGATGTCAAAAAAGTCAATATCTCGTTCTCTTGTTCCATAGATGGGGCGTCCTATCCGATGGATGAATGAGGAGCCTCTGTCGAGTAGTGAAATGATAGGATTCTGCTTTTCGGTTGCTACCGATCAAGCTCCATTTTATAGATTTTATAGCTCAGCCCTCTTTCTAACAATGAATCACTGATTTCCTCGATATTTGCCTCGGAAAGGGGAAACAAGATATCGATTGAATTTACCCACACCATCACCACTTTTGAAAGAGAAAATAAGTGTTCAGCTGACCCAAATTCCGATCGAAAAAACAAAAACTTATGGATTGAATGATTTCGACAAGCGAAATCGACTCGGAACCAAGGGGAACAAGACGAGATTCCGTGTTCACTTATCGATTCCAAAATGAATCGAATTCGTGAACTTTATAACGATATTACTCCTCTTCCTTACGGCTCCCCTGTGCCTAGTGATTTCTCGTGCTCGATTCATCCCATTCTAGTATATCTACTCGGCTATCCTTAGAAAAGTCAAAAGATAAGGAGCTCAACCTGTGGAAATCCTACTACCATCGGCTGTCACATTCGTTCCCACTTACCGCAGGGATGGATCAAGTAACTGGTGATTCTTTTCAAGGTCAGATGCTTTTTGGGATTATTTTATAAAAAATCTTCATTTTGATCGAAAAAACCCGGGGTTAGGCGAATGCGCGGGTACTCTTGATCTGGCTGCTCCATGTAAATTTCCTCATCCAACTCCCCATTAAGGAAAGCCGTCTGCCCATCTGATGAACGAGAAGACCGTGCGAGGCAGCCCGTGATAGTAGTACTCGAATGGTGGTAAATCTAGCCACAGGTGAGTAAGTATAAAAGAAATGCCTACTTTTGCTGCTATGCGGATGGAGGACTTTTGGGCCTGGCATTACGAGAAATCGGGACAGTTCTCTGTCCGTTCTGCTTACCGGATGTTGATAAAAACGAAGCAGCGACGGGGTACCTGTGGATCCACTATGCAATAGACCACTCGGGTAGTGTTGCCATAGGCGACACGCAGAGCCCGCACTGTCAGATGGGAGAGCGCCAACGGCCTTTGGACGATGTCAGGAAAGGGGGACCTTGAAGGATCAGGAAGAGAAACATCTGAGCCACCGTCAGACTCATCACCGTCGGAGCCAGCGTTGTCAGGCGCCTGAATAGCATGGGATCAGTCCATCATCGCCCGCAGCTTCACTTCACTTCAGTTCAGCTCAGCATACTAGGGAGACCACGGGGAATGTGAGAGTACTGACATATGACCCAATCGCGACAAAGCCTTGTGCTGCAACAACTGTGGCTAGGGATAAGAGTTCCTCGGCTGCAACTTCCAATAACTAAGCTCGCGTAAAAGTATTAGTTAGCGGGTCTTGGTTGAATAGTGGATCTTGGTTGAGAAACTCATAGATAGAGATTAATCTGTTTGCTCTCCGCTTAGTGGTTTCTTACTCGGTCTCCTCATCTGAATAGATGGTCGCACGCTTCAACTAGAATCCAAACCATAGTAGAACGGGGGCTCAAAAGGAAACTTCAGAGCTGGAATATAGAATCTCCAGTAGTACACTTAGCCCTTCGGCCTTATTTCAACTTGAACATGAATTTGCAGCATATTTTGGCGTTATTATATTAACATAAGCATTGAACACTGACGGCTAGCCCATACATGCAAACACAAGAAATCAAACCAAACAAAGACACTTAGCATAGGAGTAGATCGGAATCAAACTAAGACAAAGAACACCTGACATGAAAACAAATGTCTCCAGACACTTATTGAATTTAAACCAACCTTAGAAAACTAAAAAGAGTCTACGGACTCTTCTATTCTAGCGAGATGCTAGACGAATAAAGAGCACTTGCTGCTCCACCCGCAGCGCTTCCTGCCTCTCCTCCAAACCCTCTATGCGCTCTCTGGTAGCGCGAATGCGCGCTTCTTTCTTTGCAGGATCCATTGTTCTAACACTTCTCAACTGGTTGTTTAGCACTCTACGGTGCCCTTCAATCTCATTTTTCAGTTGCTCCGTTTCGGTAGCAATTGCAGAAAGCCTGTTTGCGGTTGCAGCATCAATAGCAATGCGTGCTAGTACTCAATTTCTTTGTGATGAAGTGAAGATATCTATATACCATTTCTAGAGTGGTAGAGTAATATCGCCATGCAGTACGAATTGCATGGCTGCATGCAGCCTTTATGAACAAACAAACTTTGCAGAGCCGTTTCACCTAATCGATTCCGTCGGCGGATCATCCACGTCACGAATTGAATGGCAGGCACAATTCTTACTAGTTCTCCGCCCTACTTTTTTCAGTTGAAGACTATCAGGCCTGGAAATGGAAACTTTGGACCCGGGAGACGGTTTGATGTCTCGTACATAGCCAGCCCAGGGCGCTGCCCATAAGGGTCACTGTATGTAGGTTTTCAGCTCTAAGGTCCCCACTCATCACAATCGTTGGCCCTCATCCCGCATTGGAGCATAGCGTTAGTATCTTTCGGTGTATCAACAACATAGGCACCTGATCTATTTGAACTGTAAACCACAAGGGAAGTTTTCACATAAGCTGCCTTTCTCCCGTTAAAAGGTGGGTACCTTTCCCTAAATCCTTCTCCCGTGCATGCTATTCTCCTGTTCCCCCGAAGGGCGGTATCAATACGGCAACCCGAAAGCTCGTTATCAAAGTGGTCTCTTCTCAAAAGCTTATCTGCCAGTTGAAAACAAGTTCGTAGTAACAGGTGGCCGTTGAGCTCCTAGTTTGACTGTTGGTGCCAGACTAGAATGGAAGAATGCCCATAATACAGAAATGAAGAAGAATACCTCACTAATAAGAAATAGAGCAACAGCCATTGTGCTTCCTTTCTTCTACTAGAGAGAGTAGTCCAAGCCTCTAAATATCTTGAGGGCTTTGTGTTGGATCTGATGGTTGAGCCTTTGTTCTTTGCGAGCCTTGCCTTTCTCTTTTTTGCTCTGCTGTGGAGTTCTTTGATGGTCTATCTTCGCACCTGGCACTTCTGGCGCTTTCTTCCTTCCACCTTCCTCTTGTACTCGACTCTTCCCCGATCACTCCCCAACAAAGGCTTGCTCGTCTTCGTCATAGTCCAAACTCTTTCTCGTGTGACTGTGGTGCTTTCTTGAGCGATGACTTGGGAGGGTTCCGGTCACCCCTACCCGGGCAGACAACCTCCCTCATTCACATCAGAAATGGCAAAGATTCCATTTTGGAAAGTAAATCTCTTTTTGTATAGATATAAAATAGCAAAAGTACGGTTCGGAGTCTTTTTTTTCTTTCTTATTTGAAATCCAAATCGAAATGCCTCAACTTGATAAATTAACTTATTTCTCACAATTCTTCTGGTTATGTCTTCTCCTCTTTACTTTTTATATTCTCTTATTTAATAATAATAATGGAATACTTGGAATTAGTAGAATTCTCAAACTACGGAACCAACTGCTTTCGCACCGGGGGGGCGAGATCCGGAGCAAGGACCCTAAGAATCTGGAAGATATCTCGAGAAAAGGTTTTAGCACCGGTCTCTCATATATGTACTCCAGTTTATCCGAAGTATCCCAATGGTGTAAGACCGTCGACTATTTGGGAAAAAGGAGGAAAATCACTCTGATCTCTGATTTCGGAGAAATAAGTGGCTCACGAGGAATGGAGAGACAGATT
The DNA here is from genome assembly GCA_011799875.1 of Thinopyrum elongatum. NCBI lineage: Eukaryota > Viridiplantae > Streptophyta > Magnoliopsida > Poales > Poaceae > Thinopyrum > Thinopyrum elongatum. The sequence continues at coordinate 52,156,748 of CM022303.1, forward strand.
CTCTATTTGATCTCGAAGTCCTCATATAACACTTCTTCCAGTCGGATCACTTGTTGGAAAAACATAATGCTCACACATGTTCCACACGGGCAAGGAAGCATAATATCATGAAAATGAATGGAATACTCGGAGTTGTCATATTCCTATTAATGATTGTGACAGCTTTTATAGGATACGTACCACCTTGGGGTCAGATGAGCTTTTGGGGAGCAACAGTAATTACAAGCTTAGCTAGCGCCATACCAGTAGTAGGAGATACCATAGTGACTTGGCTTTGGGGTGGTTTCTCCGTGGACAATGCCACCTTAAATCGTTTTTTTAGTCTCCATCATTTACTCCCCCTTCTGCCTTTTGATTTAAACGTTCTCCCCCCGGGAGCTGAGGAGTTCTGGCAGGGGCAGCCCCCTTTTCCAGATCATGATTCATCAGGGAGTTCATCTGATGATTCATCAGGGAGTTCATCTGATGATATGGACTGCTCTGAAGGAACACCCCCCCCTGAAGGGAATGAAAGCCGTCTGAGAATCTTTCTATAGGTTCCCCGAAGAGAATGGAAAAATCACAGAAACACTTTCTATATGTTCTGTTATTTCGAGATTCGAAGAAGCAAGCAAGTTTTTCATATAGTTGTTTTTGTGTAGTGATCTCTGTTCATGGAGATCACGAGGCCACTGATGCCCCATGTGGATAGGTGGGATAGAAGAGTGGGTATGTGGGCTTCTATCAAAAGATACCGCTATCGCCACGTTCATATCTCCCTCCCCGAGGTGAGAAGCTGGTGTTGAGAAATGACATCCAATCTTTCGGTACCTATCATATATATTAGGTGGATAAACTGATTTTTGATCAACATCAATGGGAGATCTGATGTTTTAGAATGACCTTCCCCCGATCAGAGAAGGGGCTTGGTCTGGAACGGATTGAGACGGAAAGCGGTAATCAATCGCCGCGTGGTGGAACGCTTGTTGGAGAAGGGTAAGCGCCTCCATGTCGTAGGGGTGGGTAGGCCAATAGAAGACTAGGGAACTTAGCCTAGCCACTCAGTTCTGCCCCGAGCCAAGTCTATTTAGTGTCAGCGAACACATACCACTATCTATATATAGGTTTTTCTTTTTCGTAGAGGTTGTCGCTTAGGTCCTTGGACCCTTCCTTCATGAAGCTTGAGGAAGCACTCACTTTTCTATCCACGGCATTCTTGGTTCTGCACTTAGTCTTGAACCTGTGTTGGTTTGGGACGTCAATCTCATTCGTCAGCGGTGTGTGCCGCGTACTATGATTGCTTTCTTCTTGCTGTCAAATCCCAGTCTATCTTTCACTGAGCTTCCTTCGCTTGGAATTCAAAGTCCAAAAAAAAGAAAGAAAGCGTACTGTGAGGTATGAATGATCAAATGTCTACGGGTGTCATTGAATATCATGGGGTACGAACTTCTAAGGTCATGGCGTAGGGTATTGGATAGGCTGGTCCGCTGGTCAAAGTCATTGCAGGGTGTGCTACGGACAGCTATTGTTCCTGGGCATTTCCTTTCTCTCGTCATCACGCCAACATACACAAGGCTTGCCTTCACAGGGCCCCACCTTGACTTGCCATCATGGCTACACTCTTTTCATCAAAGCAACTCTTCTTAAGAAGACCCCTTGGTCCCCACAACGAAGTTCCTCCATAGAGAACCCAACTGCACAGCACCATCGTAAAGGTTTCTTCGTAACTCGATTAGTCTCACTCAAGAGAACTCATCTACACGGAAGGTCTTTTAAGTGCCAGTTGTACCCGCACAGAAGTTCCGCGCCCTCAACTACACCAGGATGCCCCCTGCAGTAGCATCACAACTTTTCTCACCATGGACAGCTCGCCAGTCTTCTTGCATCAGCCACACCTAATTACAAATGACCTTGGCCTCTCCATGCTCGTCATTTACATTTAAACTGCACACCCCCTTGTTGAGGTCTTACTCCAAAGGTACGGCCTCTAGCACATGACCATTCCTCACTCAAGTCATCGACACCCTCGTCGATGTACGTGTTGAAAGAAGAAATTCCACTATCTCTCAAACGAAATGAGGTTTTTGAACTCCTATATAACAGAGTTTCATTGATGCCAAAGGGGGTTTTCCTCAAACGATTGGAACCAGAATAAAATAAAAAAAAGAATGAAAGAGTCAATCTATCTTAGTCAAGGCGCTCGCTCTGCCACAAAGGGAGGCACTGGCAAAATCTAAATAGAAAAGAGATGTTTCCAATTAAACCATATATGTCCACTTCATACTTATAGTATTCTATTTCGGCTTGCTTGGGTTCATTCAAGGCATCTTCATATCTATTAAAGAAATCAATCAGCTCCTAATTAGGTTCCCCAAGGCGAGCGAAGTGACGTTTTTATTTCTCTTCCTCCGGTCAGAAAAAAAAAAGATTTATAGGACCGGATGCATAACAAGAAAAGACAGAATAGTAGTGGTGCCTGCGCGCAAACAATCTTAGAACTGAGCTCTTGTAAAGGTGGGCGTTCCTACGCTCAAAGCCCATATCTCAGATGCATGCCCATTGTAATAGCCCATCACCAGGATGAAATTATCCATTTAGCGCAGTTCCCCTTTCCTCTCTTCTTATATCAACTTCACATCCTAAACACCAAAAGAAAGGGAGAAGCGAACTCGACCTGGTGGTTTTTTATCATTTCATTGACCTTCGAACCGCTCTTGCCCTCCCCTTTCACTTTCTTTCCTAAATGTGTGACTGATACCAATCCCTATGTTGTACACTCTTCCACTAACTAGAGAGAACCATGCCTGAAGTAGAAAGAACCAATTACAAGTGTTCATAGTGGTCTAATAAAATCAACCCTGACCGTGAAGGTTCCTAGTGTTGATACCAGTTGTTGGAGATAATGGAAGGAAGCAACAAAACAGAGAGAGGATCAAGTGTAATCTTAACTACATCTCAGCTCTTATACAAAAGCTTATGTTACAATACATGGTACCAGTCCAATTTATAGAAAATAGCAAACCGACACAAAGTCATTATCGACTCAAGTAACAACTATTTTTATTTTGTTCACAGCTCATTCCTAGCTAAGACATAACGGCGGGTAGGCAAACAACTTGATTCAGGTCAATACAATACTCTTTTTCGAACTTGCAAGCTTGGGACACAAGCGTAAATTGAAAAAGAAGTAAGACCAGGTACACTGCTAAACATAAGTATAAAGAGGTGGAAGGCTGGCTGTGCTTGTGCTCACCTACAGGTCTGTCCCAGCATACAGTATCGAAAAAGACTGTCTCTTATTTTTGATTTGTCTGAATCAGCGTATATTAACTAATACTACTATGTGAAACTGAAGCCCACCTTAAGATGAATCTTCTATTCCATATTTCGCTATTGAATAAGTGCAAGATCCTCAACAAAATGGATTAAGGTGGGCTTCGGATTTTTCATAATTTTTTTCATATTAAGGTGGGCTTTTTCAATAGAAATGAGGAGCCTCTGTCTATGTTACCCCTGCCCCGGATTCTATTCATGATTTGTCTGATGGTTCTATTGAAAAAGTCTGTATCTGTCTACATGTGCCTCCGTCTATGTTACCCCTTCCCCGGAAAGGAGATTATACGTTTAGTAAAAAAAAGGAGAATAAAAAATCAAAAAGAAAGAAGAGAAAGAACTGGGAGTTGGCGCCTACATAACAGGTAGCTTGCTTACCAAGCCGTCCTGGCAAGCTCCTACAGTTCTCTTATTACTCTTGACTTGACTTATTAATAAGAAAACTACTCACTAACAAAATGAAAGACGATCTAGAATCTACCCAAGAAGAGAGAGAGTCCCACATACGAGAAAAGGTCACAAATGGAGTTGAACCAAGTAACATTGCAAAGGCATAATGATAGTAGGGTCGGGATATCCCCGCCCTCCGAACCGGACGTGAGGGTCTCCCCTCATCCGGCTCTCCGCAGGGGAATCTCCACTCACTGCTTCCCCTAATATCCTCCCTTTACCACATCATGGGGGTTTACAGGAGATCCCAGAGACTCGCTCGGAAAGGCTGCTATACCAAACATTATTACTTAACTACAAAGAAAGAAAAGACTATAGTAGTCACTAGACTGACTATAGTAGTCCGTCCGGCTGCTCTTGCTTAAATCATTACTCTTCATTCTCCCGTGCTCTAGCAATTGCGCTCCCTAGACCACTACCATTTAGTTAGGTAGGGACAATCAATCCATAGTTACGGGAATAACGGAATGCATGGGGATAAAAAAAAATAGAAAAATGCAGATTTTCTATGAAATCCTTTCTTTCCATAGATGTATCTGGTCTGAGACGGTAACATACTCTACGAGAGGAATGCAATGGATGGATGGTAGAGGGCTGCTTGCGCCCAAAAGCGATGATTCACTTGTCCCCTTGTCTATAGGGACCTTGTGGCATACAACCGCCACGACTCCTGCGTTATAGATGAAAGGTTATACTACCCAGATTGAGGAGCCACAGGTGACTCCGTTCCCCCCGCCCCTCCCCCCCCCCCCCCCCCCCCCCCCCCCCCCGAGGTATGCATGTAGTATAGGGCGTCAGCAGTAGGAGGCCCGATCGGCAAAAAAAGAAAAAGAAACCAGGCCCGTTCGGCAACAGCGATTGCCCGATCCCAGCGGCCAGCGATCGATTAGATCGTTCTCAGGAAACATAGCGAGAGATCCTCTGAAAAAAAGGAAAGATAGCGAATTAGCGAGCGATCAGCGGCTGGACGCGGTTCCCTTCCTGTTAAGTTCGACGCCTTTCTTCCATCACGAAGAATTCCCAGGTCCCAGCCCTACCTGCTGGCCGCCGACGCCGTGCACGCACAGACGCACTCCGATGTCGCCGTCCCCTGGTAATTTCGTTCCTAATTTGATTATGTTGGTCGCCGTTTTCAGTTCTGGGGCCCCCATCTTCACCCTCCTTTGGCCTTTGCTCAATTGCTCTCCTCTCGGTCATCTGCAGACTCTAGACACATACAGACTACTGAAGTTTGATCATCAGGATTCAGGACATCAGGTATATTATTCATACAACAAATTCTTTGGACTTTGGTTTAGAGCTAGCACCGTTCAACAGTTGATTCAATATATTTTTTCAGCATTGTGTTTGTTCTCATGGCGGCCAGCAAGAGGAACTATCCATCGGGTAGCCACAAAAGGAAAAAAAAGGAGAAAGAGAATAAATTGATAAAGTCACAGCGCGGAGGTATTCACAAATTTCTCAAGCCAAGTAATATTGGTGCTTCCACTACTTCGCCAGACCCAGCTGATGCGTTGGCGATTGTTGCCATTGTGGAAGAGCAACAAACTAATGAAATCATGTGAGAAAGCTGTTTCATTTTTTGGAATTGTTCAATGCATATATGTATTATTTGCTGGCTCTACAAAAATGTGGAATGTTTTGCTTAAACATGTTCCTAGTTTGACCATGAAATCATTGTCCAATACTCGTTGGGAGAGTAGAATCAAAAGTGTTACAGCAATAAGATATCAAGCCGCTGAGTTAAGGTCAGCTTTGTCTGAGTTACGTCATGCTTCTGACATTGATCCTAAAGATAAAAGTGATGCCAAAAATTTATTTGATGCACTTGGTCGCTTTGAGTTTTTAGTTGGTATGATTATCTGGCATGATATTCTATTTGCTGTAAATAAAGTTAGCAAGATGTTGCAATCGCCAACCATGTGCATTGACTCCGCTTTGAAGCAAATAAAAGGTATAACACAATATTTTGAGAAGTACAAAGATGAGGGGTTTTCTTCAAGTTTGACCATCGCTAAAGGTATTGCAACTGAAATGGGAATAGAGCCATTGTTTCCAGTGAAATGTCGTGCCGCGAGGAAGAAACAGTATGATGAAAGTGATTGTCAAGAAGAAATCCTGGAAGCTGAGAAGGCTTTCCAAGTTAAATATTTTAATGTTTTGGTTGATATGGCGATCACTTCTTTGAATGATAGATTTAAAGAACTCATGGTGTTTAAAGATATATTTGGATTTTTATTGAGCTCGGGCACTCTCAAGTCATTAAGTGACAATGAACTTGAAGAATGTTGCACAAAATTTGCAGAAACTTTCTCTCTTAATGGTTCGTCTGATGTTGAGGTATATGATCATATTTCTGAATTGAAGATTATGAGATTCACTTTGCCAGATGGCGCAATGTCTGCTATGGAGATTTTCGGCCATGTCAGAGAAGTTGATTGTTACCCCAATATCTCCATTGCCTATCGCATCTTATTTACTATGCCTGTGACGGTCGCATCGGCCGAGAGAAGCTTTTCGAAGTTGAAATTATTGAAGAATTATTTGAGGTCAACCATGACTCAAGAGAGGTTAAATGATTTGGCCACATTATGCATCGAGAAGAAATTATTGGATGAGATTGACATCGACCCCATCATAAGTGACTTTGCATGGAGGAATGTTAGAAGAAATTTTTAAGGTATTATGTATAATTTTTTTGATACGCATACAGATTTTGGATTTAAGTGTTACTGATAATAATTTATATATATGTTTTTAGACAAATATATATATATATATAAATATATAATATATACGTATATTACAAATGGCTTGTATATTAAGGGCCCCCAATTTTTAGTTCGCCCCGGGCCCCCGAAATCTCAGGACCGGCCCTGTGTGTGTCCTCGAGGCCAGCGTTGAAGTAGAGCCACGCGAAGACGACGGATGATGTCGCTCCTCGAGGCCAGCGTTGAAGTAGAGCCACGCGAAGACGACGGATGATGTGGGCGACGCAAATCGATCGTAGATCGGAAAACCAAAAAAGAACACCGATCAACCAATCGGTGAGAGAGAAAAACCTCAATCAATGGATCGAGTAAAAGACTCTCTAGGGCAGCTGGTCAACACGACCGGCGGACGAACACTAGGTACGGGCGGTGCGGGCCCCGGCGACGGTCATGGCGGCCGACCGCCCCGGGGGTGGCGCGCGGGGCGGAAGCGGCTAGGGTTGGATCGGTTAGGCTGATACCATATTATAAGCGATAGAGGGATTTAGTGGAATCGTTGATGATTGTATTGCTTGAGCCTCGTGGGCATATATATAGGAGTACAATGACCTACTTGGAGTACAAGACAAGGCAGGACCAAATCCTAATATATCCTATACTTCGTAATAATCATATACTCAACAAGCTGGAATTGACAAATCCGACCCCTCAAACGCTCATAAACGTGCCTGGGCACGCTTTATATTTTGTCTTCCACACTCGCGTCCATCATATCTGAAACCTCAAAACCATGCAATTCATGCAACGCTACGTAAAACACATGATCAAAGTGTAGTTCATCGGATTAGCCGGACAAAAGGAACATGATTCATCGGAGTTCAACGGCGGACAGTGCAAATCCATACTACAAACTTATGAAACATAGATAAAATATAAACAGAATGAGGAAGGGCGGAGGAAATCACCATTTCCTTGCCGGCCCCTTCCCCTTCCGGCCATCGGTGCGGTTGTGCCCCTCCTCCATGTAGGCGTCAGCGTGTGGAGGTGCGTCATCTTCGGAGCTGGAGGTGGAGCCGTCCGTCATATCCGAGTCAGAGCTGCACCTCATGTCCGAAAGCCTGCGCAGCAGGCGGTCCTGCTCCTTCGCATGGCGAGCCGCCTTCGCCTTCGCCGCTGCCTCCTTTGTTGCCTCGCACTCCGCCTCCATCGAGTTGTCGGAGCGCCTTCGCATTCTTGCGGCGGAGGCACCGCGAATCCGTGTCCGCCGTCGTGAGCGAGCGGCGGAGGACAGAAGCGAGGAGCGCTGCCTCAAGATCGACCGGCGGCCTCGCGCGCGGACGGCGCGCAGACATCGACTCGTATACCGCTGCCCTCTGCCTTGCCCGCTGCCGCTCGCGTCGGGCTGCCCGTGCCTCCGACTTGGGAGTCCGAGTGCGCGCCGGCCCTGGCGCGGGCACGAGGACACAGCGGTGGCCGGGCACCACCTCCGGAGCAGAGGGTGCTGGTGGTGGGCGGCGTACCTGGAAGAGCGGAGCGGAGTGGCCGGAGCTGCGTGCGGGGCGCGAAGGGCGCCGGGCACTGACGAAGTGGATCCTCCGCTGCAGGATCCACCTTGGTCAATGACCAAACGCCTCAATTCGATGCGCAGGGCGACCTCCTCCACATCGTCGGGGTCAGCTTCGCGCAGCAGGCTAGACTAGTCGTTGTCGGAGCCGGAGTTCCCACCGGAGGCATCGCTGCTTCGGTCGCCGACCATCGGATGCCTTTGGAGGGGATCAGAAGTGGAGTGGACTAAGAGGGGAGTGAACTAGAGTTTGGATTGACTGCGGTCTAGGGTTTTCCGGATGGCAATATTTGTGGGCCAGGGGTGGGCCTGGCTGGGCGAAGCCGACGTGGCGGGCGCTCCTGGACGTGCCGGGACCGCCCCATGTCCACCCCATTTTTGGGCTAGATATGAGGGGTGCCGGTCAGTCCGGGCGTTTGAGGCTCGTTTGAGGCGCTCGGTTGTGTCCATTTGTCATGACCGGTCAGCCCGCCCGGCCGTAGATGCTCTAATGCGCCCGGCGCTCACACTTGTGGGCTAAGGGCATCTCCAACGTCGACCCTCAAACCTCCTGCAACCGTTCGGATTGTGCTGTCCGGACTGCGGAAACCATCAAATGTTGGCCTGTATCGATCCGCGGGGCGGTCCGGACGTGATTTCTACCGCAAATCGGAGACAAACGTGGGGAGGTTTGCACGGTCCGGACCGCTCCCAAGTCCGTTTCTGACCGCCCTGGCCCACCAAAAACCCCTACCCCTTCCCGCGCTCGCTTTTTACCCGGCGCCACCTGCCTGCATTCATGCCTATGTAGAGCGTGCCGCTCCATATTGAAGGCGGCTCAGGGCAAACACGACCTCTCACTGCCTCTGCCATTGAAGCGGCGCACCGCCCGCTGCCCGCCCGACTCAACATGCCTTCTCGCCGCATTCAAACGCCTCCATTAAACATGCGTGGAAGTCGAGAAACCTACTTCGGCCACATGTCCATTCATGAGAAGGACGACACTAAACGCAATGCCTGCTGAGCTCCTCTCGTCCGCCCTATATTTAAACGAGGCCAGACGCCGGGCAAGAATCACACCCCTCCGCCGCTCCCCCATCTCCTCATTCACCATTTTCTCCACTCTTCAAATGGCTTCGAAGAGCAATTCTCCGGCATATAAGCCGACTGGGTGACCCGTCGAGCCCGCCGGATACGAGCGAGGCAGCTCGCTCCTCCACCTCCCTCGCCTAGCCCAACGGAGCCAGTTGTCGTGGCGGCTCAGCAACTCGTCGCCCCAGGCCAGCTCGAGGAGTGGCGAGCTGCTCCACGCCGGCACAACGGGGAGCATGGCGGCACAGGAATCGCCGCATCCAGTGCCTGCGACCTCGCCATCCACCGTTGACGTGTGCGTAGCCGTGCTATGCACGCAGAGAAAGAAGCCGGCTGCATGGATATCGACGATGTGGCAGCCGGCACATCCGCACCCGCTGCCATCATCCAGGAGAAGTAGAACGCGGGATGCCGCCGCCGCTTAGGTCTCATGAAGGCCGCCATCGCTTGGGTCCCATGAAGGCCACAGCCGGTGACCCGGCCGGTTCTCCTTTATGTCAGACCACCCTGGGCACCCACGTGAGCTCCACGGAAGAATCCTTCCCCTCCGACAGAAGCACCCTCTTTTCCGCTCTGATGAGCGGCGCAGCTGGACATCCGAAAGATACGGGGGAAGAATATACCTCCAGGGCTCCCAGCAGTCCGGTTAGCGAGCTGCTGGACATGGGGAAGACAAGTCGTGGCCGGCCGTAGACTAGTGTAGTGTATCCGTGTTGTGGGAGTGGAGCTCCATGCGACCGTACGTGGATATAGACTTACCTTTTTAGTTGAAAATATGTCCAAAATATAACCGTATTCGTCCGGTTTATATGAAATCCGTCATATTTATAGCCTCTAAACCCTCAAAAAGAAAATCCAGCAGCCCTCGCCCAGTCAATCTGAGGCATGCTTTTCAGATTCAACAAACAATCCATGGTGTGTCGCCTCAAGATAGCTATCATCGTGCTACGTCCAACAATGAGCTGCCTACTTGCTCGGATGTGTATGTAGGACTTAACAATTTCAAAAAATAAAAGAACTTAACAACCTCAAATAAAAATAAAAATAGGACATAACAAACAGCTCTCCCAAATAGATACACGCCGTTAATTTGTTGAGAGAAGATGCTGATAATGATTGTGCAGGGCTAAAAAATGGATGTATCAAGGGAAAAAGAAATTAATAAAGAAAGACTTGTGCGTGGGTGCATAGGACATGCATGATAGCTGCCATAACGTACGTCTGCATTTTTTTTTTGAACGAGCTAAGACGCCTGAGGGGCCAAATTTTCATTCATCATCTTGAAAACAATTTACATAACTGATTACAAGCCCTTGCGATTGTACTTTTTCAACAGCTTCTATTAAAGGACATTTCATAAAAACATGAACATGATTAGTACAGCTGAATCTATTACTAGAAGTCCCTACCATAACATGTTCATTTGCCATCTTAGCAGAGTAGTGTGACGCCCCCGATTCAATCGTACACTAATCATACACGCAAACGTGCATGATCAAAATCAGGGACTCACGGGAAGATATCACAACACAACTCTAAAAGGAACAAATAAGTCATACAAGCATCATATTACAAACCAGGGGCCTCGAGGGCTCGAATACAAGTGCTCGATCATAAACGAGTTAGCGGAAGCAACAATATCTGAGTATAGACATTAAGTTAAACAAGGTGCCATAAGATGGCTAGCACAAACTGGGGATACAGATCGAAAGAGGCGCGTCCCTCCCGCCCGGGATCCTCCTAACTTCTCCTGGTCGGCGGCGGCCTGCACGTAGTAGTAAGCACCCTCGGTGTAGTAGGAGTCGTCGTCGACGGTGGCGTCTGGCTCTTGGACTCCAACATCTGGCTGCGACACCCGTGAAGAAAAGGAAAGGGGGAAAAAAGGGAGCAAAGCAATCGTGAGTATTCATCCAAAGTACTCGCAAGCAAGGATCTACACTACATATGCATTGGTATCAATGAAATGGGTAGTATCTGTGGACTGAACTGCAGAATGCCAGAATAAGAGGGGGAGAAGCTAGTCCTATCGAAGACTACGCTTCTGGCAGCCTCCATTTTGAAGCATGTAGAAGAGAGTAGCTGGTAAGTTAACCAAGTAACAATGTATAGCATAATCCTACCCGGCGATCCTCCCCTCGTCGCCCTGTGGGAAAGCGATCACCGGGTTGTCTCTGGAACTTATTTGGGTGTGTTTTATTAAGTATCCGGTTATAGTTGTCATGAGGTCGGAATACAACTCCGGGTCGTCCTTTTACCGAGGGACACGGCTATTCGAATAGATAAACTTCCCTGCAGGGGTGCACCACATTGCCCAACACGCTTGATTACTCTGGCTGGACACACTTTCCAGGGTCATGCCCGGCCTCGGAAGATCAATACGTCGCAGCCCTACTTAGGCTCAACAGAGAGGTCAGCACGCCGGTCTAAATCCTAAGCGCGCAGGGGTCTGGGCCCATCGCCCATTGCACACCTGCACGTTGCGAACGCGGCCGGAAGCAGAACTAGCCCCCTTAATACAAGCGCAGGCGTTCTAGTCCAATCCAGCGCGCGCCGCTCAACCGCTGACGTCAAGAAGGCTTCGGCTGATACCACAACGTCGAGATTCCATAACTGTTCCCATGTAGTTGGTTAGTGCGTATTGGCTCGTAGCCAGACTCAGATCAAATACCCAATCTCGTTACGCGTGTTAATTGATATAACCGCAGATGCCGTCCAGGGACTAGGCCCACCTCTCACCTAGGTGGTCTCAACCTGCCCTGTCGCTTCGCCACAAAGATCCACTCAGAGGGCCGTCGGGACAAATGTCCGTTCAGCCCCCAATCTGTGAATCACCCGCGGGTACTCGACGAGCCGACCCGACTTTAGTCACCACATGTATCATGTATAATATAAATAGTATATACCCATGATCACCTCCCGAGTGATCACGGCCCGATAGACAGACAAGAATGTAGGGCCACTGATGAAATACTAGCATCCTATACTAAGCATTAGGATTACAGGTAAAGGTGTCAACAGTAGTAGCAAAGACAGGCTAGGCAGTAGAATACGATTAACCGAAAGCAGTAACAGCTACACTACTCTAATGCAAGCAGTAGAGGGAAAGAGTAGGCGATATCGGGATGAACAAGTGGGGTTTGCTTGCCTAGAAGCTCGGCCGAGAAGGAGGGGTCGTCAACACCATAGTCGATCGGGGCAGCAGCGGCGTCAGTCTCGTAGTCTACCGGAGAGAAGAGGGGGAAGAAACAATGAATACAATGCAAACAGATGCATGATGATCCATGACATGACATTAAACGATGCTAGAGGTGCCCCAACGCGGTACTAGGTGCTACTGGCGAAGGGGGAAAACATCCGGGAAAGTATTCCCGGTGTTTGGCATTTTCGGACAAGTGAAACGGAGGGGGACGGTTGTAGGTTCGCTATGCTAGGGACGTGTGGTGAACGAACGGACTGCGTATTTGGATTCGTCTCGTCGTTCTGAGCAACTTTCATGTACAAAGTATTTTCATCCGAGTTACGGTTTAATTAATATGATTTTTCAAAGTTTTAATTCATTTTCTGAAATCATGCATTAGTTGAAGAACTTTTACAGCTGTGTACCTAAGCAACCCGGCAACGACATTGATGTGTACCTAAGGCCATTAGTTGAAGAACTTTTACAGCTATGGAATGGAAACGGTGTACGTGTGTGGGATGAGCACAGACAGGAGGAATTTGACCTGCATGCGTTGCTGTTTGTAACCATCAATGATTGGCCTGCTCTCAGTAACCTTTCAGGACAGACAAACAAGGGATACCACGCATGCACGCACTGTATAGCTGACACCGAAAGTATATACCTGGACAAATGCAGGAAGAATGTGTACCTGGGGCATCGTCGATTTCTTCCGACCAACCATCAATGTCGAAAGAAAGGCAAGCATTTCAAAGACGAGGCAGATCACCGGAAGAAGCCCGCCATGCGTACCGGTGATCACGTACTTACTATGGTCAATGATTTACACGTAATCTTTGGAAAGGGTCCCGGCGGACTATCTGTTCCGAATGACGCTGAGGGACGCGCTCCCATGTGGAAGAAGAAATCTATATTTTGCGACCTACCCTACTGGAAAGACCTAGAGGTCCGCTCTTCAATCGACGTGATGCACGTGACAAAGAATCTTTGCGTGAACCTGCTAGGCTGCTTGGGCGTGTATGGAAAGACAAAAGATACACCGGAAGCACGGGAGGACCTGCAACGTTGGCACGAAAAAGAGGGCATGCCTCCAAAGCAGTATGAAGGTCCTGCCAGCTACGCTCTTACCAAAGAAGAGAAGGAAATCTTCTTTGAATACCTGCTCAGTATGAAGGTCCTGTCTGGCTTCTCATCGAATATAAAGGGAATAATAAATATGGCAGAGAAAAAGTTTCAGAACCTAAAGTCTCATGACTGCCACGTGATTATGACGCAACTGCTTCCGATTGCATTGAGGGGGCTTCTACCGGAAAACGTTCGATTAGCCATTGTGAAGCTATGTGCATTCCTCAATGCAATCTCTGAGAAGGTGATCGATCCAGAAATCATACCAAGGCTAAGGAGTGATGTGGCGCAATGTCTTGTCAGTTTTGAGCTAGTGTTCCCACCATCCTTCTTCAATATCATGACGCACGTCCTAGTTCATCTAGTCGACGAGATTGTCGTTCTGGGCCCCGTATTTCTACACAATATGTTCCCCTTTGAGAGGTTCATGGGAGTCCTAAAGAAATATGTCCGTAACCGCGCTAGGCCAGAAGGAAGCATCTCCATGGGCCATCAAACAGAGGATGTCATTGGGTTTTGTGTTGACTTCATTCCTGACCTTAAGAAGATTGGTCTCCCTCAATCGCGGTATGAGGGGAGACTGACTGGAAAAGGCACGCTAGGAGGGGACTCAATAATATGCAGGGACGGGCATTCTTGGTCTCAAGCACACTACACAGTTCTACAGAACTATACCTTGGTGACCCCGTATGTCGATGAACACAAGAACATTCTGCGCTCCAAACACCCGGAGCAGTGTGACGACTGGATTACATGTGAACACATCAGGACTTTCGGCAGTTGGTTGGAAACACATCTCAGAGGTGACAACACTATTTCTGATGAGCTGTACTCGTTGTCCGGGGGACCATCTTCGACTGTATTGACTTACAAAGGATACGAGATAAATGGGAATACATTTTACACGATCGCCCAAGATCAAAAGAGCACTAACCAAAACAGTGGTGTCCGCTTTGATGCAGCAACCAAGAGGCGAAAGGACACATATTATGGTTACATAGTGGACATATGGGAACTTGACTACGGACATGATTTTAAGGTCCCTTTGTTTAAGTGCAAATGGGTCAATCTATCAGGAGGCGGGGTACAGGTAGAGCCACATTACGGAATGACAACAGTGGATCTGAACAATCTTGGGTACACAGACGAACCATTCGTCCTAGCCAATGATGTGGCGCAGGTTTTCTATGTTAAGGACATGTCTACCAAACAGAGAAAAAGAAAAGATAAGGAAGCGAATACATCATACGATGAGCCAAAGCGCCACATAGTTCTTTCAGGGAAAAGAGACATCGTGGGAGTGGAGGGTAAGACAGACATGTCTGAAGATTATGAAAAGTTTCATGAAATTCCTCCCTTCAAAGTCAAGGCTGACCCAAGCACCCTGTTAAGCGATGAAGAATATCCATGATTACGGCGCAATAAGCAAAGGACACAAGCGAAGAAAAAGTGAAGACAGATGAAGTCAGAAAGGGTTGAAAATTGATGACGTGGCTTTGAATGGTTCATTTTGAGCACACAAAAAGTCTGGAGTTCAAATTAGTTCAAAAAAATGAAATCCCTTTGTAACAGGTGAATTTTTGTCTGAAACCCTGATACTTCGAAAGAGATTGTCCATTTTGTACACGAAGTGCATCAAGTTTTTGCCGTAACCCTCTCAACTTTTCAGCACATGCTATGTGGGTGAAATGATGATATCATGCCAATTTTCAACCTCTTCATAGTTCATTTGAAGTGCTATTCAATTTCAGGGTCATTTAGCTAAAAAAAATCAGTAAATGCATGAAAAACAACAGATGAACTCAGAAAGGGTTGAAAATTGATGATGTTGCTTTAAATGGTTCATTTTGAGCACACAAAAAGTGTGGAGTTCAAATAAGTTCAAAAAATGAAATCCCTTTGTAACAGATGAGTTTTCGTCCGAAAACCCTGATACTTCGAAAGAGATTGTCCATTTGTACACGAAGTGCATCCAGTTTTTGCCGTAACCCTCTCAACTTTTTAGCACATGCTAGGTGGGGTGAAATGATGATATCATGCTCATTTTCAACTCTTCAGAGTTCATTTGAAGTGCTTTTCAATTTCAGGGTCATTTAGCTCAAAAAAATCATAAATGCATGAAAAATAACAGATGAAGTCAGAAAGGGTTGAAAATTGATGATGTTGCTTTGAATGGTTCATTTTGAGCACACAAAAAGTCTGGAGTTCAAATAAGTTCAAAAAAATAAAATCCCTTTGTAACAGATGAGTTTTCGTCCGAAACCCTGATACTTCGAAAGAGATTGTCCATTTTGTACACGAAGTGCATCCAGTTTTTGCCGTAACCCTCTCAACTTTTATGAAACTCTAATTGCAAAAATAATAAACTAAAAGAATGAACTAGAAAACTTTGATGAAACTCTAATAGAAAAAGAATGAACTAGAAAACTTTAATGAAACTTTAATAGCTAAAGGAATCAACTAAAAAACTTTTTAAACCTCTTGTATTATTGAAACTAAAATTATATAAAATTTATGCAACTAAAATTATCAAAGTATTTTCTCTTCAAAACATTAAAAGAAAAAGAATTTTCATAGAAAAAGAAAAAAAATAAAATAAAATAAATAATTAGAAACAAAATGAAATAAATAAGTAGAAACAAAATAAACTTTAATAAATAAGTAGAAATAAAATAAAATTTAATAAAATAAATAAAAATAGCAACAGTAAGTATTTTGTTGTAAGTAGAAACAAAATTAAATAAATAAAGCAACAAAGAAAACAAAATAAAAATAAAAAAAGTGCCGCCTACTGGGCCACCACGGCCTGAATACGACTAGAAACCCAACCATGGGCCAGGATTCAGGCCCGCAGCAGGCCCAGTAGGCCCACAGGCACATAGTGCGAGTTTAGGCCCGAAAGCCTGCAGTTGAGAGGAGCTCGAGAGAGTGGGCGCAGCAGCGCTTATAAACCACTCTCGAGCTCTCTCAACTAGTGAGGTGGGACTAAACTTTTGGCCGCGACGCGGGCAGCACAAGGCTTTTTGTCCCGGTTGGTGGCACCAACCGGGACTAAAGGGCTGCATTGGTACCGGTTCGTGGCACCAACCGGGACCAATGCACGCCCTTTAGTCCCGGTTGGTTCCACCAACCGGAACCAAAGGTCCCTGCTTCCCGCCCTTTGGGCTGCTGAAAAAAGACCTTTGGTCCTGGTTGGTGGCACCAGCCGGGACTAAAGGGGGGCATTGGTCCCGGTTGGTGCCACTAACCGGGACCAAAGCCTTTGCTATATAAGCCAGCACTTAGGAAATTTTCAGATTTCCATCGCCAGTTCGTGCCCGACGCCCCAGCGCTGCCCCTCGTCGCCGTCGCCGTCGTCGCCCTGCCTCCGACATCGTCGCCGCGCCGCCCCTGCCCCGAGCCCTCGACGCCGTCGCCGCCCGCTCCCCGCACCTCGTCGTCGTCGCCCAGCGCCCCTGTCCCCGACCACGCCGTCGCCGCGCCGGCCCCTGCCCCGCGCCCAAGCCCCTGCCCCGGCCCGCCCCCGCCGTCGCCGTCGTCGTCGTCGTCGCCGTCGCCATCGCCGTCGCCAGCCGCCCCCGCTGTGAGCCGCCGCGCCGCCCCGTCTCTGTTTTTTTTCATTTTTTATTAGATTAATTTTTTGTTCATATATATATATATATATATATATAATGTATATATTTATGTATGTGCCTATATGTATGTAGATGTTCATAATGTATTAATTTTTTTGTTCAGAGCATGTTTTTGTTCATGATGAGGGGGGTGGGGGTCGATGTACATATGTATATATATGATGTAATTTTTTTGTTCATATATATATAATGTAATTTTTTTCAATGTATATATATATGTATGTGGTAGGTATATATGCATGATGAGGGGGGTGGGGGTCGATATACCCCCTCCCCGATAACTTTGACATGAGGGGGGGGTCGATATACCCCCTCCCCGATAACTTCGACATGAGGGGGGGGGGGTCGGATACCCCCTCCCCGATAACTTCGACATGAGGGGGGGGGGTGTCGATATACCCGTCCCCGATAAATTCGACATGAGGGGGGGGTGTCGATATACCCCCTCCCCGATAACTTCGACATGAGTGGGGGGGGGGGGTCGATATACCCCTCCCCGATAACTTCGCCGCGTGCTCCCCCGAGCTCGGCCTTGCTCTGCCACTGCTCAAAAGTTTCAAATGACCAAAGTGGGTTTTTGCATAAAAATGATCTATAGGCATCAGAGGACTTCTCAAAAAATTTGTGGCATTTGAAAAGAACTATTTGAAATAGTTCTAGTGCAACAGGGTCATTCTAGAGTTTGAAAATACTAATAAAATAATTTTTTGAGGCCAAATCATTATAAAAATAATTACTACTGATGTGTTTGTTCATAGCATTTTTTTCAATGTATGGATGGATATAGAAAATGTTCATATATGATGTTTTTTTTGTTCATAGCAATTTTTTTCCATGTATGTATGTATATTTTTTAGATGTGCTATGTTTTTTCAGATGAGATGAAATGAGATGAGTTGTCCATTTGTTGTATAAACATAACCCCGATAACTTCAATTCCCCTCGGGCTTATATTTTTGTGAGCATAGAAATTTTTGTAACTTGTATGTGTTTGATCACCACGGACTTATATACTTGATTGGACTATGGAGTGCGTATTTAGTCGAGTCCAACATCAATATTTGTGAATGATTTCATATTGTTGGGCACCGCGGATAGTTGTGAGAGGAGTTTTTCCTTTGATTTTGAGGCATGTGATCTAGATAATGTCCAATGCCTCATATCGCGAACATAGTTATATTGGACAATTGATCTTCATATAAATGAAGCATAAAAGTTTAGCAATCACTTAGAAATTTTCATGTTGTAGGAGCTACATGGAAAAAATTCAGAGTTGTTCATTCACTTCGACATGAGGGGGGACGTCGATCAACCCCCTCTCGCCTGAACAAGTCTATGTATTATTTTATATCGCGGTGGACATATATAAAAAAGCGTTGTCGATCTCCTACCCCCTCCCGCCCCTACTCGACAAACTCTCGAGGCCACCCAAACCACTAGAAGATAACTCCGGTAACTTCGACATGAGGGGGGACGTCGATCAACCCCCTCTCGCCCGAACAAGTCTATGTATTATTTTATATCGCAGTGGACATATATCAAAGTTTGATCATATGTCAAAGTTTGAATTTTGACATATGCAACATTTGATCATATGTCAAAGTTTGAATTTTGACATATGCAACATTTGATCATATGTCAAAGTTTGATCATATGTCAAAGTTTGAATTTTGACATATATAGATTTATCAAGAATGCCCCCATTATGGATGTGCACAAGTTGATCCAATTTTTTTTCTGATCTCATATATATATATATATATTCTTCTATATGTCATGTTGTCTATCAAAGTATTGAAGAAATCCATGGCTTCATCATTAGTCGGAAGTAACAGGCGTATGATGCTACGAAGCTCTTCAAAGTTGTTTTGGAACGGAGTTCCTGATAGAATAATTCTCCTTTTGATACGAATTTCAGCAAAGGCTTTCCAAATAGCGATATTCGGAAGGCTCTTGCTGAACTTTGTACCAGAAAGCGAATTATTCTATCGGGAACTCCGTTCCAAAACAACTTTGAAGAGCTTCGTACCATTATACGCCTGTCATTTCCGACTAATGATGAAGTCATAGTTTTCTTGAATTCTTTGACACTAGACAACGTGACATATAGAAGGGTAGATGAGATCAGGAAAAATATGGACCATTTTCTGCACATCCAGAATGGCGTCATTTTGTTAAATCCCTTGTCGGTCCGGACGTCGGACATTCATGAGAGAGGCGGTCCGTAGAAGAGTTGTCGAGGCCACCCCAAACCGTAGAAGCATCGAGCTAGCTAGGTCTACGTTTGCACTAATATATCCATCTGTCATGTTTGTATATTAATTGCCATGTTGTAATATTTGCAGAAACTATGGAGCACCGAGACATCGAAGCAGAACAGTTGTTGGGGGACATAATCCTCGGCGGAGGTGATATCTTGTCGTATCTCAACGACACCGATGGTCTGGAAGGAGAGGGTGAAGCAGGCTCCGGTGATCGAACAATGGAGGTGGAAGGACATGATTATGATGGCTCCGATGAGCAAACGGAGGAAGGAGTTGTTGCAAAGTCCGGCGAGGTATATATATTAATTAAGCCTGTGCTGACTAGCTAATTGATGCATTAATTGTTTTGGTATGTACACATATTAACTCTCTTCTTTCTTCTTTTCTAGCCCTCCGGATCGAGCCAAACTTCGGTAACGAGACGAGGCCCGAAGAAAAGGTTGCGCCAGGATGAAAGGTTCACGATCACAGCAATCAAGGGCGATGGCCAACCGATTGAACCCAGCCGGACCAAGGAAGCATTTTCTGCTCAGTGCGGGGTTCTTGTTAGGGACATGATCCCAATCAGCATCCACCAATGGAATAAGCCTAAGAGCGAAGACCCTCAAGTGTCTTTTGTCAACGATAGACAGAAAGATGATCTTTGGACCGCGCTGAAGGCAAATTTCACCCTACCGCCAGAGGAGGATCCGGATAAGCCAGTTATAGAGCCATTGGTCAAGGCTCATGCTCTTAAGAAGATGGCAGATCTATTCAGGAGGTGGAAGAATGAGTTGAAATCAACATTTGTCGACAAAGGGAAGACTCCAGAATTCACCGGCCGATTTGAGAAGATAAGAGATCACTGGCCCGCATTTGTGGCCCACAAGACATCGGAGAAGAGTAAGAAGATGTCAGCGACAAACAAGAATAATGCTGCAAAGAAGGAGTATCACCATCGCACGGGGTCAGGTGGCTACCTCAAAGCCCGGCCGTTGTGGGACAAGGCTGAGAAGGACCTGCTTGATAAAGGGGTCGAACCAGAGACATTGAACTGGCCAGACCGTTCAAGGACTTGGTTCTTCGGGGTTGGGGAAACCTTGGACCCTGAAACAGGGAAGTGCCATTGGACGAAGGAGCAACTTGAAATACCCGTCAAGAAGCTTCAGAAGTATATCGCCGCAGCGCAGGAAGGGACGTTCGTTCCCGACAGAGAGAACTATGAGCTCACACAGTCCCTCGGGAATCCTGAGCACCCAGGACGAACACGAGGCACGGCAGGCTCCGTTGCGTGGAGGGTTGGGTTTCCCAGCGCAGGCGGTTACAAAACCCGGGAGAGGAGGAGGAAAGTGGAGCAGACGGAACTGCAGTCGCTGAATGCAAGGGTACGAGCGCTAGAGGAACAAGCACTACTAGTTCAGAGCCAGCGACCTGCCGGAGCTACCACAGAAGCTACCCCTCCATCTCAGTGGAGAAGTAGCGTGGCTTCCACCGAGGTCCTTCAGCAGCCTGACTTCACGGCTCCCAGCTACCCCGTGGATGCTATCACGGAGGCTCAAGATTGCCACCTTATGACGCAATGGCAGCACCTCAAAGTCAAGGCGGTTGTCGGCTCTGTTACACCTCCTCAACCCGGCGCAACTTTTCACTGCCTTCCGATTCCACAAGGCTGTGTTGTTGTGATGATCGATGAAATAACGGAGGGATTTGAGGAGCTCCAGCTTGACCACCCTACCGGTGAAGGGGAGACTCAGCTGGGTCTTGCTCTGAAGACTCCATGTCTATGGCGGAAGGAGCTCATCAACCTTCCGAACTGGACGCCTCCGCCTCCTCCTCCGGCGAGTCAGGGCACTCCGCCTCCTCCTCCGGCGAGTCAGGGCACTCCGCCTCCTCTTCCGCCTCCTCCTCTGGCGAGTGATCAGGGCACTCCGCCTCCTTCTCCGCCTGAGCCGGCGCGTCCGAGCAGCCCGCCTCCTTCAACGCCTCGTCAGCAACAGCGGAAGACAGCCGCCGCCGCTCCGGCTGCTCCGGCGCGTCGTAGCACTCCGCCTCCTTCTCCGCCTCGTAAGCAATGAAGGAAGACAGCCGCAACCACTCCGACTGCTCCGGCGTCAAGCAGTACAGCCAGAGGCGGGAGGCAATACAGATTCGGTCCGACTCTCACGCCTCTAGAGAAGTTACCATATGAGATGACCGACGAGGAAAACGCGGAGATCTGTAAAGCCCAAGTGAGGGACTTTTTTGCAAAGAAAAATCCACCTCCGGAGGAGAAGATGGATCCGGTGAAATTGAAGCGCACTGTGAAGAACCTGAAGCGACCACCACCGCCTCCGCCGGATGACAACCATGTCCGCGCTCTTAAAAAGGCAGTGGAAGGAGCGCGCCGGTCGGGAACTACTTCAACTGACAAAAGGTTACAAGAACGAAGAAGTGGGAACAAAATTCCCCAGCTCGGCGAACAGGCAAACCAATCGTGCCCCCCGCTCAAGGTGTCTAGCGATATCGTCGCAAATCTGCCGGGGATGCTGCCCGGTACCAATCCTGGTGATTACCTGCCCGACGATGCACATTTTGATACAATGGAGGTGGACGAACACAAATACCAGTACGGGAAGCCTCTCGTCAGACCTGGTGATCCTCCTCTAACAATGATGATGCGAAGATTCCATAAGTGGTACATGGACACTTGCAAGTCTGGGAAGGATATTTTGACGCTGAGAGTTAAAGAGGAGCACGACCTCGTTGGAATTGATCTGTTGTCTGTTCCATTTGAGGAGTTCTTCCAGTTTTTCAATCAAAAGGACCTCGATAAAATAATCATCACTTGCTACTATCTGTAAGTACTATACTTCTCTAATTAAGTCTCTATATATAGCTCAGCTCTTTCATTGCATGTATATATAATTATCCTCACTATATTATGCAGATTGAAGATCGTCGAATGCAGAAATGCACAAATCTATGATATTGGGTTTATTAACACAAATCTCATAGATGAATGGACGGTTACATATAATCCGAAAGAAACCGAGGCCAACTTGCTACAATCGTTGTTTAAAAATCAAAACAAAGATAAAATACTCTTTCCTTACAACTTCAAGTGAGTGTTAATGTCTTCTGCATATTCGGTTTCCATTATTACTCGAGGTTATAGTAATGTAATTGATGAGTTATGCATGCGTGCGCAGCTTCCACTTTATTCTCCTAGAGATTAAGCTTGAGCAGGGACTAGTAACCGTCTTAGACTCAAGACGAAAAGATCCCAAGGAGTATGCGGCCATGACTGAAATGCTCCAGAAGTAAGTTCAATCGATCATTATCGCACCATATCGGCAACTTTGTTCATTTCCTGATATCAAGTAATTATTTTCTTTGTCTCGCAGGGTTTGGAAAGTGTTCACCGCAGAAGTTCCGGGACTGCCGGGGGATCTGCGATTTACACACCCGAAAGTAAGTACTACTAGCTAGTTCTGCGCATCTCCCATTGATTCTAGCTAGTTTCATCAATAGCATTTATAATGCTTGATTATCAGTTTGATTGACCTCTATTTCTCGTAAAGTGGTTGTGGCAGGAAGGCGGGAATAATTTTTGTGGATACTACGTTTGCGAGTACATCTACAACGCAATGACCTCTAAGCGGGGCTACTCTGAAAAACAATATGAAGTGCGTAAGCAATAATATTCACAATTTTATTTTATTACCATCATTTGTGTTGAGTTTCATTCATATATATGTATTGACCCCCTTCTTCAAATTAGATTTGGCAGATGCGGGATGAACTCCTACCACAAGATCGCTTAAAGGCAATTCAAGAGGAATTGGCTGGATTCTTTCTTGACCACATCATCAATCCAGCCGGAGAATACCATGTGGAACATGACATCAGATGTTAGGGATCTTATATTGTATATATGTAGCTAGTAGCGTCGGATAGATATACGAAAACTTGTTGTTCGACCAATCTCTCGGAGAAGGAGGAGGTCGATCACTTCTCTCTGTATATGTTCATGACGATCTTGTGTACTTAATGGTTTCCTTCTTTTGCTTACTAGCTAGTGTGTCGAGTCCTCTCTATACGTATAGTACGTAGCGTCGACCAAGCACGGAGATAAGGAGGACACTTCTCTCTATAGCTAGCTAACACAATATATGAAAACCCTAAATTAACCCTACAAAAACCCTAAACCCCCCCCCCCCCCCTCTTTCAAAAACAAAAAAAAAACAAAACCCCAGCTCCTGAGCTGCTGACACGTGGATGATCTTGGTCGGTTGGTGTTACCAACGGGACTAAAGCCCTCCTCTCTTGGCTCGCCGCAGCGGCCACGTGGAGCCCCATCTGTCCCGGTTCGTATAAGAACCGGGACTAAAGATGTTGGGCTTTAGTCCCGACCCTTTAGTCCCGGTTCCCGAACCGGGACAAATGGGCCTTATGAACCGGGACAAATGGGCCTTTTTCTACTAGTGATCCTTGGTTTTCCAAATCTGCTTCAATATAAGTTTTGCATCAGTTGAGGTAGTTCTAGGCTGCGGTTCTCCTTGCTCTTGCATAACCTCAAGGCATAATCTATAAGCACTTTTGGAGGAGAATTTTCCCGTAGGAGTTAGTTTCCAACAAAGAAGATCTTCACCCTCCGATTGAATAATAGGAATTTGCTTTATAACTTGTGTAGTTTCAAGAACAAAGAGAGCGTCAATGAGGTTATCATTCCACAATTTATGATTAGGAAGCCAAAGATCTTTGACCAAAGCATGATAAACAAATTCTCTCGGTTGGATAATCAGATTTTCGTAAATATATATCTTGCCAGGAATTATACCAAGGAGAACTCCAGAGAGAAATATTGCCAGAAATGAGTTGGTAAAAAGAGTTATTGAGCAACATAGGTCTGTCTTTGAGAATAGCATCCCAAAAAGCAGATTTAGGAACACTAGGGCTAGCTTTCCAGAATGAAGTATCAGGAAAATATTTTGATTGGAGAACTTTGGAGATGTGGCTGTTAGGATTATCTGCAATCCTCCAAGCTGCAGACAGAATCAAACTTTTGTTAGTAGCTTGCATGTTCTTGATCCCTAACCCTCCTTCATTCTTTGGAGAACAAATGTCCTTCCAAGCTCTAAGGCAAAGGGACTTAGCATTGGTCTCCTCTCTCACCCCTGTCCACCAAAAATTCCTAATGATTGATGAGAGTTTCGAAAGAAATTTCTTGGGAAAAAGAATATTAGACATGTAGTAGACCGGGATAGAAGCAAAGATAGAATTAATGAGAGTCAATCTAGCCGCATGAGAGAGTTTATTAGCCTTATAACTTGGAAGTTTAGCTTTGAATCTATCTATGACAAAGTTGTAGGCCGTGGATCTGTCTTAAGAAGGAAGAATGAGAGGGTGTCCAAGATGGATGAATGTGTGATCTATTTTTGGGACTGGAAAAATGTCCTGAATAGATCGTTCAGTGATGCTACCAACTCCTTTGCTAAAAAGAATTCCAGATTTATTCCAATTAGGGATCTGACCTGAGGTAGCACAAAAAGATTGGATGAGTTGATTCATGGTGATTGCTTCTTGAATGGTAGCCTGACCACAGACCAAGAGATCATCTGCAAACATAAGTGAATGGATGGAGGGGCAGTTTGGACCAAGCGAGATACCTTGCCTGATTCCTCTGCTACTTCTGAACTTAGCATCTGATTGCCCATTAATGATAACCGAGAAAACAGGAGTTGCAATACAAGCATGAATTAATGTGTGGTACCGTTTACCGAGTCAATTCTCGTAGAGTAGGAGATACGTACGCACAGTGACAGTGCACACCACGCAACAAAGCCAGGACGTACGCACGTGGCATGCATGACATGCATGTGAACTTGCATCTACGAACCCAACAGAATTGTCAAGGCTTCACAAAACTAGTGTCTGAAAACAAATTAACAGGGACGTACCTACATACGAACGATGACAAAGACCGGCAGTGCTATGGCCGACCGGTCGTCTTATGACCGGCAGTGCTATGAACTTGCACTGGCACGTTGTACATAAATTTCGTGTTTTGACCCTTTGTCTAAACTTTAGCCGGGTCTGACCTTGGTCCGTAAAAATGTCAGGATCTGACCCTTTTCCTACCATCATGGTCGCTGGCGGTAGGGTTTAATAACTTATCGCCAAAGTAAATGACAGTAGGACTTAACGACGCAGTCATGTCCGTTAAACATAAAAAAGACCTTACCGTCAGGTCCTCGGCGGTAGGGTGTTATAACCTACCTCCAAAGACCTCGGCGGTAGACTTGCAACACATTACGCAGTGCAGTACGGGCTTGCTGTCAGGTTGGATTATCTGTAGCTAGTCCACTATGTTTTTTAATACAAGGTGCTACTTTCAGTACCCTCTGTAGCAGAAGACAGAGAGGGGAGAGGAGGCCAACAAGGAAACGACAAAGACCGGCCATTGCACCCATGCCTCGATGCATGCGTGTCTACATAAAAATTCTACACTCCTTTCTCTCTCTCCATGCCTCAACAGCACCTCCACTGCACACCCGTACGCGGTGTGTGCCTGCTCTGCTCTGCTCTGTTGACAGCAAGAAAATAGTAGTACACTAATGTTGCTAGAAGCAGTAGAACCAAGCGAGTAGGCCTACCGCCAAGCTCATTGGCAGTAGCATGTAATGGGCTACCGCCAGGCTCTTTGGCGGTAAGGTATTTTCCATATCAAACGGACGTGATTGCGTCGTTAAGTCCTACCGTCATTCATGTTGGCGGTAGGCTGTTAAACCTTACCGCCAGCGACCATGGCGATGGGAAACTGGGTCAGATCCCGAAATTTTTACGAATCAGGGTCAGATCCCGAAATGTTTACGAATCAGGGTCAGATCCGGCTAAAGTTTAGGCAAAGCGTCAAAACAGCAAATTTGGCCGTGACCGGTGCTGGGAAAAAGAAAGGGAGAGATACGTCGGAGTAGGACTTGTGACGGTGACGCAAGCACGTGCGTGGCAAGTTACCGGCGGCACGCTATGTGCTACTCCTTGGCAGATCAACGAAGGAACAAACAAGCAAGCTGTCCCCTTCACGTACCAATCAATCAATCCAGCGGTCCTCGCCCAGTCAATCTGAGGCATGTTTTTCGTCCTTACGTATGGCAAGATTCAACAAACAACCCATGGTGTGTCGTAGTACGAATTTGTCCTTACGTATGGCAAGATTCAACAAACAATGCATGGTGTGTCCCCTCAAGATAGCTATCGTCGTACTACGTCCAACATAGCCAGCATGCATGTTGGTCAAGTGCCTACTTGCTCGGATGTGTCCCCTCAAACAATCCATGTTGAGCTGCCTACTTGCTCGGATGTGTATGTGTATACATATCATATGTGAGCCGACGGAGTGTGTACGCAGCTAGTCAATGCTAGTAGGCGCTACGTACGTGACGCACACGAGGTAACAAAGCCAGCATGACATGCATGTGCACCTGCACCTAGAGTTTGGTAACAAATTCACAAGATAGTACCTACTACCTCCGTTCTGGTTTATTGGTCCTCATTATATTTTGTGTCAAAATTTAACCATACATTTAATTAACAAAATATTCATGCATGTTACAAAAAATTATATTATTAAAAACTATGTTCAAATACCAATTCAATGATATAATTTTTGTTGACATGCACTCTCATTTTGTCAGTTAAATCTTTAGTCAAAATTTAGCACAAATTACAAAGGGGACCAATAAACCAGGACGAAGATAGTAGTTACGACCGACGACAAAGACCGGCAGTGCTACATGTGACTGTGAGAAGTCCTTTCGCAGTCGCGCGTCGAACGTGCGGTCTGGCTTCACAAAGTTAGACGCTGTCGGTCAAGTTGTCCCATAGGTAATCTCTTGCCCATGAATGTAAATCGGTGGGGCCCGGCGTGTCCTTCAGCGTCTCTCACCCTATTTTTGTTAAAAAGAAAAACTTGACTTTGTACGCTTGTGTCGGAAATCGAGCACCTCAAGATATTGAGTACGTACTATAAATAACTAGGCTAATATTACTATTATCTCCCGCGAGGTAAGGTGTTGTTAATGATTGTGTATTGGTAATATGGAACTTTTAGTTCCGCAAATAAGAAAATAAGTTACAGTGGTATCAAATCATGAAGGTATAAATAAGGCAATACATAGTATCATTTCTAAAAAATGTTATATTTGCCACCTTCCCAGTTTTGATTTCTCACAAGTTAGTTGGAGAAGCATGTTTTTCTTTTTTTGCGTTGTTGTGGTAGGAAATAGAATTTCAATTATTTCTCTCACTGTCGCATAATATAAGATGTTATTACAACCAATATGTGAGTACATCGGTTGTCATAACATATTATACTATTATGGAACGGAGGGAGTATTCATTACATAAGAAAATAATGCCATTTTTTAATAATAAATAACCATGCAGTTTTGCATATGATTCATCACAATGTACTGACAAATAATTATGATTTGTCACAAGGTGGGGTCGTGGAAAGGTTGTGGCCACTTTGTTGCGGTGGAGTCAGAGCTATGTGACGGCGAGGTTCACATGTACATGGCAACGATGCCAAGCGGCTGGTGGCCTAGTTCAATGATCGTTAACGACGCAGGCTTGCATAGTCCCCCGTCCAAGTTGTGTGCTCCTCGCAGCTTTTGTAGTGTGGGCTTTGTCTGCGTCAAAGTCAGAGTCTGCGTCAATGACCACGGAGATTCAAAGCAACATAACAAATTAAGTTACTTCCTGACTTTGTTGTGGGGATTTCAGTTTATACTCTAATATGATGTAGTTTTGAGGTTGTTTCGGCTAAAAAAAACTATTTTCTGAACTTTCAGTTTGTTGGATTAGAAATGGTTTTGTGTGTGTGAGGTTTTAAAGAATCAAAGAGATGATGTAGCAAGTGGGACAATAGATTGAGAGGGTGAATGATGTATGAACGGAGAAGATGATGGACGGCAAGTTCAATGGGAAAGAGCAAATAAAGGGGTGTGTGGTATTTGTAAGAACATAGAGATGACGATGCTCTCATTTGTCTTGTGGTTCAACATTGCGTGCAATGTGCTCATTTGTGGGGAGGAAAATGAGCATTGTTTACAAATTTATTTGTTGGCCCGTAGCAACGCACGGGGCGTTCTACTAGTAATAATAAATAAGTAAAAGTACATTTAGGAGTTTAGTGCTGACTTATTTATGCCAAGAAGCAAATAAATAAGTAAAATTGTAGCAAAAAATAAAATAAAATTGAAGCATAACCGAGTTTTAAACGTTTAATCGATGGTATCTGAATCCGACTCGATTCAATGCCAGCAAATCGATTACAAATATCTCTTCCCGGTCCGCCTTTAGTTCTCGCCTCATAATCGCGCGCGACAACATTGACTAGATGCCGACACGGATGGTCGCCGCTGGCGTCGAACGGAGAAACAAGCACCCGGGCCGGCGGCAGCGCAGGTCGTTCTCCATGCTCCCCGACGACCTCCTTGTCATCATCTACCACATGTTGGCCGATCACCTGAGCAGCCGCGCGTGCTTCGCCACGGTCTGCAGGTCGTGGCGAGTTGCCGCGGCCACGGAGCCACGGGTGCCCGTCCTGCCGTGGCTGCTGCTCTCGCCGCGCGAAGTTGGCAGCACCAGGACGAGGCGCGCACACTGACTGGAGGATGGCACAGTGATGCACATCTCTCCTCGGCTCGGGGCCATCGGGAGGCGGCTCGTCGGTGGCTATGACGGCTGCTGGGTGATCTCTTGCCAGCCACCACCAATCACGATCGTTAACCTCTTCCCGGGGGCTGAGGTGGCACTTTCCAAGAAGCAGAGAAAGATTGCCTGCCCGCACCGAGGTCATGGCCGCGGTGATACCCGTGGTCCGATAGTCGTCACAAAAATCACGTTCTCAGAGTCACCCACCTTGGAAGGCTATATCATGGCCGCCATGACAGGAGTTACGGCCTCGTGTGCAGGGTTGGTCGCTCGGATAGCGGGTGGACGATACACAGATGTCACGTCGAGACATTCATCGACATTGCCTTCTGCAACAGTGAGCTATATGGCCTCACACACAATGGTGAGAAACTCGTCAAAGTTTGCAATCAGCGACAACAAACATGGCTTCCCAATGGTCATCGCAGACACGAGTAGCGTTGCAAATGGTTTGTCGTGCTAGATCGAGAAACTCTTGCAAAGAGTATTCCGTTTACATAGTTGATCTACACGACAAGCTTGCAATAGCGATGATGACCTGGTGGTGGGGCAACCGTGAGCCTTTCTTAAAGGTGTACAACCTTGTTGACAACATGAAAAATGGGACGACAACGTGTTACAAGGATAAATGGGAGGAGGTAACAAGCTTAAGCGACCACGCCTTGTTTTTGGGGCATATATTTTCCAAAGCGGTACATGTGCCTACTAACAGGTGCGGTGACGTGGAGAGGAACTGCATCTACTATGCCAATAATTGTTGTCGAAGTTTAAACACCATAGTCCACGGTGATGCTGTGGTCTTGACGATCTCAAACCGTGATGGTGACCTGAAGTGTGAAAGAAAACACAAGAGGAGCATCACCGATGATGACGAGAAAATCAAGTCGGTAGGGTACTTCATGAAATGTGGTAGTCATGATATCATGTGGCTTCTTCCCCCCGATATCAAGCTAGCTAGTTAGTTACCATGATATGAATAAGGAGCTTTGGCTCTCAGTGCTTTGGGGACGAATCATTGAATGATGATAATAATAATGGTAATAACGATGATAATAATTCTAATACTGATAATAACAATTATTAGGATGATGATATCATATTATGATGTTTCAAAAAACGAAATTTGTATTTTGTTTAGTTATTGAAAATGCCAAATATTTATATCATTCCAAATAATATTGCACACTTTTGAAAGAGAAAGATCAAAAGGTATGGTATTTAGAACGTGCATCTACCGCGCAGGTAATACCCTGGGTGTAAGGCTACTACACATGGCTTGAACTTTGGTTCTCACAAAAATAAAGGGCCACCCTTTATTTTATATTTTTTGCTAGAAGTTACAAGATTGTGTGTGTAGTAATTTCCAACACACGCTTGTTCGTGGCAAGCCGCCCTAGCGCCGTCCACTCGGTTTTGAGACAAAATCCCAGGTGCGTTGCGGTGTCGGCCATCTCGGCCTGTGGGGACTCGGCCCTTCGCCTGGGAGAATCCTCACGCTACCGAGGTGGGTCATCACGCCTGCGAGGCTGCTCGTTATACGTCTACAACGTATCAATAATTTCTGAAGTATTCATACAATATTTACATCAATTATATATAGTTTCTGAGTTATATAGTTTGTAGACACGGAGCCGTGTCATAGTAGGACACTTGTATCCTATAGTAGGACAAAAAGAATAGCAGGCCATAACATGTGAGAAGCGTTGTATCCTTCATCTAGGGGGGCCTTCATTTAGTAAATACAAGACGCGAGACCTTCATGCATCAGCTTAATTAGTGGTTATGCAACATTCTTGTTTTGAAAATCTTCTGTTGAAGAGAATTAATGATGTGTGAGTTTTCCAAGATGCAAGCGTGAAAGCCATTTTCTCCACTAAGATATTTAGCATACAAAAGTACAAAAATATTCCAATCATAAACAATTGTTAAAAACAGATGCATAATCAAACCATGAACTCGATAGCTAGTGCGACAAGGTAGTCAACTCAATAGAGCCACAATTAACTCTCTACATAACCATGCGAGCGAATAGAGAACAAGCAAAGCATACACCCTATATATTGTAGGTAGCACAAAATACAATAATTAGCTAGGCTTACCCACTGATTGATCAAATGGTTGGTTCAGATAACACGGGAGGGAAGCTGAAGTATGGCAGCGCACGCTTGCGATTAAGGAAGCGCTCCGTCTTTGTACAGACTTTTGTAATTTCGTAAGTCTTGACCTCCATTGAGTAACAATCCACATTCTGAATAGCAGTACCTTGTTGTGGAGCGGCTCGGAAGAAGATGAGTCCCTCGGCTGCGCCCACGGTGGAAATGGAATAGTCACGATACTGCTCAGGCAGCCGTACGATCTTCTCCAGCTTCCACTCGTGGGAATTATTCTGCAGGGAAGTATGGCGGAGAGTAAAGGAGCCGTGTTGACGGACGAGAGAAACCATCTCGATGGCTCCTTCTCTGCCCATGACAACAGCATTTGAGCGACGATGGCCAAGGCTCTGGTGAGCCAGATGATCCCTGAGCTCCTTGTGATAGCCGGTGAGAAGGTTGACGGTGGAGAAGCTCATGGTGCGCGTGTCCAGCACCATCAGATGGTCGCTCCAACCCCAAGGGTCGGTCCAGTAGATGCAGCCACGCACGGAGTCGAAACAGGACATGTGGTCTAGAGAAGGGAAGACGGGAGAGTCGACCATACACCATTGCCTGGTTGCGGAGGGAAAGATGAAGAGGACGAGCTTTGTCTGGTATCTTGCTATGCATATCACCTTGAATTTGAAGGGATCGTCGTTGTCGTCGTGGCCCATGTTGGGAGCAAGCAGGGGCTCGAATGCCCAGAGGAGGTCTTGCGGCTGGGCGGCGAGGTCCTCAGGTATGGTTGGTAGCAGCATGTATCTTCGAAACAAAGGGTCGCAGACGGCGAGGTTGAAGTCGGCGACGTTGCAGCAGCGCTCCTGTTTGTTGAGCTCCGCGTCGGGGTGGAAGGAGATCCAGTCGAGGAGGACGCGGCCGTCGCGGACGTCGCAGGGGCGCCAGCGGGGGCCTTGCTCGTCGTCGAGGCACCGGTCTTGGACGTCGGGCGGGATGTAGCAGCAGGAAGAAGAGGCGACGGCCGGGACGAAGGAGAAATCCGCGGCGCAAGGGGCGAGTGCGGCGGACGGGTGCGGCGCCTGGGCGGGATGGAACCCGGCCGCGTCCATGAAGCCGAGGAGGGGAGGCCGGTGCAGCGCGTGGATGCGATGGTGGAATGCGCGGCCTTTGATGACGCGGCGGAATGAGGCGCTGGTGGTGGCGGCGGCGGAGGCGCGAGCGAGCGCGTCCGGCATGGGCGGACCGAGGAAGATCTCCTCGAGGAGCTCGTCGGGGATGGTCGCCATGGCTTCCAGGTAAGAGCAGGGGACGGTTGGGGATAGGATGTATGCGTAGCCGTACGAGGTTCGAGGTGAATGACTCCGACACTGTACAAGGTTTACACTTCCGGGCTAGGAGCAGGGGACGGTTGGTGATAGGATTTGTTCGTAGC
Organism: Thinopyrum elongatum; assembly: GCA_011799875.1. Taxonomy (NCBI): domain Eukaryota; kingdom Viridiplantae; phylum Streptophyta; class Magnoliopsida; order Poales; family Poaceae; genus Thinopyrum; species Thinopyrum elongatum. Next base: position 52,189,258 of record CM022303.1, read on the forward strand.
TGTACGAGGCTCCTGGTGAATGGCTCGGATTTGTTCGTAGCTAAATGGCCTCGTAGAGCCACAACAGAGCCATCGACGGCGGCTGCCTCCACTGCTTTGGCCTACTGTGGAGCCTCGGACAGTATGAGGGCCATGGATCACATGCAGATCGCAGCTTGCGGTCTCCGCTTCCGTCCTATCCTCCCGACATACTGCCTGTGGACCTTCCGGCCGGCGTGGGGCATGGAACAAATGTGTGCTCGTCGCCTGCTGCCAAGACCGTGCCCGCTTTCTCCCGCCTCCTCGTCCTTGGGTGGCTGAACCGCTGAAGAAGATGCTCTTACCTCGGTGAAAAATAACGAGGCAGCTAGAGCGCCCGTGTCTCAAGCGGTGCTGCTCCTTCAATCATAACTAAAAAATTGCGCTTTTTATAATATGCAAAATAAGCATATAATAGTGAAATTTTCTAAGGAAGAATAAATCATTGGCATTGGTATTACCCGTTAAGAAGAAAGAAATAAAAAACAGAAAACAAACAAAATCAGAATTTGCACACAATATTCACTAATCTGTGCTCTTTAAAAATATTAAAGAATACACATATAATGGTTAAAGAATACACATATAATGGTAAATTTTCACAAAAAACACACTATAACAAATTTTGATAAAAAATTAAAAAATAGAAAACATGAAAACAACAACGCCAAAATTTGCACACAACATTCAAAAAAAATATGCTCTCTAAAAATATGCAAGAATAAACATATAATGGTTAAATTATCACAAAAATATTTCGTAAGAAGGAATGAATTAGGGGCATTGGTTTTACCCTTCAAGAAGAAAGAAAATGAAATAATTACTAAAAACCTAAATAAAGATCATTTTATACAAAAAACTTGCACACAACTTCGCTCTAATCATATAATAGTGTGATTGTCGCACATATTGCATAGTATTTATATGTATACATTTACTCACCCAACATTCCAAAATATCAACAAAAGAAAAATAAAAACCAACTAAAAAAACAACAACAAAAATAAAAACACGTAAAAATAGAAAAGACATATATGAAACAAAGGAAGAGTGGGGAGGGCTGGATGGCACATTAATGGGCTTCGGCCCAGTAGCAAAATTAAAAAAAAAACAAGCCCAGACTAGAATAAGGGGCTGTTTAGAAGCTGCATACGCCAGCCCTGTCAAATCGGGGCTTACCAATTATTTGGCGGAAGATTCGCCGCCGCTGCCTCGCCAACGGTTGGCGCAAAAAACTATAGGAAACTGAACACGTAGCCATAATTTTGGCCCAGATCCGAAATCCTGGGCACCAACCAAATGCATGCACACGTCCAGAATGAACATCAAATATTTGGTCGGGTAGTTGATGACTACTATCAAAATGGACCCTAAAACCGCAGCACGAATCTCAGAGCAAATATGAATGGTCAAGAAATTGAAGGACCCAAATTCAAAATTCAATCAACTTACAAGTAGCAGATCACACTTACAGGACTTGACGGTGTGCAGGACATCATGGCGGAGGCCGAGGAGGGAGACCAAGCGGACATCGGTGCCCGGAGCATGCGATCCCGCGGTGGTGCTGACGACGAGATGGGTGATGTTGCCCGCCGAACGGCCCCACTCAGCGATCGCGTTCGCCGCAGCCGACGCGGCGAGCTCCGGGGCGGCGGTAGCCACGACGTCCAGGCGGGTGTCGAGGGACAAGGCTGGATGCACGGCGAGTAGTTCGTCAGTGTGGTGGAAGAAACGCCTGCCGATGCCCATCATCCCGCATAGCTTGGGGAAGGTGTGCTTGAGGTGGGTGAGGTGGTCGCTGTTGGTGACGCCGAAGTAGTAGTCGGGGTAGTCGCCCTGGGCCACGCAGTGGGGCGGGTTTGCCGTGCCGATGGCCAGGACCACCGCCGGCCCGTCGGCACGCTGCGCAACACGGATCTCGCGGACGGTGGTGGCTGGGATGCTGCTGCTGCCTGCCATGGTCGCCTTCCTGCATGCAATATTAAAGAGAGGAGGAATATTAGAGCTAGCTAGAAAGGACTATATACATGTTCATGCCAACCACATTTGGATGAGACGTGTGAAAAATCCTATGTCCTGAGTTATTTTGAAATATATTTGTAGGAGCTACCTAAAAATAGCTCAAGAGTGATCCTCCCGGGTTCTTTCATCAGATTATAGTCAAGGATTTAATTAAATAAACCCCTACCTTCTACTCCTATCCTACTCGATAGCTGAACCCGAGAGCTGGCCCGGGCCCAAGGGGGTGCAACCTGTGCGCCCGCACAGGGCCCCCAGCTTTTAGGGGCCTAAGATTTTCGAGCTAGGCTTTTACTATTTATAGATGGGCCTATGCTCTCTGGCTCTGGGCCGCTGCTGTCCTCACGCCTGCGCCTGAAGCAGGCCCCAATCGCGACGCCTCCTCGCATCTGTGTATAGCCGCCAGGGCCATCGATCGAGATTCCCTCAGAAAACAAATCCAACGATTCCGGGATCGAGAGGAGCGAGCAGCATCCCTTCGTTTCTTCGTACGGCGGCCAGGGCCAGTGTCCAGCGATGGAGATCAGATCGCTGGATCAATTCTTCTACTTCGGACTTCTAAGGAACTAGTAGAATGCCCGTGCGTTGCCACGGGCCTTTTAAATTTTTTGTTGGTTGCTAATGTAAGCACAGTGAAGTTCAAATTTCACATGTATAGCAAACGTTTACAGTAACAATTGAAAAATGTACTTGATGCAATGTATTTCCATTATCCCACTTCACTTGCATCTCCTACAATATCAGGAATATTGTCTTCAGCTTCCTTCACACAGTATTTGAGCAATTATAGTAAAAAAAAAATCTTTGTTCACTTGTAACCATCCTGCATGAGTACTACAAATAGTTAGGAAGATTTCACAAACATAGATTACTCAACTTGTAAATTGGATGGACCAATTTTTTACCATTCCATGAGAGCATATTAAAATCAAAAACAAAATAACTCAATACATTACTGCAATAAATAAATATTTATTATCTCGATTATAATGGTGATAAATAATTGAATGTATCTTGAATATAAAAATAGAATAGACAAATATGAACAGCCTCCCACAAAAAGGAAAAGCCACTCCTCGCCTCTCACCACACAAGCACATCACACATCCCTTATCTACACCTCACCGCATAAGGCACAACTTGAGCAACTCACATGGCGTAGTCCCTCCACGTTCTCTCCCTGCCACTGTGCCTCTTGTCCCGCCACAACACGTCCCCCGGCTCCTCTCCCCACCAGCATCGTCTCCTTTCCCTATCTATAGATCAGCGACAATTGCTGGACTTAATTCTATTGTCTGCACGCACTGGATGATGGACAGCGCCCGACCGAGGAAAGCAGCAACGGGGCCATAGGTAATAGGCATCGGCGACGTCGGTGGCACCAGAAACAATGCCATCAAACATGAGCGGCGACCTTGACCAAGCTCCATGTAGGTTAGTTCTTCCCTTTTCTTGTCATGTTTTGTCTGTTCTCAAATGAATTATTCATAAATCCAACAAACGTAAAGAAAAAAATAATCTCACATGTATCTGTCAAATAAAAATTGTGCAGCAAACTTGCAGTGAACTTCGCTGATAGTGAATTTAATTGCTTATATGACGAATGCAGAAAGAATTTCTAAGATATAGTAACAACTGACATGAAGTAAATCTGGTAGTCCATTGTTGATTGAAAATTTATACTAATATGGCTCAGAGATGCAATAGAACAAAGGAAGGGTTGCACTTGAAGATCAAATAGGACAACTCTGAGCAGTCTATGGTCACAAATTGTTTAGCCCTAGATCTCAAGCATCAACTCTAACAGGAAGGGAATAAAGTGAACTAACTTTACAAGAAACAAAAATATTGAATTTCTATTTATGCCACTTGTAGTCGTAAGCTTCCTTTTTCTCAATTGCTATATTATCTGAATATTATGAGGAAAATTTAAGATATATATTCCATATCTTTTTTATGAGACAATGAGTTCTTCCAATGGAAAAAACAGATTGATACTGCCGAATCCATGATTACACTGGATAATGCAAAGTATATCATCCTGGTTCTACGCAAACAGGAGCAACTCGTGACTGGAGTTGGATTTGGCTCACCTCCTAGCATACGAAATGTGATCTCTGCAGTAGCAGACACATCATTCAAATTTTCCCATGCATTTCTATAACAGGTGCTTCTCATACAAAGATTCAGACATCAAGTGGAAGATGTTACAAATTCACATACATAAATTGGGCTGTTGTATGACATGGTAGGAAGTAATTGCCCACTTCTTGTTCTAGGTGGCGACCCCATTAGGAAACAATGCATGAACACTACTCTACTCCTTATCCATCATGTACACTTTGTTCAAGATCTATAACAAGTAAACAAAAACTTGTAACCAAGCATAAATTACAGAAAACGAACTACATAGGAAATGACCAGGTGGAGAACAGACGTAAAACCAAAATCCAATACTGATAGTACCCTCGTGGCAATTTTTCTCATGATCATGTATATAAAAAGCAGTATCTGAAAAGAACAGAAAAAACACCATCTCCAGACGACCGAAATCTATAAGTGTGCTCACATATAATAGCAATATGTGCTTGTACTCGCAAAGAATAGCTACTCCTCAAATCGACCTGAAACGTTATATCACCGTGAACACCACATAAAACACACTATAACAAGGAGGTCCCACCCATCGGGAAGGCATCTCATGTAACATGGAGGAACAATAAAATCGAGCAGAGCAACACAAAAATAGAAATCGTCCATCAGGAAAGGGAAATAATCTAACCTAGGTCACAGGATTAGCAGGTCGAGGAGGATGCCACCGTGTCAGCGCCCTCCATGAGGATAATCTTGCACACGATGTCACCTCAAGCAATGGATTGCCACCAGAACTGAAGCACTTGTTGATATCCCGTCAGCTGAGGTAACAAATAGGTTAGCTCACCATCTAAAGAATCCAATCTTACGCAAGAAAATAGTCATCAGCAGTGAAGCTTTATTTAGTTCTATACTACGAAAGCAACTTACAAATTACAACCCAAACTGAGAATAAATGGTTCAACAATTATAGATAAGTAAAGAGAAATTAGAAAAGAAGGTATGACAAGATTACCAAATCAGCTTGAGAAAGCAGGATCAACGGTAACATAATAACAAAGTAAACATAATAAGGAATATTTAGTGGAAATGAGCTAGTTGAACCTATAGGCTGGAGGAAGGAGCTGGCCAGAAGGTTAGGCCAGCAAATTTGGGGCCAGCGCCTAGAAGGAAGAAGCGGAGCGCTAAAGAACACATCTTATTCGGCTATTCGCGCCTAACTATGTTGTTGTCTGAGAACACTCCACATCTCTCCACCATAAATCAAAAGCGTTAAGTGGGAGGACTTCTGAATTTGCTAAGTGAATCCTGCATGCAAACACAACACTGACTACCAAATTTGAGTTTCTTCACCGCCTGATGCAATCGCAACATATGATTATAGATATATATAACAATAGTATGATGAATTAACTACCATCAAGAAAGATATGGGATATTCAACCAAGAAACTTTACCAATAGCAATACTAATATTATTGGGGAGAACACATGAGTAATAAAAGTCAGGATATGTGATGTCTACATGATCGCATCTTATTTTTGGAGACCTTGCTGGACATTTAGCCAAAAGAAGTAGAATAACTAACCCATCACTAAAGTGTACATAGTATCTGATTTCTTGGCTCCACAAACATCTAAATATGTAGCAGGCACGCACCTTAGTCATCTCTGTTTTTGTAGGTTCAGATTTAAAACATGTACCAAATTTGTTTCCAGACAATCATCTTCTTGCCAGATTATACTTAACTACCTTCTATGATATATTGCATTCAAGTATGTTAAGGTAACTAAGCCTTTTGTACAGAGTGCAGTTGGCTCCAGGAATGGCAATACGAATTTTGTGATGATTTGGTCAAGGCTAAATTCGCACTGGTGAACATATACAATGCACAGAGGTAGCTCAAGGCTAAATTCGCACTGGTGAACACACACCACCACCGCACACAACACACACACCCAAGGCACGGTACAAAGGTGCCGGGGACCGTCACACTACCCCACAGACTACCAAGCTAACTACAGATATGCGAGAAGTCCGTTTGGAGCCGACAGAGACCTCCACCATGAATCCTCTAAGGGGAGGTGAGACAGATAACGACGGACCACGGACTCCAGGACGGTGCCTCCTAAAAAGGAACGACCACGGATAGCCACCACCATCTGATCCCGAAGATCTAGTTTTCACCCAGAGTATCACGAAGGAGTGGGAACACCGTGATGGAGCCATCGTGAATAATACGACATCCATGGATGCCAACACCGTCGACCAATACAAGGAATGAGCAAGTGATGTACTTCAGCGCTCACACCCCTCCGACGCACCCTCATTCCGCCAACCACCTGCAACCAAACCACCAGCGTGGCCATGGCTACTCGCCCACACCCGAGACACATGTTCCTCCCACGAAAATCGGGCCTCCCGCCGCTAGGTTCGTGCCTTGCCTCCATACACCCCCGAGACCAGCCAAAGTGATCGGGTTTGGTCCAAAGGACACCCCCGACCGATGAGAGAGCCAGAGTAGCTGGTCGAGGGGTTCCTTTCATATCCTCTTTCAAACATATAGAAACCAAATCGTAAACCATTCCTAATCAAATTCGTAAATCATCTCCTAACCAAATTCCTAAAGCATGACTCTACCACATTGTACTCTGCCAATTAATTCTATATATAACTGTTTTTTTGTTACATCATTTCCATGACCCAAAACCGAATAAGAGTATGACATAATGGCTAGTCTACGCCTAAGGAAAAAACTAAGGTTGCTCTCTTACCTAACCATATCCTGTACATACTGAAAGTGTCCAACTCGAAGCATATTTAGAAAATCGACAATGCCTGTGAATGAATGCCCTTCTCCTCAGTAGCCAAGCAAGCCCATGAAAATAGAACCTCTGCTTTGCACTTGCGTCAGAGGGTCATTTCTGCACCAGACTGTCTCTTATAAAGTAAATCACAAATTGGCTTTTTGCCTTTCCGCTCCCAGGCGATGAACTAAAGGGTCAAGGAAACTATAGAACACACATCAAGAATCTAAGCATCCAAAAAGGCATCTCGCCATTCCATTCATGAACCCTCAAATATTGCCAAGTGTATATAGGAAGCAGAGGTCAAGGTACTTACAGTGAGTGGAGCACAGCAAGCTAGATGATGTTCCGACGAGATTGGCTGGGTCGGCAATTTTGATTTGCTGAGTCATAGATTCGATCAAGGGGCTTTATGGCATATAAGAAGAGGGATGCCACCCTGGCAGCGAGCTGTATCAGTTCTCCGGCGCGGACACAACACCCCATAGCCGTGAGCTGGATCAGTTCACCGACCTGGCAAATCACAGTTTTTGCTCCATTCTGGCGTTAGTGCTGGAGGACGAAGGGGTGAAGACACGAACGTGGTGGGCATGAACTGCAACACAAATTCGACAGCCAACAACGACGGGAGTACATCTCTGAAGTAAAACAAATACACGATATGGTAGAGGTCTGATTGTATAGTAACTTAAAGCTAACCAATCTTTTGGAGAGGGCGTATAGACACACACCACAAAGGTCCAGTTTGTAACTCGACAAAGTGAACATGGGAGCAAATAAAACATGTACACATTAATATTTAATTTATATTTTGTCTTCTATCACTTTGGCGATCACTTTAAAAGTATTTCCCTTCTGACCATAGTAGTACTTGACTTCAAGGAACTGACACTAATACAATCAGACCTATGTAGCCTGGATGAATCCCAACTCTGTTTGATTAATCGTTTAACATCGAATTAAGATAAAAATTAATCTAGACCTACAGCTCGAATAAGATAAATTAGAGCGTCGAGTGAGCACTGCACCAGCAATCATCCTCCAAGACCATGACCCAAATGGTCAGAATTTTCTTGCTTTTTCCACCTCACTCTGGCAATTATTCAGATTTCTTTCAGAATTAATAATCATAGCAGATTTCTTTCAGAATTAATGATCACAGGAGATCACAGAAGAAGAAAAACATGTGTGCATCCTTTCCGTAATATACATGAAAGGCAAAAGTTCAGAATGATAAAATTTTATATCTTATTTATCTTGTAAGAAAATGGAGTTCCCATATTTTGCTGAATGAAATCTGAAGTAGTCCCTCCATATCAGCTCAAACAATACCCTGAAACCATTGCCATGTCAGGAATGGCAGTCCAGTATGAATTAGAGCAATCTGTATACAAGGCTTCAAACATGGAATTGAGCTTAGTGTTTCAGTTTTAGTATAAGATGATTGTCTTCCTAAAAAACAAAATTTAGCACAATTCACAATAACACCGCCTATGTCCTCTCAAGTTTCTCTAGCTCCACATCAACCCAGTCAACATACTTGCCTACATAAACGCATGGCGATATTTCATATTAAAGAAAATTAAAAGAAGAGAGCAAAATTCACAACAATTTCACACTACCACCTGCCATTTTTCGGTAAGACGCCATCTACTAATATGCTCAACACCAAACAAAAATCCTTGGTCGACCACTGTCTATCCATGAATGTGCCCATTCATGTTCAACTTCAAGGTTTCAATCCATCCAATTCCCCTTGCTGCAAGATACGAATTTCAGTTCCCAAACCTACATACCAAATTCCAATGATACCAAGATACAGAAAAGCACATCTCACCAAGAAATTGAATCCACATACTGCCCACACTGTAGGCCCAACGATGAGGTGAACAGACTGTCATACAGGAAACAAAAAAAACATAAAACGAGCAGAAAAAACATGTGTTCCTCCTCAAAGCAGGGCACGGCCTTGCGCTGTTCCTCGCTGCCCGCAAGGCGACCACGCACGCCCTGCCCTGTTCATTTCCTATAAGGCGGCGGCGGCGGTGTCGTCCCTGGGATTGAATATTAGCGGCGGTGGCATCGACTCGCCACAAGCACGGCCTGCCTGACGTCTTGACCCTCCCTGAGGTTCCGCGATGGTGGCGGTGGCGAGCTGCCCTAGGGCTCCGTGATCCGGGATGGCAGCAGCGGTGGAGGTGGGGAACCCTAGGAAGAAAATCAAGAAGGAGTTGTTGGATCGAGATGGGAGTCGCGTTCATGGTTGGGACTGCAATGGTGGGGGGAACAAGGAGAAGCGTGAGTAGGTTTCAGTCTCAGGTGGGGATGAAAAGGAGAAATGCGTATGTGGTGAGGGGGCGAGACACCGCCAGTGGCGTACGGAACCCTAGCCCAAGTCGGGACTCGGGAGGAAGAGATGGAGGGGAGGGGGCACGGGCAGGTGGGGATGCGAGGGGGCCTCGCTCCCGGTTCGTCCGTTGCATCGCTACATTTTTTGTTCGTTTTTTTCCGTGATCATCTGAGGGCATGGCTTCGACGGTTGTGTTTTTTTTTCAGTAGAGCTAAGTATGAAAGAGGATCGGTGGGAGAAATAAATTGGAGAGGAAGGTGATCTGTTTGGAAGGTGACCTCATATATATGGTATTATTTCTGAATTTTTAATTACCAAATATTTACATGATTGGATTGAATCGACACCTGCCAAAGCAAGCACGAATAAATGGAAGGAGTATCAGACTCGATTCGGTAAAAATTAACGTGGGAGGGGTGGTGGGAGATGAGACGAAAATAAACCGGACGAAAATAAAACCGGAGTACCAGGCTACCAACTGCTGCATTAGGAGTAGAGATAAGGAGGGCTGGACCAGTAACAACAGCCGGCAGGAAGGGCTGCCGTGAGGGCAACATCTCTGATTTTTAAGCGTCGTTGCCTTGATAACTGTGAGTTCCGATTTTTTCCTCCTATATAGTTTTGCTAAAATATTGCAACTATGTTTAATCTTTTCATCTATGAGGTGTTTAATATCGCAAGATCCAAGCCATGTCTTCATTTAGAAAATATGAATCTGGTTACCAAATGTGTTTGAAGAAACAAAAAAAATCAAGGTTTTAACTGGGTCTCACCGTCTCAATAGCTTTTGAGAGTGAATTATTGAAGAACACTAAAAAAATGATGTTATTTAAGTCAAGACAATAAAACCAAGATTAGGTACGATTCTAGATATTTCCCACTGTTATGTAAGGTATTATATCTTTTATATTGTTATAGTTATATTTATTATGTATATTTTAGTGAGGTAGGGCCCATTTTAGGGTTTGGCACAGGGCCTTGAATTTTGCCGGCCCGGCCCTGCCCGAGAGAACTAACGTAGGAGCATAAATTGGATAAATTAGAGATGAGGGATAGTACTGTAGAATGTATTGAGCGAGCTACCTGGTGTAATATGGTGTAGTGAAGAACAAAGGAAACGGGGCGAGAGTCCGATCAGTGCGTTGGGAGATGAGAGGAATCCACAGAGGAGGTGGCAAGTATTTAAGGACGTACGTGCGGGAGCAGGGCACATCCAGCTTCTGTCTCGTCACGTGCAAATATCTCGCCTAGTAGGCATATAATTTTTTGAACATCAGTACAGACTTAAGCGCTCATACATACGCGCATACACTCACCCCTATGAACGCACACACGCACACCCTTCCCCTATGAGCATCTCCGAGAGACTGAGCCGGCATATCATCTTGAAATTTACGAAGTCACCGTAGGCGCCTCGTCGTCGACGGGAACGTCTCCTCCCACTGAAAGCACATCGCCGGAAATCCTGAAATAAATCCAGGAATAAATGCGAGCATCAGGAATTGAAGGCTAGAGGTGAGGTGAGCCCCTCCCGGACGTCCTGCACACCGAAAGCAAAACGGGGCTTTGCGGACGTCCGGACCACTGCCACACCTGTTTCTGACAAACCAAACCAATCCAAACACTCTTCCTCGCCCGCGGGCTTTTCCGTCCGACGCCAGCTGCCAACATTTATGCCGCTCTACAGTGGCCGATCTGCATTGTCGCGGGCCTAGAGTGGACGTGACCTCTCACTGGCACCGGCATTGAAGCGACTCGCTGGCCGGGGGCGCCGCCCGCGCCGCGTCCCTGGTGTTCGCGTCTGTTCAATGTCGAAGAGACGTTTACTAGATGGATGGGATGGGTATCTACCACGCCCATTCAATGCCCATTCATCCGTCTGCCGCCATTAAACAGGCTCGCTAGTCGAGGAACCACGTCAGACGCCCGCGGATTGACGTAGTCGGATGCTTGGCCTCAACGAAAATCACGATTTAAAGACGGACACACCCAGCTCACAACACATCACAACACATTCGCTGCACATCCTCCTCCGTGCATCACATCTGCAATGACCGCGAGTGGGAACGCGTTGTTGGAGAGTCTGTCAACAGAGCAGAAGCACGAGCTTGCCACCCTTGTAGCCGCGTGATAGAGCCTCTTTGTCAGGCGCGGATCGAGGCCGGCATGCCGGCCAGATCGCCCAAGGTCTCCGACGACGACCCCATGATGCAGGCTGGCTCCGACGATGACTAAGCACCGGAGCCCGTGCCTGCGCATGCCGGCTTGACCATGGAGCAGGCGCAAGTGCGCTTCAAGGCCGCCACGGCGGAGGAGCAGCCTGCATCAGTGCCTATGTCGGCATTCCGGTAGGTGCAGGAGGAGTAGCGATGCAACCTCTTCCTTCTCGAGCAGCGTCGGCTGGCGGAGAGCCAAATCTACGACAAGCGCGTGAGCGAGAAGGACGTGGCCCCCATGGCCGCTGCGAACTCCAACTTCTTCGCTGAGCAGCGGGCGCTCAATTCTGGGATTAATGGAGTGTACCTTCTTACTAATCTCCCGGCTAGCTAATTAAATCCTAAATCAGCGCTTAATTGTGTTACCTCCTTTCTTGTTTATAAGGCTTGCATGTATTCCTATATATATAATTTTACCAACATAAGATAAGTTATATAGTCTAAAAATTATACCGTTAGAAAATATACGATTTGAAGTTTCTAATGATATATTTTTTGTGATATATAATTTTTATTATATTTGTCTATTTGTGAACCTAGAGATACGCACAAGCCTTATAAACTAGAAAGGAGGTAGCTCGCGGTCCAGAAAAATCTAACATTGATGAGATGACCTAACAATTGTGTCCGCGAGATACATAATTCTGCAAAACTGAATGTCCTTCAAATAATCCATTAATTCCCAGGAGAACATGTTGTTAATGATTGTGTAGGTCTAATAAATGGATGTATTCATCGCAAAAAAATGGATGTATCTGTTTCGAATCAAAGACTGATGGATCCCTTTGTCGATGGTTACAGGGTGTATATATATCCCCTGGAGAGACGCGACGATCTCGGAGAGATGCATCGGTTCCAGGCGGACGGGAGAGAGGTGATGGTTGCGACGGACACAGGCGTCCGTGCGGGTGCAACCGCTCGTCCGATGGGCAAGGGGAGATTTCCCTAATTACAGACTATAGTTTAATCTTAACACTCCCCCTAATCTACGCTTGACCATGTAGAATCATCTTCACGATTGTTCGGGAAGCTCTATCATCTCAGAAGATTCTCCTCCGAAAGTTCTTCATAAGATCTTTGATGAGATCCTGAAACATATACTCACAAAGAGAGATAGCGTAATGTGATGTTTGAGCAAGGATTTCTCAAGAAGAGACTCCCCCTGACGCTTGCAAGTCCCGAAGTCGTCGCATACCAATTCCATGTGCATATTTCTGGAATGTAGAATTTGGTAGAGACTTGGTAAATAAATCCGCAAGATTTTCGCATGATTTAACTTGAAAGACATTTATTTCCCTGCTTTGCTGAAGATCATGGGGAAAAAACCACTTAGGAGAAATATGCTTAGTGATATTACTCTTGATGTATCCTGTTTGCATCTGTGCAACACAGGCCGCATTATCTTCATAGATAATGGCGGGTGATTCGATAGAACCAATTCCACATGACTGTTGTATGTGGTTTATCATTCTGCGAAGCCATACACATTCGCATGTTGCTTCAAATAATGAAATTATTTCAGAATGATTGGTAGATGTTGCCACCAGAGTCTGTTTCGAAGACTTCCATGATATAGCAGTGCCACCATGTAGGAACACGAAGTCGGTTTGAGATCTGGCATTATGGGGATCAGACGAATAACCGGCATCTGCATATCCAACCATATCAGAGTCCTGGTTTTTTTGGAACTAGAAAAATAGGCCAAGATCCTTTGTTCCTTGGAGATATCGAAAGATATTCTTCACTCCAGACCAATGACGTTTGGTGGGAGCTGCGCTATGTCTAGCAAGTAGATTCACTGCAAATGCTCTTGTGCAATTTGCAAGATACATAAGCGCTCCAACGGCACTAAGGTATGGAACTTCAGGTCCCAACACCTCTTCTCCATCACCCTTTGTCTGAACGGATCTTTCTCTACGTCTAGAGATCGAACCACCATGGGAGTTTTAGATGGATAGGATTTGTCCATATTGAATTTCTCCAATATTTTCTGGATATAGGCAGATTGGTGTATCATGATTCCTGTGAGAAGGTGCTCAAGTTGAATGCCTAAGCAAAATTTGGTTTTACCCAAATCCTTCATCTCAAATTCCATCTTTAGGTGATTGCGTGCTTCATCAATGTCTGTTGTGCTGCCCATAATATTGAGATCATCAACATACACTGAAATGATGCAAAATCCTGTAGAGGATTTTTTGATGAAGACACATGAGCAATCAGCGCTATTGGAGTAACCTTTCTGAAGAAGGAACTCACTGAGTCGGTTGTACCACATCCGTCCCGACTGCCGTAAGGCATATAATGACTTATTCAGCTTTACACAATACATGTTGCGTTTTGCACTTTTATTCGGGACAGAGATTCCGTCAGGAACCTTCATATATATATGTACGAATCTAGTGACCCGTAAAGATATACGGTCACGACGTCCATCAACTGCATAGATAGACGATTTTGCAATACCAATGATATAAGATATCGAAAAGTGGTTGCACTCATTACCGGAGAATATGTTTCAGTGAAATCAATGCCAGGTTTCTGCGTGAAACCTTGTGCTACGAGCCTTGCTTTGTATCTCACCACCTCATTGTTCTCATTCTGTTTCCGGAGAAAAACACATTTGAATTCCACAGGGAAAACACTGGGAGGTGTCAGTATTGCTTCAGTGAATACCTTTCTTTTGTTAAGCGAGGCAATTTCTGCTTGGATTGCATCCTTCCATTTAGGCCAGTCGGAGCGCTTTTGGCACTCAACGATAGACCTTGGATCATGATCAGTGAGAAGGGTATCCGCAATCTTTTCAACAAAATATATGTCGATAGTCGTAGTCTTACGGTCAAATGATTCTCGAGAATCAACATAGTTGATGGAAATTTCCTGCACCCCTAGTGACTCTTCGTGATTTCCCAATACGATTGAGTCTGGGTGTTCCGATGTCCTAGTAAGTTTGTGCATACTGGAGCTGGGTTGTGGAGGTTGCCCTTCCACTGGGTGTATACTACCCATCAGGTGTTTGTCAATGTTGAGTTGACCTGCATTTACTGACTCCGAGATTTCTCTCCTCGATTTCCTTTGATGCTTGCTAGAAGCATGCTCCAGGTCAGCGGCCGTACTACTCCCCCTCTTTTTAGGAATAGGGAGTTGAGTGGTTTTTATTGGTACCTCCACTCTTTTTGGCGCGTTTCTGGCCGGATTTAAGGATTTTGTAACACCTTTCAGATCAGTAAATGAATCTGGCAAATTATTTGCAAGATGTTGCAAATTGATGATCTTCCGAACTTGAAGTTCGGTCTCTTGGGTACGTGGATCAGAGGATGAAATGGCATGAGCATTCCAATCAATTTCCGGGCATTCTTTCTAGTACTTGAAATCTCCCCCTAATGCCGGGAAATGTTTCTCATTAAATATGCAATCAGCGTGACGGGCTGTGAACAGATCCCCAGTTAGAGGTTCCAGGTACTTGATAATCGACGGCGATTTGTACCCCACATAGATCCCCAACTTCCTGTGTGGGCCCATAGATGTCCGCTGTGGTGGTGAGATCGGGATGTATGCAGCACATCCGAACTTACGCAGATGGGAAATGCTTGGAGGATTTCCGCGTACCAATTCCAGAGGGGAAGAACTGTGATATGTAGTTGGCCTCAATTGTATCAAGTCAACAGCGTGTAAAACAACGTGACCCCAACAAGAGGTTGGCAAGTTGCAATTCGTCAACAAAGGTCTTGCAATGAGTTTAACCCTCTTAATTAATGCTTCAGCCAAACCATTTTGTGTATGGACACATGGAACAGAGTGCTGAACTTCAATCCCCAGAGCCATGCAATATTCATTGAAAGCACGTGAGGGGAATTCTGCGGCATTGTCCATTCGAATTGATTTAATTCGACTTTCAGGATAATGGGATTGCAACTTAATGACTTGCCTCATTATCTTGGCAAATGCATGGTTCCGCGTGGATAGAAGACACACGTGTGACCATCGTGTAGATGCATCAATCGGAACCATGAAATATCGGAAAGGTCCAGATAATGGCTGAATGCGACCACAAATGTCTCCTTGAATACATTCAAGGAACTGAAGTGGTTCAGCTTGTATTTTGAGGTGCGAGGGCCTCAAAATCAGAAGATTGAGGACATTTTGACTCAAGCAAATTATGACCAATGGAATTGCTAGTAATTTTTCTCATCATCCCTATTCCGGGATGGCCTAGGCAATCATGTCAGGTTTAGAATGCGTTAACATTCTAAAAAATTACTTTGTATGCAACATGTTCCACGGGTTTGTTTGATGTACGTATAATACAAACCAGATGATAGAGAAGGAATTTTCTCATGTACCTTTTTGCCATATCCGTGATCTTTAGTAAATAGTAGATACTCCTCTTTGTTGTCTTCATGGGTTTCAATGTGACAACCATTCTTACGGATATCTCGATAACTGATCAGGGTACGTGATGAGTCGGGATACAATAAAGCATCCTCAATCGTCACTTGTCTACCGCTTTGGAGGGTGAATATGGCAAGTCCAGTACCAACAATCACTGTATCGCGTCCAGCGATAGTTAGAATATCTCCATTCATCTTTTTCAGAGTTTGGAAATATTTCATCTCCCTCAGTATGGAGTTTGTGGTACCACTGTCCACAAGGCATAATTCCTCTTTCATCGGATTGTCCCCGTAGAAAACGGCGGCGAGTGCACCCTCTCTTCTCCTTTCTCTGTTGCCTTTGTCGCTCTCGCTGGCTGTTCTAGCGTGGCCTATCGATAACGTGTTTCGAATCAAAGACTGATCGATCCCTTTGTCGATGGTTACAGGGTGTATATATATCCCCTGGAGAGACGCGACGATCTCGGAGAGATGCATCGGTTCAAAGCGGACAGGAGAGAGGTGACGGTTGCGACGGACACAGGCGTGCGTGCGGGTGCAACCGCTCGTCCAATGGGCAAGGGGAGGTTTCCCTAATTACAGATTATAGTTTAATCTTCACAGTATCAAGTCTGACATGAAAAAGAAATTAATAAAGAAAGACTTATGCGTACGTGTATAGGACAGGGATAGCTACCATAGCATACGTGCACACGCATAAAGACCGTTGGTCCGTCGTCGCGAGCGATATCTATCGTACGTCCAAGGATTATTTGAACGCATATGGTGGACGCAGCGAGCGAGAGGTGAGTCAATTCTGGTAGCAGTACGGATGGCAGTGCACCATCCAACAAAGCCACCACGTATACGTACGTGGCCACATGAGATACATGTGAGCTTGCATCTACAAATGCCAAGGTTTCACAGAACCAGCGTTTGATAGTTCTAACAAGTTAACATGGACGTACCTGGTCACGAACGACGACAAAGACCGGCAGTGCTACGTGTGAGAACACTCCTTGGCAGTCGCGCTGGACGTTGTCGGTCAGGTGCAAAGGACCCACCCGAGTGTGCCTGCACCCTCCCAGAATCTCTGCCCTCCAATTGATTTCAACTTGTGAGCCCAGCACAGGAGCCACACAAGTAAAGTAAGAGCATATGTGTCAGAAAGGATAGAGGGATTTGGTGGAATCGTTGACGATTGAATTGCTTGAGCCTCGTGGGTCTATATATATAAGAGTACAATGATCTATTTGAAGTACAAGACAAGGCAGGACCAAATCCTAGTCTATCCTATACTTCGTAATAATCATATACTCAGCATCCCCCGCAGTCACAAAGATAGCGACGCAGACGGTGAGACTGGAGAAGAATACGAAGGCAAGCCGACGGACACCCCCCACAGTCGTAACGGTCGATGCATCGCACAAGTCGTGGCTGAAGTGGAAACCTGCGAGGTTGCTCAAGCAAGGCGGTAGCCCTTTGTGCCGTTTGTTGAGGTAGCCGAGAGAGTAGGTGGTGTAACCATGGTCGAGGTAGCCGTGTGAAGAATGACGTGATGGATGTCGAGTCGGGGTGGCTGGTGTCGAGGAAGTCGCCGTGGAGCCGCGAAAGAATAGCGGCGGCGGTCTGAGGAGGCGGCGGTGGCTAGGAGCGCGACGGCCACAGTAGACCGCGGGCCGCTGCACTACGGCCCGAAGGGGCGACGCAGCGGTAGGAAGCAGGTCGATGCAGTCGCGGGAAAATCATGGGACGGCGACGCTGCGGTCCGAAGGGACGACGCAGCTGCAGCCCGTTGCTTGATCGGTGAAGGGCGGTGCTGTACTTCGAGGCGATCTTCACAAATTCCAAGGAGACACGTGTATGTGGTTTATCAGACCGAAGACGCGACAAACAAAACCGAGAAGATGCGGCGGACGACGAGGTATCTGCGAGTTGCATCGCGCAGCCGTACGTCGCATGGGCACGCACCCAAGCGGGACACACATGCATCAGCCAAGACCAGCATGCATACGCATGTGATCCGGGCCGTTCAACGTGGAGCAGCATGGGTAGCCTAGCGCGAGCGACCAGGCGCGCGAGCGACGAGCCACGCACGGGGCGATGTAGCCAGGGCACGGGACGCAGGCGACGCGGTGCGTGCCACCAGCCCAGCGCACAAGCGCGAGCGGCGACAGGTGTCCTCGAGCCCAGCGTTGAAGTAGAGCCACCCGAAGACGACGGATGATGTCGCTCCTCGAGGCTAGCGTTGAAGTAGAGCCACGCGAAGACGACAGATGATGTGGGCGGCCCAAACCGATCGTATATCGAAAAACCAAAAAAGAACACCGATCATTCGATCGGTGAGGGAAAAAAACCTCAATCAATGGATCGAGTAAAAGACTCTTTTGGGCAGCCGGTCAACAAGACCGGCGGACGAACACTAGGTACGGGCGGCGCGGGCCCCGGCGACGATCATGGCGGCCGACCACCCCGGGGGCGGCGCGCGGGGCGGAAGCGGCTAGGGTTGGATCGGTTAGGCTGATACCATGTTAGAAGGAATACAGAGATTTAGTGGAATCTTTGATGATTGTATTGCTTAAGCCTCGTGGGCATATATATAGGAGTACAATGACCTACTTGAAGTACAAGACAAGGCAGGACCAAATCCTAGTATATCCTATACTTCGTAATAATCATATACTAAACAAGCTAGAATTGACAAATCCGACCCCTCAAATGCTCATAAACATGCCTGGGCACGCTTTATATTTTGTCTTCCACACTCGTGTCCCTCATATCTGAAACCTCAAAACCATGCAATTCATGCAACGCTACGTAAAACACATGATCAAAGTGTAGTTCATCGGATTAGCCGGACAAGAGGAGCATGATTCATCGGAGTTCAACGGCAGACAGTGCAAATCCATACTACAAACTTATGAAACATAGATAAAATATAAACAAAATGAGGAAGGGCGGAGGAAATCACCATTTCCTTGCCGGCCCCTTCCCCTTCCGGCCATCGGCGTGGCTGTGCCCCTCCTCCGTGTAGGCGTCGGCGTGCGGAGGTGCGTCGTCTTCGGAGCTGGAGGTGGAGCCGTCCGTCATATCCGAGTCGGAGCTGCACCTCATGTCCGATAGCCTGCGCAGCAGGTGGTCCTGCTCCTTCGTATGGCGAGCTGCCTTCGCCTTCGCCTCTGCCTCCTTTGTTGCCTCGCGCTCCGCCTCCATCAAGTTGTCGGAGCGCCTTCGCATTCTTGCGGCGGAGGCGCCGCGAATCCGTGTCCGCCGTCATGAGCGAGCGGCGGAGGACAGACGCGAGGAGCGCTGCCTCAAGATGGACCGGCGGCCTCGCGCGCGGACGGCGCGCAGACATTGACTCAGATACCGCTGCCCTTTCCCTCGCCCGCTGCCGCTCGCGTCGGGCTGCTCGTGCCTCCGACTCGGGCATCCGACGGCGCGCCGGCCCTGGCGCGGGCACGAGGACCCAGCGGTGGCCGGGCACCACCTCCGGATCAGAGGGTGCAGGTGGTGGGCGGCGTACCTGGAAGAGCAGAGCAGAGTGGCCGGAGCTGCGTGTGGGGCGGGAAGGGCGCCGGGCGCTGACGAAGTGGATCCTCCGCTGCAGGATCCGCCTTGGCCAATGACCAAACGCCTCAATGCGATGCGCAGGGCGACCTCCTCCACATCGTCGGGGTCAGCTTCGCGCAGCAGGCTAGACTAGTCGTTGTCGGAGCCGGAGTTCCCACCGAAGGCATCGCTGCTTCGGTCGCCGACCATCGGATGCGTTTGGAGGGGATCAGATATGGAGTGGACTGAGAGGGTAGTGAACTAGAGTTTGGATTGACTGCGGTCTAGGGTTTTCCGGATGGCAATATTTGTGGGCCAGGGGTGGGCCTGGCTGGGCCTAGCAGACGTGGCGGGCGCACCTGGACGTGCCGGGACCGCCCCATATCCGCTCCATTTTTTGGCTGGATATGAGGGGTGCCGGTCAGTCCGGGCGTTTGAGGCTCGTTTGAGGCGCTCGGTTGGGTCGATTTGTCGTGACCGGTCAGCCCGCCCGGCCGTAGATGCTCTAATGCGCCCGGCGCTCACACTTGTGGGCTAAGGACATCTCCAACGTCGACCCTCAAACCTCCTGCAACCGTTCGGATCGTGCTGCCGGACTGCGGAAACCATCAAATGTCGGCCTGTAACGATCCACGGGGCGGTCCGGACGTGATTTCTCCCGCAAATCGGAGACAAGCGTGGGGACGTTTGCTGGGGTCCGGACCGCTCCCAAGTCCGTTTCTGACCGCTCTGGCCCACCAAAAACCCCTACCCCTTCCCGCGCTCGCTTTTCGCCCGGCGCCACCTGCCTGTATTCATGCCTATGTAGAGCGTGCCCCTCCATATTGAAGGCGGCTCAGGGCAAACGCGACCTCTCACTGCCTCCGCCATTGAAGCGGCGCACCGCCCGCTGCCCGCCCGGCTCAACATGCCTTCTCGCCGCATTCAAACGCCTCCATTCAACCTGCGTGGAAGTCGAGAAACCTACTCCGGTCACATGTCCATTCATGAGCAGGCCGACACTAAACGCAATGCCGGCCGAGCTCGTCTCGTCCGCCATATATTTAAACGAGGCCAGACGCCGGGCAAGAATCACACCCCTCCGCCGCTCCCCCATCTCCTCATTCACCATTTTCTCCACTCTTCCGATGGCTTCGAAGAGCAGTTCTCCGGCATATAAGCCAGCTGGGTGACCCGTCGAGCCCACCGGATATGAGCGAGGCAGCTCGCTCCTCCACCTCCCTCGCCTAGCCCAATGGAGCCAGTTGTCATGGCGGCTCAGCAACTCGTCGCCCCAGGCCAGCTCGAGGAGGAGTGGCGAGCAGCTCCACGCCGGCACAACGGGGAGCACGGCGGCACAGGAATCGCCGCATCCAGTGCCTGCGACCCTGCCATCCGTCGTTGACGTGTGCGTAGCCGCGCTATGCACGCAGAGAAAGAAGCCGGCTGCATGGATATCGACGATGTGGCAGCCGGCACATCCGCACCCGCTGCCATCATCCAGGAGAAGTAGAACGCGGGACGCCGTCGCCGCTTGGGTCTCATGAAGGCCGCCGTCGGTTGGGTCCCATGCAGGCCACCACCGGTGACCCGGCCGGTTCTCCTTTATGTCAGACCAACCTGGGCACCCGCGTGAGCTCCACGGAAGAACCCTTCCCCTCTGGCAGAAGCACCCTCTTTGCCGCTCTGATGAGCGGCGCAGCTGGACATACGAAATATACGGGGGAAGAATATACCTCCAGGGCTCCCAGCAGTCCGGTTAGCGAGCTGCTGGACATGGGGAAGACAAGCCGTGGCCGGCCGTAGACTAGTGTAGTTTATCCGTGTCGTGGGAGTGGAGCTCCATGCAACCGTACGTGCACATAGTCTTACCTTTTTAGTTGAAAATATGTCCAAAATATAACCGTATTCGTCCAGTTTGTATAAAATCCGTCATATTTATAGCCTCTAAACCCTCAAAAAGAAAATCCAGCAGCCCTCGCCCAGTCAATCTGAGGCATGCTTTTCAGATTCAACAAACAATCCATGGTGTGTCGCCTCAAGATAGCTATCATCGTACTACGTCCAACAATGAGCTGCCTACTTGCTCGGATGTGTACGTAGGACTTAACAATTTCAAAAAATAAAAGAACTTAACAACCTCAAATAAAAATAAAAATAGGACATAACAAACAGCTCTCCCAAATAGATACACGCCGTTAATTTGTTGAGAGAAGATGCTGATAATGATTTTGCAGGGCTAAAAAATGGATGTATCAAGTCTGACGGGAAAAAGAAATTAATAAAGAAAGACTTGTGCGTGGGTGCATAGGGCATGCATGATTGCTGCCATAACGCACGTCTGCATTTTTTTTGAACGAGCTAAGACGTCTGAGGCGCCAAATTTTCATTCATCATCTTGAAAGCAATTTACATAACTGATTACAAGCCCTTGCGATTGTACTTTTTCAACAGCTTCTATTAAAGGACATTTCATAAAAACATGAACATGATTAGTACAGCTGAATCTATTACTAGAAGTCCCTATCATAACATGTTCATTTGCCATCTTAGCAGAGTAGTGTGATGCCCCCGATTCAATCGTACACTAATCATACACGCAAACGTGTACAATCAAGATCAGGGACTCACGGGAAGATATAACAGCACAACTCTAAAAAGAACAAATAAGTCATACTAGCATCATATTACAAACCAGGGGCCTCGAGGGCTCGAATACAAGTGCTCGATCTTAAACGAGTCAGCGGAAGCAACAATATCTGAGTACAGACATTAAGTTAAACAAGGTGCCATAAGATGGCTAGCACAAACTGGGGATACAGATCGAAAGAGGCGCGTGCCTCCTGCCTGGGATCCTCCTAACTACTCCTGGTCGGCGGCGGCCTGCACGTAGTAGTAAGCACCCTCGGTGTAGTAGGAGTCGTCGTCGACGATGGCGTCTGGCTCCTGGGCTCCAACATCTGGCTGAGACACCCGAGAAGAAAAGGAAAGGGGGAAAAGAGGGAGCAAAGCAACCGTGAGTACTCATCCAAAGTACTCGCAAGCAAGGATCTTCACTACATATGCATTGGTATCAATGAAATGGGTAGTATCTGTGGACTGAACTGCAGAATGCCAGAATAAGAGGAAGGAAAGCTAGTCCTATCGAAGACTACGCTTCTGGCAGCCTCCATCTTGAAGCATGTAGAAGAGACTAGCTGGTAAGTTATAAACTTCCCTGCAAGGGTGCACCACATTGCCCAACACGCTTGATTACTCTGGCCGGACACACTTTACAGGGTCATGCCCGGCCTCGGAAGATCAACACGTCGCAGCCCTACCTAGGCTCAACAGAGAGGTCAGCACGCCGGTCTAAATCCTAAGTGCGCAGGGGTCTGGGCCCATCGCCCATTGCACAGCTGCATGTTGCGAACGCGGCCGGAAGCAGACCTAGCCCCCTTAATACAAGCGCAGGCGTTCCAGTTCAATCCAGCGCGCGCCGCTCAACTGCTGACGTCAAGAAGGCTTCGGCTGATACCACGACGTCGAGAGCCCATAACTGTTCCCACGTAGTTGGTTAGTGCGTATAGGCTCGTAGCCAGACTCAGATCAAATACCCAATCTCATTAAGCGTGTTAATTGATATAACCGCGGACGCCGACCAGGGACCAGGCCCACCTCTCACCTAGGTGGTCTCAACCTGCCCTGTCGCTCCGCCACACAGATCCACTCAGAGGGCCATCGGGACAAATGTCCTTTCAGCCCCCAATCCATGAATCACCCGAGTGTACTCGACGAGCCGACCTGACTTTAGTCACCACATGTATCATGTATAATATAAATAGTATATACCCGTGATCACCTCCCGAGTGATCACGGCCCGATAGTATAGCATGGCAGACAGACAAGAATGTAGGGCCACTGATGAAATACTAGCATCCTATACTAAGCATTAGGATTGCAGGTAAAGGTGTCAACAGTAGTAGCAAAGATAGGCTATGCAGCAGAATAGGATTAACCGAAAGCAGTAACAGCTACACTACTCTAATGCAAGCAGTAGACGGAAAGAGTTGGCGATATCGGGATGAACAAGGGGGGTTTGCTTGCCTGGAAGCTCGGTCGAGAAGGAGGGGTCGTCAACACCATAGTCGATCGGGGTAGCAGCGGCGTCAGTCTCGTAGTCTACCGGAAAGAAGAGGGGGAAGAAACAATGAATACAATGCAAACAGATGCACGATGATGCATGACATGACATTAAGCGATGCTAGAGGTGCCCCAACGCGGTACTAGGTGCTACTGGCGAAGGGGGAAAACATCCGGGAAAGTATTCCCGGTGTTTGGCATTTTCGGACAGGTGAAACGAAGGGGCATGGTTGTAGGTTCGCTATGCTAGGGACGTGTGGTGAACGAACGTACTGCGTATTTGGATTCGTCTCGTCGTTCTGAGCAACTTTCATGTACAAAGTATTTTCATCCGAGTTACGATTTAATTAATATGATTTTTCAAAGTTTTAAATCTTTTTCTGAAATTATTTTAATTCGAAATATATAATGTGTCAGCATGATGTCAGCGGTCAATATTGACCGCTGACTGGGTCAACTGACATGTGGGTCCCATTTGTCATAGTCACAGTTTAACTAACATAATTAATTAGTTAATTAGCTAATTAAGTTAACTAAACATAGTTAATTAAGTTAATTTATTCAATTAATTAACTAACAGGCGAACGGGCGCGGTTCTCGGGCGCCGGGCGGAGCCGGGCGACAGGTGCCAGCCCGCCCGACAGGGCGCTGCGGCGAGCGGGCGAAGGGGGCCGGCGCGTGGCCCGGTGCCGGCGGCCGTGGCCGGAGCGGGGCGGCGCGGTGAGGCCAGGCGAGGTGGCATGCGCATGGTGCGGTGGCGTGCGCATGGTGCGCTAGAGGCCCGGGCGCTGGCGGGCGTGGCCGCTGGCTCGCACGGCAGGGGGAGGTCAGCGGGACGCAGGTGCATGGCAGGTGCGGGGCGGCCGGCGGAGGCGGCCCGCAGCGGCAGAGACAAAGCAGCGGCTGGAGCTGCAGCAGTAGGTAGGGGCGACGCGGCTGTGAGCGGGTGGAGAAGAGGGTGGCGGCGCGGTGGCGCGGCAGTGGTAGGGCAAAGCAGCGCCGGGGCTGCGGCGAGCAGGGAAAGCGGAGGGCGGTGCTGTGGCATGGCCGCGGGGGCAGACAGCGATAGGAGGCGAGGGAGGCTGAGAGCGGGCGAGGCCGGCAGAGGACGGCGCCGCGGGATGAAAAAGAGGCCGTGGCGCTGGAGGTCCGGGGAGGAGCAGGGGCGCCGGCATGACGCGCGGGCGAGCAGGAGCTCGCGACGAGCGCGGGCGCGGCCAGGGCCGGATGGGCATGGCGTCGGGCGCGCGGGCGCGTCGGGCGCGCGGTGAGGCAACGCAGGGAGGGCGAGGACGGCGGGACGACGTTCTGGACAGGGGAAGGGAAAAGGGGAGGCGGAGGCCGACGGCCTCACCAGTGGCTGCAGGTGTTCGGTTGTCGAGGCTCGAGGAAGCCGGTCGCGGAGGAGGTCGCGGACGAGCGACGTGGACGGGGAGCGCCGGCGACAGGGGGGGAGGGGGCAACACCGGGCGGCGTCGGGGATCGACAACGGGCGACGTCGGCGTCGGGCCCCCGATCTCGATCCAGATCCGGGGGGGAATGGAGAGAGCGTAGTGGGGGGCGAGTAGGGGTTACGGTTAGGGTTTTCGTCGGAGGGGGGGGGGGTTAAGTGGAGTGGGGATGGGCCGGCCTGGCAAGTGGCTGGGCCGAGGCCCGGGGGTAAGGGGGGCTTTTGGCCTTTTATTTATTTTGTTTTAATTTTACGTTTTCATTTATGTTTTCATTTATTTCTTTAATAGTTTATAGTTTTACAAAAAGTAAAACCCACACCTAAAATATTTACAATTCCAACTACTGCCACAAAAGTTTTACCCTTGAACAAAATAGTTTAGTATTTTCTAAAATCCAAAAGGCATTTATTTAATTGTTTTACCTACTGTTTGAATTACTTAAGTGCATTTAAACCTTTTATAAAAATATTATTTCTACATCATAATTACCTATGCATTATTTGGCACAACCCGAACAATTTAGTTTAAATATTTGAAAACTTTTGTTGTTTGCCTTTGTCTTAAATTTGAATTTGAATCGGTTTCGAATCAACACGAGTGTATCAACAGTAACTGAGGTGACGTGGCATCATTAGCAGGGGTTCACTGTAGCTGTGGCGCCCCTTGCTCAATCGTACACTAATCATACACGCAAACGTGTACGATCAAGCACAGGGACTCACGGGAAGATATCACAACACAACTCTAACACAATTTAAACGGAGGTCCACAATATTACAGACCAGGGATCCGAAGATCCGAATACATAAGTCAGTCATACAAATATTATCTGAGTACAGACATAGTTAGACAAATTTTGCCTTAAGAAGGCTAGCACAAACAGTGACACTAGATCGAAAGGCGTTGGCCTCCTGCCTGGGAGCCTCCGATCCTACTCCTGGTCATCTGGCTCGATCCAGTAGTAAGTACCCACTGGACCCTCCTGGTAGTAAGCTCCGGTGGTGGCATCTGACTCCTGGACTCCATCGTCTGTTTGTATCATCAATGTGGGGTATATGGGGAAAAGAGAAAATAAAGCAACGGTGAGTACTCATCCGAAGTACTCAGCAAGCAAGGATATATCCTACATATGCAACAATATCAATGGAGAAAGGCTGCATATTTGGACTGGGCTGCAGAAATGCCAGAATAGAGAGAAGGCCTAGTCCTATCGAAGACTAGCATCTTCAAATATCTTCACAAGGCCATCATCTTGCAGCAGTAGAAGAGAGTAGAATAGCATTTTATTTAACAAACATGTTGTAGTACAGCTTAAAGATCCTTCCTCGACTCCCAAGCGAGAAAGCGATCCCGAAGCTTCAATTGAGTAACAAGTATCCAGTTTAAGTAGTAGATCGGGATACACAAACTGAGCGTCCTTTACCGTAGGACCGGCTATCGATAGAAAATTCATCCTTGCAGGGGTGCACTACTGTTACCCAACACGCTCGATCAACTCTGGCCGGACACACTTGCTGGGTAATGCCCGTCCTCGGAAGATCAACACAAAGCAGCGCTCTACCTAGGCTCGGCAGAGAGGTCAGCACGCCGGACTAACCTATGCACCCAGAGGTCTCGGGCCATCGCCCTGGGCACCCTGCGCGTTGCGAGACTGGCCGGGGTGCAGGCGCGACACTAAACTCGTCAGTGAAGTATCCAGCCCAATCCCGACAATCAGCCCGCACGGTGAATCGTGACGTCAGACGAGCTTTCGAAGAAACGTACTTCGCAGAGGGTCCCACAACCATTATCCCGCGTGGTGGTAGTGCGTATAGGGCACGTCGACCCACTCAGATCACACACCCAAATCCAATAGGCTCAATTAGTATCATGCGGAGACATCAGAGTCTCTGATGCTCCGCCACAATGTCACACTCGAGTGCCCTTCCGGCACCCGAAATCATAGATCCCCAGCGGGTACCCACCAGGGTGGACCCGCCTGTAACAAGGGTTAAAGTAATCGTGTGGTCATAACATCAAGGGGGAAACCCGAGGAATCACCCTCGGAGGATTCCACTCGACGAAAACATCAGGGTGAACGTATGAGGTATCACCCTCAAGGTTCACACTGAGGGTTGCACGACAGAGTCGTATCGGAAGTGGAGAAGGAGGAATCACCCTCGATGACCACGACCGAACAGCTACACTGCTGAGTATTCATCGGGAGTGCGTTACGAGGTATCACCCTCGGCACTCGATAGTTACTACGCAGAGTCGTACAACTAAGGGGGTGTGAAGTGAGGTGTCGGTCTCTGGTCGACGATCACGTTGATCGAGTCATCGATGATCAAGCAGGGGCAACAAAGGAAAGGTGGTGGGGTCACTGATGGTTCACTCCAACCTAAACTAAACAGTTTATCATAGGCAGGTAAGGTAGCAATGAACAGGTTACAACAGCAGGCTATGCATCAGAATAGGAGCATACATTAACAGTAGCAAAATCTAATGCAAGCAGGAGAATAGAATGGGCGATATCTGGAATGCTCAAGGGGGGGCTTGCCTACTTGCTCTGGCAAGAGGGGAAGGTCGTCAACGGGCTGCTCGTCGGTAGAGTAGTCGTATCCTTGTGCAGCGCCGTCGGTCTCAGCGTCTATCGAGAGAGAGAAGGAGGGGGAGAGAAACAATAAATTCACGGCGATAATGCAAACAACATGTATGACATGCCTAAATGATATGCTGGGGGTGTTCTACTGCCTAACTAAATGATTTAGTTAATTTAGGAATTTATTTGGATTTATTTAATTAAAGTTGGGCACTATTCATTTACTAAAATCGGTCTAAAAGTTCAATGTTCTTATAGCTGCGGGCGTCTGACGGGAATACGGAGGGCGTATTCAGATTCGTATCGTCGTTCTGAGCAAGTTTCATGTATAAAATATTTTCATCGGAGCTACGGTTTATTTAATACGATTTTCTAAAGTTTTTATTAATTTCTGGAATTTATTTAATTATTTAAATCAACATTATCTGAAACAGTGCTGATGATGACATCAGCATGACATCATGCTGATGTCAGCGGTTAATTAAGTTAATTACTAATTACTGTTTAATTAACACTAATTAGTTAATTAGATTAACCTAATCAGGATTAATTAACTAATTAATTAATTATTTTAATTATTTTTACTTTTATTTTTATTTTTACTAAACCTTTTTCGGGCGGGGCCCGTTCGTCAGCGTCTCGGGGGGGGGGGGCTTCGGCCCCACGGTCAGTGGCACAGGGGCCTCGCGGGCGAACGGCGCGGGTGCGGGCGTGGCCCGAGCGGGCGCGTGCGCGGTGCAGGGCGCGCGGAGGCGAGGCGGGGGCCGGAGCGGGTCGGCGCAGGGCGAGCGCGTGCGCGCGCGGCGATGCGCGGGCGCGGGGAGGCGCAGGCGCATGCGCGGTCGCTGCGGGCGAGCAGCGACGGGCAAGCAGCGGCGGGCGGCGACAGCAAGCAGAGCAGCAGGGCTCGGAGGAAGGGCGAGCGGGAGGGGGCCACGGGCGGCGAGCAGCAGAGGGCGAGGCGAGGCGAGGCCGACGAGGCGCAGACGCAGCGCGGGCGTGTGGGCGCGCGCACTGGGATACACGGGCGAGGCAAAGCAGGGCGACGGCCCGGGCGAGCGAATGCCGGCGCGGACGCGGCCGGAGCGCGGCGAGCGAGGCGAGAGAGGGGAGAGGCCGGGGCCGGGCCTCACCGGGGTTCGCAGGGACGGGGCAGCGATGCGTGAGGAGGAGGACGGAGACGGCGCGCCGAGGAGGAGGCAGACCGGCGGGGAGGAGGAGGCAGGCCGGCGAGGGAGTGCGGGCTCCGGGCGGCGGCGTCCAACGGCGAGGGCGACGGCGATCCGGGGCGAGGCGAGCGCGCGGCTCGATCCCGATCCAGGAGGGGATCGGGAGAGGGGGGGGGAAGCAGGGGGGGGGAGTGTCGGTGGGGTGGGGGGTTAGGGTTTGGGGTCTCCAGGGGGAGGCCAAGTAGGCGCGGGGGTGGCCGGGAGCTGGGCCCGCCTGGGCTGGGGCCTAGTTGGGCCCGGGGGGGTGGTTTGCTCTCTTTTTCTTTTTCTTTTTGCTTTTATCTTTTTCTTTATTCTCTTTTCTCAGTTTAGTAAATAGTCAGGCCTCCTAATGGTTTTTGTAAAACATAACAACTGCTCTCCAATAAATACTAGGTATTACCTAGCACTACCAAAAATTAGTTTGGAGTCAATAGGAGCTCCCACAAATTTTATAATAATTAATATGCATTAATCCTAGCTGTTTTAATTATGTTAGTGCCACCTAATTATTTTATTATTTGTTAGTTTCAATTTTAGAATGGTCTCTGCAATATTTGTTATTTACTGAACATTTTAGTTTTTATGTTGGACAACTTTTATATTTCACTTTCATTTAAATTTGAATTTGAGTTGGGAGTTGAAATGCAATATGATGCTAATGATGATTATGCACTGTTAATCTCGCTGACATGTCATTATTAAAAGTGATTACTGTTGCTAATCACCGGGGGTGTTACAGTAGCTTAATTATCCGGGCGTCACAAGTAGTGAGCTTCTGTATTCAGATTCCTGGAAAACATGATAGACCTTTACGTGGCTATTCTCTGTTAGAGCACAAAAATCAGGAAGTATACTTCTTATTTGCCAATGTCCTGGCTCATTCCTTGGCGATCTTGCAGCTGCTGCTTTTGCTAGTGTGATGTTATCTGTTAAAATTATTGCATCTAGAATATTCAACCTGTATAGAATCAGCGCTGCCAACTTGAGACCATATTTCTAATTGAAGTGCTGAAGTAGCTTGTGCAACAATTGCAGAAATTTTAGCTCTTATTCTGTAACCATTGTGCGAGACCTGCATGTAAATTTCAAGACATGCTTTACTGTTGGAGGCTTCTCTCATAGAATTGTGTGGCTGCCAAGAAGCATCTGTAAAAATTATATTCTCTTCCGATAGTTTGGAGATATCAATTGTATTCCCTTGCATATAGTTGTTTCCTTAATATGAGCTAGCTTTCTCATGATACACATGCATTTCCTTGTTCACATTTATTTGGGTTTCTATTTTCAAACTCGTAATTATTGCTTGGGCTGCATGAAAAACCTGTATAAGAGAACTTTCCTTCCTTTGAAAAAGTTTGTCATTTCTACATTTCCAGAGACACCACATAAATGTGAAAATATTACTTAAAGTAGCATGTGGATGATTAGAATTAACAAGATTAAGAAGAATTGTTGAGATGGAATTTGAGTTCTCCAAGAGTTGATCTATTCTAATAAACCAAGGCCTAGCAAACCAAGCTGCTCTAGCAAATGTGCAATTGAAAAGAATATGCAACTCATCTTCTTGTACTCCACATCTTGCGCACAATTTACTAATATGTTTTGAATATTTACCCATTCTTTTACCTGCGGGAAGTGCTCTTCTTATTAGTCTCCAAGCAAAAGTCTGTATCCTGGGAGCTATATCCTTTGTTTTCCAAATCTGCTTCAATATAAGTTTTGCATCAGTTGAGGTATTTCTAGGCTGCGGTTCTCCTTGCTCTTGCATAACCTCAAGGCATAATCTATAAGCACTTTTAGAGGAGAATTTTCCTGTAGGAGTTAGTTTCCAACAAAGAAGATCTTCACCCTCCGATTGAATAATAGGAATTTGCTTTATAACTTGTGTAGTTTCAGGAACAAAGACAGCGTCAATGAGGTTATCATTCCGTAATTTATGATTAGGAAGCCAAAGATCTTTGACCAAAGCAGGATAAACAAATTCTCTCGGTTGGATAATCAGATTTTCATAAATATCTTGCCAGGAATTATACCAAGGAGAACTCCAGAGAGAAATATTGCCAGAAATGAGTTGGTAAAAAGAGTTATTGAGCAACATAGGTCTGACTTTGAAGTATCAGGAAAGCAGATTTAGGAACACTAGGGCTAGCTTTCCAGAATGAAGTATCAGGAAAATATTTTGATTGGAGAACTTTGGAGATGTGGCTGTTAGGATTATCTGCAATCCTCCAAGCTGCAGACAGAATCAAACTTTTGTTAGTAGCTTGCATGTTCTTGATCCTAACCCTCCTTCATTCTATGGAGAACAAATGTCCTTCCAAGCTCTAAGGCAAAGGGACTTAGCATTTGTCTCCTCTCTCACCCCTGTCCACCAAAAATTCCTAATGATTGATGTGAGTTTCAAAAGAAATTTCTTGGGAAAAAGAATATTAGACATGTAGTAGACAGGGATAGAAGCAAAGATAGAATTAATGAGAGTCAATCTAGCCGCATGAGAGAGTTTGTTAGCCTTATAACTTGGAAGTTTAGCTTTGAATCTATCTATAACAAAGTTGTAGGCCGTGGATATGTCTTTAGAAGGAAGAATGAGAGGGTGTCCAAGATGGATGAATTTGTGATCTATTTTTGGGACTGGAAAAATGTCCTGAATAGATCGTTCAGTGATGCTACCCACTCCTTTGCTAAAAAGAATTCCAGATTTATTCCAATTAGGGATCTGACCTGAGGTAGCACAAAAAGATTGGATGAGTTGATTCATGGTGATTGCTTCTTGAATGGTAGCCTGACCACAGACCAAGAGATCATCTGCAAACATAAGTGAATGGATGGACTTGGCGGTAGGGTGTTATAACCTACCGCCAAAGACCTCGGCGGTAGACTTGCAACACATTACGCAGTGCAGTACCGGCTTGCTGTTAGATTGGATTCTCTGTAGCTAGTCCACTACGTTTTTTAATACAAGGTGCTACTTTCAGTACCCTCTCTAGCAGTAGTGTCATTAATAAATAAATCATGGTTGAGAGAAGACAGAGAGGGGAGAGGAGGCCAACAAGGAAACGACAAAGACCGGCCCTTGCACCCATGCCTCGATGCATGCATGTCTGCATAAAAATTCTACTCCTTTCTCTCTCTCCACAGCACATTTGTACGCGGTAGAACACCTCCACTGCACACCTTTCTCTGCTCTGCTCTGTTGACAGCAAGAAAATAGTAGTACACTAATGCTGCTAGAAGCAGTAGAACCAAGCGAGTAGGTCTA
This sequence comes from Thinopyrum elongatum, assembly GCA_011799875.1. Lineage (NCBI taxonomy): Eukaryota > Viridiplantae > Streptophyta > Magnoliopsida > Poales > Poaceae > Thinopyrum > Thinopyrum elongatum. The sequence goes on from CM022303.1 coordinate 52,221,284, forward strand.
TCGCCAAGCCCATTGGCAGTAGCGTGTAATGGGTTACCGCCAGGGTCTTTGGCGGTAAGGTATTTTCCATATCAAACGGACGTGATTGCGTCGTTAAGTCCTACCGTCATTCATCTTGGCGGTAGGCTGTCAAACCTTACCGCCAGCGACCATGGCGATAGGAAAATGGGTCAGATCCCGAAATATTTACGAATTAGGGTCAGATCCTGAATTTTTTACGAATCAGATGCGGCTAAAGTTTAGGGAAAGCGTCAAACAGCAAATTTGGCCGTGACCGGCGCTGGGAAAAAGAAAGGGAGAGATACGTCGGAGTAGGACTTGTGACGGTGACACAAGCACGTGCGTGGCAAGTTACCGGCGGCACGCTATGTGCTATTTCCTTGGCAGATCAACGAAGGAACAAACAAGCAAGCTGTCCCCTCCACGTACCAATCAATCAATCCAGCGGTCCTCGCCCAGTCAATCTGACGCATGTTTTTCGTCCTTACGTATGGCAAGATTCAACAAACAACCCATGGTGTGTCGTAGTACGAATTTGTCCTTACATATGGCAAGATTCAACAAACAATGCATGGTGTGTCCCCTCAAGATAGCTATCGTCGTACTACGTCCAACAAAGCCAGCATGCATGTTGGTCAAGTGCCTACTTGCTCGGATGTGTCCCCTCAAACAATCCATGTTGAGCTGCCTACTTGCTCGGATGTGTATGTGTATACATATCATATGTGAGCCGACGGAGTGTGTAGGCAGCTAGTCAATGCTAGCAGGCGCTACGTACGTGACGCACACGAGGTAACAAAGCCAGCATGACATGCATGTGCACCTGCACCTAGAGTTTAGTAACAAATTCACACGGTCGTACCTAGTACCTCCGTTCTGGTTTATTGGTCCTCATTGTATTTTGTGTCAAATTTTGACCATACATTTAATTAACAAAATATTTATGCATGTTACAAAAAATTATATCATTAAAAACTATGTTCAAATACCAATCCAACGATATAATTTTTGTTGACATGCACTCACATTTTGTCAGTTAAATCTTTAGTCAAAATTTAGCACAAATTACAAAAGGGGCCAATAAACAGGACGAAGGTAGTAGTTACGACCCACGACAAAGACCGGCACTGCTACATGTGACTGTGAGAAGTCCTTTCGCAGTCACGCGTCGAACGTGCGGTCTGGCTTCACAACGTTAGACGCTGTCGGTCAAGTCGTCCCATAGGTAATCTCTTGCCCATGAATGTAAATCGGTGGGGCCCGGCGTGTCCTTCAGTGTCTCTCACCCTATTTTTGTTAAAAAGAAAAACTTGACTTTGTACGCTTGTGTCGGAAATCGAGCACCTCAAGATATTGAGTACGTACTATAAATAACTAGGCTAATATTACTATTATCTCCCGCGAGGTAAGGTGTTGTTAATGATTGTGTATTGGTAATATGGAACTTTTAATTCCGCAAATAAGAAAATAAGTTACAGTGGTATCAAATCATGAAGGTATAAATAAGGTAATACATAGTATCATTTCTAAAAAATGTTATATTTGCCACCTTCCCAGTTTTGATTTCTCACAAGTTAGTTGGAGAAGCATGTTTTTCTTTTTTTGCGTTGTTGTAGTAGGAAATAGAATTTCAATTATTTCTCTCACCAATATGTGAGTACATCGGTTGTCATAACATATTATAGTATTATGGAACGGAGGGAGTATTCATTACATAAGAAAATAATGCCATTTTTTAATAATAAATAACCATGCAGTTTTGCATATGATTCATCACAATGTACTGACAAATAATTATGATTTGTCACAAGGTAGTTGGCAGAAACGTGTACTAATTTTGATTTATGACAAGGTAATTGGCAGAACCCGTATGCACAGTAGACATAAAGCATCTATTTTGAAAGATAGGCTATTAATCTGTCAACAGTATTTTCTGTTTATTTATCTATACTTACATATCTATATAGTCAAATGTACCCTTAATACACTGATACCAGCTTCTTGAAATTTCTTCTAAGTTCTTCAATAATATTTTTGAAAGTTCACTTCTTCGCTTGTTACAGAAGAGGAAAAACTGGCCCAAATTTGGTGCAAAGAAATAACCTCTTTAATAGTGTGCATTTGAGACTTGTCGCTCGGACTGTAAAGTATTGGCCGTGTGATGATTTCATCTCAATTTCGTGGGGATGATTCTGGATGGTTGGTCGGTGGCGTGTGGAGGTGGATCAACCGGATCCGATGAGGGGAAGTGAGAGTAGTGTCTCGCAAATGCCTTGTTCCTCGAGGTGGTAAGAGCTAGCGGCTGCGATGTCCGCGGACATCCTTAGATTCTCAAAAGCATCGTTGTGGTGATGCCAAGCGGCTGGTGGCCTAGTTCAATGATCGTTAACGACGCAGGCTTGCATAGTCCCCCGTCCTAGTTTGTTATTGGATTCGTCGTTGTGTGCACCTCGCAGCTTTTGTAGTGTGGGCTTTGTCGGCGTCAAAGTCAGAGTCGCTTACTCGGCGACTAGTGATGAAGATGATGCCACACACAACATCGACGATGTCTTCTTCACAATGGTATCTGTGTTGCGTCCTATCCGTGACAGTATTCTGCTAATTAACCAGGTTATAATATAGATACACACTTGTAAACTTGGTCAAACTTTGACTTATATAGGACAACCTATATAATACGTATCTAATAGTCCATATTTTAACTTGGAAGCGAGTACAATATACTCCTACCATTAATTAGTAAAGGGACGTGGCGATGAAGAAAATGTTCAAAAATTAGGCAAGTTCATGATTAATTTCAGTAAATAATTCATGACTAGAACAGATACTAGCATGCAACAATCTAGCAAACTAGAAGAACAACAAGACATACATAACAACAGCGAACACGAAACAATAGCTGTAGAGACAGACATGAACAGATGATGTTGGACGTACTGTTCGTTAGCTATTGTGGGTGCGACGGTGTTGATGACGATGTTGGCGACGATCTGCTGCTGACGGTGATGAAGACGACGATGAGTAGCACCGCCCGACTTGGACGGAAGACGACCCGTGATGACGAATTTGAGCAGTCGCGCAGAGCGCTTCCCAAAAACCTAATTCGTCCTCTCCCGGTGCAGGATCGCAAATACGAACGGTTCCGGAGACCTGCTCTCCGACGCGCCGATGCACACCGGTGTTTGGGATGAAGTAGACTACGACGGCGGCGCAAGTTGCGAGATGAGGCAAAACCCTAGGTGTTTTTCGGTGTGTCTTTGGCCGCAGCCGGTAGCTGTATATATATTAGGACCAGAGGTGGTATTGTGTCGCGATCACAATCCCAAACCGACTCGGTTTCTAATTCGTATACTTACCGGACAAGAAATCAAAAACTTGTCTGCCAAGACATAAAAAATAAAACGGCAAAAGGAAGCTGCGCCCCTGCAAGGAGACGGATCGTATTTCGGCGGACCATTCACGCGCATGTCGCACTTACGCCTCGCCTCGCCTCGCCTCGCCTCGCCACGCCCCGGCGAGGCGAGCGAGCGCGCGTGTGTGGTCTTTCCTTTCTCTTCTCACACACCACTTAGAGTGGTGGAGAGAACCCATTATATAAAGTGGTCCAGCTCTTCTTCAACTTCCGGGGTGGGACTAAACTTTAGAACCACCACTTGCCATTTTACACATGGGCTTTGAGATTTCAGAAATTGCTATGGGCCTAGCCCATTAATTCTAACCATCCCCCACCAGATCTCAAATACCCATTTAGAGATTTGCCTTCTCTCACCACTTGTTTAATATACCAGTGTTTCAGCAGAGACTGTTAAGTTGAACTTCAGCCTAGAACTTTAAGCTACATCCATTCACAACTTGACAATGGACTATGCCTTGAATTGCTAGTTTTGTGTGAACAGGTTTCACTCAAAGTCTTAACCAGTACCTGACCGCCAGTAGGCTACCCCGCGGTTTGGAGCTTATACGTCATACTCCCTGGTCTCTTCGTGAGCTTACTAGAGATCACCCAAATCTCATAGACTGCGACGTTTACAGTCAGAACTCATATAGGTGTGTTCTTTCAAGACTGCTCTGTAGGACAACATCTTTGCTAATTATAGCCAATAGAACCACATTAAGGAATGTTGCCAACCTGTCTTACAGCTCTGAGCCTTACAGCTCTGAGAGTTTTGCATCTTCACTTAGAGACGGTCATTAGTTATTACTCTCCTCAGTTAACCAATAGCTTGTTCTTCCCAGATTCTAATTCACGGGATCTCCGATCACAAAGGTTGGGTTACTACTATGGTGTAACATCTATGGGTCTCATACCCATCTCCCTCGATGCAATATCTATCACATTTCGTGATAGTCCCTTTGTAAAGGGATCTGCCAGGTTTTTGTCTGTTTGAATATACGTAACAGTTATTACTCCGGAGTTTCTCAACTTCCTGACAGACTTCAAACGTCTCTTCACGTGTCTTGATGACTTCGCATTATCTTTAGAATTGTTTACTTTAGCGATAACCGTTTGGTTGTCACAATTCATAAGAATAGCCGATACAGGTTTTTCAACCACAGGCAAGTCCATCAAGAGCTCACGCAGCCATTCTTCCTCAACAGTAGTTGTGTCTAAAGCAGTTAATTCTGCTTCCATAGTTGACCTCGTCAATATGGTTTGCTTGCAAGACCTCCATGACACTGTGCCACCTCCATGAGTAAATACATACCCACTTGTTGCGTAGAGTACATCAACATCGGAGATCCAGTTTGAATCACTATATCCTTCTAGCACAGCAGGATGCCCTGAATAAGTAATTTCGAAGCTCATAGTACCTCTCAGATAGCGCAAGACCCTTTCTAGTGCATGCCAATGATCATCACCCGGGTTGGACATGAACCTACTCAGTTTGCTCACAGCAAAAGAGATATCTGGTCTTGTAGCGCTAGCTAAGTACATGAGTGAACCGACAATTTGAGAGTATCTTAATTGATCTCTTGCTTCTTTCTTATTCTTTCTGAGTGTCACACTAGGATCATAAGGTGTTGGAGAAGACTTGCTATCCATAAATCCGAACCGGCTCAAGACCTTCTCAACATAGTGAGATTGCGTTAGAGTAATCCCACTCTCATCCTTAATAAGTTTGATGTTTAGAATTAAATCGGCTTCTCCCAGATCTTTCATGTCAAAACTTTTTGATAGAAAAGACTTGACCTCATTGATCGCATTAATGTTTGTACCAAAGATCAGTATGTCATCCACATAAAAACATAATATGACACTATTGCCCCCACCATGGCGATAGTAAACACACCTATCAGCCTTGTTAATGACAAATCCTGCAAAAGTCAGAGTTCTTTCAAACTTCTCATGCCATTGCTTAGGTGCCTGTTTCAGGCCATACAAAGATTTTAACAACTTGCACACTTTTCTCTCTTCACCCTTTACCACAAACCCGTCAGGCTGATCCATATAGATTTCCTCTTCCAACTCTCAATTGAGGAAAGCTGTCTTTACATCCATTTGATGAATGATAAGACCATAAGAGGCAGCCAAGGAAAGTGACACTTGAATGGTGGTCATTCTAGCAACGGGTGAATAGGTGTCAAAGTAATCTTCGCCTTTTTTCTGAGTGTAGCCCTTGGCCACTAGCCGCGCCTTGTACTTATCAATAGTACCATCAGGCTTTAGATTCTTTTTGAACACCCACTTACAACCCATAGGTTTACAACCATATGGTCTATCACTTAGTTCCCAAGTTCCATCAGAAAGAATTGAGTCCATCTCATTATGAACAGCTTCTTTCCAATCATCTACATCCGGAGATGCATATGCCTCTGCAATCGTCTTGGGTGTGTCGTCCACAAGGTATACAATGAAATCATCACCAAAGGATTTTGCAATCCTTTGTCTCTTGTTCCTTATAGGAACTTCATTGTTATCCTTCTCAAGGACTTCCTCATGTGATTGTTCGAAATATTCATCAGTTGTACTAGATTCAGGAATTATCTCAGAAGAAAATCTAGCAATGCTATGCATATCTTTCATAGGAAATATGTTCTCAAAAAATGTTGCATCACGAGATTCCATTATAGTATCAACATGCATATCAGGTACTTCAGATTTTATCACTAAAAATCTATAAGCAATGCTCCGTTGAGTATACCCTAGAAAGACACAATCCACTGTCTTTGGTCCAAATTTGCGTTTCTTAGGAATAGGAATATTGACCTTTGCCAAACATCCCCAAGTGCGCAAATAAGAATGTGATGGTTTTCTCCCAACCCACTCCTCATAAGGGGTTTTCTCCTTATTATTGTTAGGAACTCTATTTAGGACATGACATGAAGTCAATAGAGCCTTCCCCCACCATGCCTTAGATAAACCAGCAGTGTCTAACATGGCATTCACCAAGTCAGTCAATGTGCGGTTTTTTCTCTCGGCAACTCCATTTGATTGAGGTGAATAGGGAGGCATCCTCTCATGAATAATACCATGTTCCTCACAAAATTCATCAAATACTTTGGGAAAATACTCTCCACCACGATCGGACCTAAGACGCTTGATCTTTCTCTCTAGTTGATTTTCAACTTCAGTTTTATAGATTTTAAAGTAGTCTAATGCTTCATCTTTAGTTTGCAACAAATAAACATAGCAAAATCTAGTCGCATCATCAATCAAAGTCATGAAATATCTCTTTCCACCTTTTGTCAACACACCATTCATCTCACAAAGATCAGAATGTATGAGTTCTAGAGGTGCCAAGTTTCTCTCCTCGGCAGCCTTATGAGGCTTTCGAGGTTGCTTCGATTGCACACAACTATGGCACTTAGAACCTTTGGCAACAGAGAAATTCGGAATTAAACTCATACTAGGTAGCCGAGACATTAAACCCAAATTAATATGACATAAACGAGAGTGCCAAATACTTGCATCATCATTAACACTAGCACAAATTTGGTTTACTGACTTATTGCAAAAATCTGAAAGGGAAAAGCGGAACAAGCCTCCGCACTCATAGCCTTTGCCTATAAATTGTCCAAATCTTGACACGAGTACTTTATTCGACTCTAAAACTACCTTAAACCCATCTCGACATAGAAGGGAGCCGCTAACTAGATTCTTGTTCATAGTAGGGACATGCTGCACGTTCCTTAATTGCACGATCTTTCCCGAAGTAAACTTCAGATCCACCGTGCCAATGCCACGAACAGAAGCATGTGACCCATTCCTCATTAGGACGGAAGAATCCCTTGCAACCTAATAAGAAGTAAACAGGGAGACGTCAGCACACACATGAACATTAGCACCTGAATCAATCCACCATGAAGATGATTGAAATACTGAAAGCACAATAGGTAAATTACCATACCCATCAGTATTGCTAGAGGTCACCATGTTGACAGTCTTGGAGCTCGTTTTCCCTCTGCGGTCTGCACGTTCAGGGCATTCCTTGGAAAAGTGTCCGGGCTTCCCACAGGCGTAGCACTCTAGCTCAGCCTTGTTGAACTTCTTCTTCTTGAAGGTAGTAGTCTTGGTAGGCTTGTTGAAAACAGGTTTGTTTTTCCCTTTGTTCTTGTTCTGTGGGTACCTCTGCACCATATTGGCGGTAGGCTGAATCTCACCTCCTTTCTCAGTAGTGTCTTTAGCCCGAGCTTTTTCTTCAACATCAAGAGATGCAATCAGATTTTCAACTGATATCTCCTGTCTCTTATGTTTCAGAGTTGTGGCAAAATTCCTCCATGAAGGAGGCAACTTTACAATCATGCACCCAGCCACGAATTTGTCGGGTAGAACACACTTAAGGAGTTCAAGTTCTTTCACAATGCACTGCATCTCATGAGCTTGTTCAACCACAGAACGGTTATTCACCATCTTGTAGTCATGAAAACTCTCCATGATGTACAGTTCACTGCCTGCATCTGTTGCACCGAATTTTGCATTCAGTGCATCCCACAGAGTCTTTCCGTCATCTATGTGTATATACACATCACACAGACGGTCAGCAAGAACACTCAGAATGCATCCCACAAACATAGTATTGGCTTCCTGGAATTTTCTCTGATCTTCGTCAGACATTCCCTCTGGAGCACCAGCACTAACGTGGAAAACTTTCAGAGCAGTAAGCCAGAGCGTGGTCTTCACCTGCCACCTCTTAAAGTGCACACCGGTATATTTATCCGGCCTCAGTGCATCAGCGAATCCAGCCATAGTTAACTCAGGAAATTGCCTACAATTAGGTTTTTGGATTGTTGGAAAATTAGGCAAGTTCATGATAAATTCTAGTAAATAATTCATGACTAGAACAGATACTAGCATGCAACAATCTAGCAAACTAGAAGAACAACAAGACCTGCATAATAGCAGCGAACACGAAACAATAGCAGTAGAGACAGACATGAACAGATGATGTTGGTCGTACTGTTCGTTAGCTATTGTGGGTGCGACGGTGTTGATGACGATGTTGGCGACGATCTGCTGCTGACGGCGATGAAGACGACGATGAGTAGCACCGCCCGACTTAGACGGAAGACGAACCATGATGACGAATTTGAGCAGTCGCGCTGGGCGCTTCCCAAAAACCTAATTCGTCCTCTCCCGGTGCAGGATCTGAAGGACGAACGGTTCCGGAGACCTGCTCTCCCACGCGCCGATGCACGCCAGCGTTTGGGATGAAGTAGAGTACGACGGCGGCGCAAGTTGCGAGATGAGGTAAAACCCTAGGGGTTTTTCGGTGTGTCTTTGGCCGCAGCCGGTAGCTGTATATATATTAGGACCAGAGGCGGTATTGTGTCGCGATCACAATCCCAAACCGACTCAGTTTCTAATTCGTATACTTACCGGACAAGAAATCAAAAACTTGTCTGCCAAGACATAAAAAATAAAACGGCAAAAGGAAGCTGCGCCCCTGCAAGGAGACGGATTGGATTTCGGCGCACCATTCACGCGCATGTCGCATGTACGCGCCGCCGCGCCGCGCCGCGCCGCGCCCCGGCCAGGCGAGGCGAGCGAGCGCGCGCGTGTGGACTTTCCTTTCTCTTCTCACACACCACTTAGAGTGGTGGAGAGAACCCACTATATAAAGAGGTCCAACTCTTCTTCAACTTCCGGGGTGGGACTAAACTTTAGCACCACCACTTGCCATTTTACACATGGGCTTTGAGATTTCAGAAATTGCTATGGGCCTAGCCCATTAATTCTAACAATCCCCCACCAGATCTCAAATACCCATTTAGAGATTTGCCTTCTCTCAACACTTGTTTAATATACCAGTGTTTCAGCAGAGACTGTTAAGTTGAACTTCTGCCTAGAACTTTAAGCTACATCCATTCACAACTTGACAATGGACTATGCCTTGAATTGCTAGTTTTGTGTGAACAGGTTTCACTCAAAGTTTTAACCAGTACCTGACCGCCAGTAGGCTACCCCGCGGTTTGGAGCTTATACGTCATACTCCCTGGTCTCTTCGTGAGCTTACTAGAGATCACCCACATCTCATAGACTGCGACGTTTACAGTCAGAACTCATATATGTGTGTTCTTTCAAGACTGCTCTGTAGGACAGCATCTTTCCTAATTATAGCCAATAGAACCACATTAAGGCATGTTGCCAACCTGCCTTACAGCTCTGAGCCTTACAGCTCTGAGATTTTTACATCTTCACTTAGAGACGGTGATTAGTTATTACTCTCCTCAGTTAACCAATAGCTTGTTCTTCCCAGATTCTAATTCACGGGATCTCCGATCACAAAGGTTGGGTTACTACTATGGTGTAACATCTATGGGTCTCATACCCATCTCCCTCGATGCAATATCTATCACATTTCGTGATAGTCCCTTTGTAAAGGGATCTGCCAGGTTTTTGTCTGTTTGAATATACGTAACAGTTATTACTCCGGAGTTTATCAACTTCCTGACAGACTTCAAACGTCTCTTCACGTGTCTTGATGACTTCGCATTATCTTTAGAATTGTTTACTTTAGCGATAACCGTTTGGTTGTCACAATTCATAAGAATAGCCGGTACAGGTTTTTCAACCACACGCAAGTCCATCAAGAACTCACGCAGCCATTCTGCCTCAACAGTAGCTGTGTCTAAAGCAGTTAATTCTGCTTCCATAGTTGACATCGTCAATATGGTTTGCTTGCAAGACCTCCATGACACTGCGCCACCTCCATGAGTAAATACATACCCACTTGTTGCGTAGAGTACATCAACATCGAAGATCCAGTTTGAATCACTATATCCTTCTAGCACAGCAGGATGCCCTGAATAAGTAATTTCGAAGCTCATAGTACCTCTCAGATAGCGCAAGACCCTTTCTAGTGCATGCCAATGATCATCACCCGGGTTGGACATGAACCTACTCAGTTTGCTCACAGCAAAAGAGATATCTGGTCTTGTAGCGCTAGCTAAGTACATGAGTGAACCGACAATTTGAGAGTATCTTAATTGATCTCTTGTTTCTTTCTTATTCTTTCTGAGTGTCACACTGGGATCATAAGGTGTTGGAGAAGGCTTGCTATCCATAAATCCGAACCGGCTCAAGACCTTCTCAACATAGTGAGATTGCGTTAGAGTAATCCCACTCTCATCCTTAATAAGTTTGATGTTTAGAATTACATCGGTTTCTCCCAGATCTTTCATGTCAAAACTTTTTGACAGAAAAAACTTGACCTCATTGATCGCATTAATGTTTGTACCAAAGATCAGTATGTCATCCACATACAAACATAATATGACACTATTGCCCCCACCATGGCGATAGTAAACACACCTATCAGCCTCGTTAATGACAAATCCTGCAGAAGTCAGAGTTCTTTCAAACTTCTCATGCCATTGCTTAGGTGCCTGTTTCAGGCCATACAAAGATTTTAACAACTTGCACACTTTTCTCTCTTCACCCTTTACCACAAACCCGTCAGGCTGATCCATATAGATTTCCTCTTCCAACTCTCCATTGAGGAAAGTTGTCTTTACATCCATTTGATGAAGGATAAGACCATAAGAGGTAGCCAAGGAAAGTAACACTCGAATGGTGGTCATTCTAGCAACGGGTGAATAGGTGTCAAAGTAATCTTCGCCTTCTTTCTGAGTGTAGCCCTTTGCCACTACCCGCGCCTTGTACTTATCAATAGTACCATCAGGCTTTAGCTTCTTTTTGAACACCCACTTACAGCCCACAGGTTTACAACCATATGGTCTATCAGTTAGTTCCCAAGTTCCATTAGAAAGAATTGAGTCCATCTCATTATGAACAGCTTCTTTCCAATCATCTACATCCGGAGATGCATATGCCTCTGCAATCGTCTTGGGTGTGTCATCCACAAGGTATACAATGAAATCATCACCAAAGGATTTTGCAATCCTTTGTCTCTTGTTCCTTATAGGAACTTCATTGTTATCCTTCTCAAGGACTTCCTCATGTGATTGTTCGAAATATTCATCAGTTGTACTAGATTCAGGAATTATCTCAGAAGAAAATCTAGCAATGCTATGCATATCTTTCATAGGAAATATGTTCTCAAAAAATGTTGCATCACGAGATTCAATTATAGTATCAACATGCATATCAGGAACTTCAGATTTTACCACTAAAAATCTATAGGCAATGCTCCGTTGAGCATACCCTAGAAAGACACAATCCACTGTCTTTGGTCCAAGTTTGCGTTTCTTAGGAATAGGAATATTGACCTTTGCCAAACATCCCCAAGTGCGCAAATAAGAAAGTGATGGTTTTCTACCAACCCACTCCTCATAAGGGGTTTTCTTCTTATTATTGTTAGGAACTCTATTCAGGACATGACATGAAGTCAATAGAGCCTCCCCCCACCGTGCCTTAGATAAACCAGCAGTGTCTAACATGACATTCACCAAGTCAGTCAATGTGCGGTTTTTCCTCTCGGCAACTCCATTTGATTGAGGTGAATAGGGAGGCGTCCTCTCATGAATAATACCATGTTCATCACAAAATTCATCAAATACTTTGGGAAAATACTCTCCACCACGATCGGACCTAAGACGCTTGATCTTTCTCTCTAGTTGATTTTCAACTTCAGCTTTATAGATTTTAAAGTAGTCTAATGCTTCATCTTTAGTTTGCAACAAATAAACATGTATGAGATGACTATATAATGTAAATTTACAAACATGACCTGCGTGTCATGATTCGGCATGATGGCTGGAGCCATATGATTGCACTTTAATGACCTGCGTGTCAACCTTGTTGTAATGCATTATTTTATTAGCTATAGAGATAGCAATATTATCTGGTGCATCAACAAGGTGGTGGCAATCTTCGCGAAGGAGAACACCGATGCGAATGCCGAAGACGAAGAAATACAAGACTTCTCCGTCAGAAAGGGCTATACCATATCATGGCTTTATGAATTGCATGAGATGTTTATCCCTTATGATGCACCCTTCTTGATTGTGCGGTAGTCGCTTTTTATTAGGGTGATCTCTCACAAAAATATCAAGTAGTTAGTGTTCTCCCAAGTGTAGCACCGTCACGGCACCTAACTTTTCGGGGTATCACAGGATCTCCCTGGGTACGAACGATTAGGGATGTGTGAGGCGGGTGAGTTGAGACCTCGCAACAAGATCACTTGGTTGTCTTGACGTTCTGGAAGGATCTCCCTGAGCTCGGAACACGCCCATCGAAAGATGAACAAGAGTCACATAGAGATGTGATTGGCAAGTTTGCCTACCGATTGAAGTTCGCGCCATCAGTGTTCATCTCGTTCAATGGCGTTGAATGGAAATGTGGGTCTTGTATCACTCACAATCAATTATGAGAGATATTGATTTGAGTGGAAGCGCACTATTGAATTAACTTGTTTAATTCTCAGTGCAATTAATTGTGGACACTGTCTAAGTGTTATATGCATAATAGTTGTAGAATAATGGCTCGCGTTTCCACCTTCCCTATTAAAAATGAATAACTGTTAAATATCTGGTTAAAACTTTACGGTTGGTAACGTAATGTGAGGATTGTCCTCAAGAGTGCCGAGAAGGACTTTGTCCTATCGCATACTTTCGGTATTCTCTCGCTTATGCTATGGATCATGTGACTCTCGTCCTTCGATCCAAAAGCTAGAATTCTGTTTCAGTCAAGTGCAATACGTTTGCTTCCATGAGACCCGAACTTCGAAAGTTTGGATAGTTATGTGATATTCATGGAATCTAAAAATCATTTTCAGAGACAGACAAAGGCTAAAAGATATGAGATATCCAAAGCAATGTTTGTTTGCAAACTATTAGTAAAAGAGTTTACTATGCATTAGACTGATAAGAGAGGGATCCAGAAGAACGCCTGTCATATGATGAAAGGTGAATAAAACAACAACTTAAAGAGAAAGGAAGTGTCCGAAGGGTGTTAGTGAAACTTTCACGCCTAGGAAGTCCGGGGCTAACTCCACTCTTAAGTTGGGTGCTTCTTCTGAGAGTAGGAGAAATACTAAAAGTTAAACTGTTAGAAGTATAATGGCAGAAAGAAAGAAGACTGGAATATCCAGCTCATGTATGAATGTCATACAAGTTTTTGATGTATAGAAGGCTAGTCAAAGATATAGTTCTTGGGAATTATGATTAATTTGTTAATCACTGATTCTTGGGTATTGTGAGTTAATCATAGAGATACCACCTCGATTGCATTCTGTTGCAACTCGATGTAAGAACTACTATGGCCTGAAAGACTAGCCAGGAATGAGGTTTAGGTATACACAGGGAACATGGTAAATGTTACTATACCTTCCATCGGTGTATTACCGTCTGTATTTATTTTCATAATTCGTTTGGAGTTTCACAAACTCTAGCCCATTGCATAAGGTGTCTTGCAAGAAGGTTGTTCATAAGAGAACTTTTTATGTTCGATGTTATGAATAACATAAGGGCCATACTTTCATCGAGAATGAGATGCATGTTATGAATAATGATAATAATATATTACCTCTGGATTTACTTTCATAATTCATTTTAGAGTTTTACACACTCTAGCCCATTGCACAATGTTTGTTGCAAAAGAGTTGTTCATAAAAGAACAATTGTTGTTCAGTATTATGAATAACATGAAGGGCCATACTTCCATCCAAGATGGGATGTATGTTATGAATATTGATGATAAAATGATACATCCATAACACTGACGCTAAATGTCGCAAGACTAAAAGAATACCACACAAGTGTGGCACTGCATTTGGTCACATTGGAGAAACCCGCATGAAAGATTCCATTATGATGGATTTTGAAGTCGTTTGATTTTTGAATCATCTGACACTTGCAACTTTCCTTTGAAAAGTGAAGTGACTGAAATACCGTTCACAGGCCATAAGGAACGAGCAAAGAATTTATTGGTGATCATACATTTTGATGTATGTAGTCCGATAAATGTTTTTGCAAGTAGTGGATTTATCTATCTTTGGAAATGACTCAAGTAGATATATGGATATTTACTTGATGAGACGTAAGTATGAATTTTTTGAATTCATTCAAAAGGTTTTCAAATATGAAATAGAAGTTATTGTAACAAGAAGATTATGTTTCTACAATTCGATTGCAGAAAAGAATATTTGAGTTACAAGTTTAGCGAATGTCTGATGAGTTGTGAAAGGGGTTTCATAACTTGCACCTCCCGGAACACCACTGCAAGTGGAAAGTCCGTGAAGATGTAATCGAACCATTTATGACATGGTAAGATCAAAGATGGCATAAATAAATTTGCCATTATCCCTTTTAAAGAGTGATGCTTTAGAGACTGCGGCTTTTACACTGAAAAGAGCTCCATCGGGTCTGTTGAAATGACACCATGGTATGGTACGCCCAACCATGTTATATCTTTTCTTAACATTTGGAATATGGGGCTTGTGTAAAAGGTTACAAACCTATTCCAAATCAGACAAGTGCTACTTTGTAGGTTATCCCAAGTCATTGGGTATTCCCCCACCACTATACCGAGGCAAAAGTTTTTGCCACAAAATGGTATGCTTTTAAAGAGAATTGTTCTTGCAAAAGGTGAGTGGGAGGACAGTGCAACTCGACGAGATAACCAGTATCTTCGTCATCAGGTCAAAGGAAAGGAACCTAGGAAGTGATTCCGGAGTTTCCTACTGCGACTGATACGGAAGTCTCTACAATAAAATGTATGGACTTCGGTCGAACTTGCAACTGAACCACGTAGGCAAGCCTCGTGCAAACCTCTCAGGTGCGCAGACGAGATATTGTTGTTAGACAACAGTATACCTACGATACACAAGGAAGCGTTGATCGGCCCTGACTCCGGGATTGGCTAAATGCCAATATAATCCGAGATAGTTTCCATATAAATGATTCAAGATCATATCTTGATGACCCCTTCAGAAGACTTAGAGTCTAACGAACTTTTATGGAACTATAAACTGATATGGATAAAATGTTTTATCCATAAAGCTCGACTTGTTGAAATAACAAGTTCAAGGAGTTTACTACGATGAGGTTGTTTCATCGTAGCGATGCTTAAAGTCAGTTCGGGTTGCACTAGCAATTAATACAAATTTCATATCATGAGATATGAAACAAGGGATGACAAAAGGATTTCCATCTGATGGAAATGAAACCAAGGACTTGCATGTGTTACAGTCCAAGGTATTTTGTGAGTCCAGAGGATGCTAGTAAGGGTGCACACTTCAGAGTTCCAGCGATGGACAGAAGAGAGCAAAGTGGAGTCGGAATCTTCGTGTTTTGATGAAATGGTCAAAGGAGTTTGACTTCATCAATGGGTAACGAAGATGCTTGTAATTCCAGAAAGTAAGTGGGAGCCTAATAATATTTCTAAAAACCTTGTGTGCTTGACACATTGTTAATTGGAAATAAAATTCTTGACACGAATTAGGACTTCATTTGAAAATAGTTTTTCGATGAAGTGCTTGGGCTAAATAGCCTCAATATTAGGCATAATGATCTATGGAGATAGATTTACCTAATGGGGCTAAGCAATAAATACATATTGACAAGATGCTAAAACTTTTTAGCATTTAAAACGCCAAGGAGTGATTCTTGCCGAAGTCACATGGAAAGAGTTTTTGCAAGACTCGGTGTCCCAAAAACACTGATGAGCAAAATACATGATGGAGATTCCTCACACCTTCATGTTTGGATTAATCATGTATTCCATGGTATGTAAAACAACCAGTTTTGTCCGATACTCCCAAGGTGTTGCGAGTATAGATACCAAAGTGATCAAAAGTACTGATCATAGGACAACAGTGAAAAGTGTCATTGAATGCTAGAGTAGCACTGATGACATGTTTTCTCGCAAGTGGAGATCATGAAGAGTTCGTTGTAAAATGTTACATCGATACAGTCTTCATCATTGCTCCAAGCGATTTTCGATTTAAATAAAGGGTTTTGTGTAATACATAATATGGTGGCACGGTAGTTGGAAATTGTTCCAAACAAGATACTGTGGCGAATTCTATAACAGAGGCGAAGTATGTTGCCGCTTTTTAAGCGACAAAGAAGATGTTGAATCATATAGTTCATTCATGAACTTAGTATGGTTCCAAGATCACTTTTGTCAATGGGACACTACTGCAGGTAGTTGCTCCATACCTCAGTCTGAGGAATCCAGGTTCGACCTGTGATTCACATACATACAAAGTCAAGTCCACACAAAAAATGAATTTTGTGAAAGCATGAAAATACGAAGGATATGCAAAGAGACACACGGAGCTGAAGTCGTCAGATCCGTTGGACATCAGGCTATACCACATGCGAAGCATATTTACACTGGTGTGCCACAGGTGTAAAGTGCATTAGCATTAACTAGATTATTGACTCTAGTGCAAGTGGGAGTCTGTAGGAGATATGCCCTAGAGGCAATAATAAATGTTATTGATTATCTCCCTGTTCATAATTAGGTTTATGTTCCATGCTATAACTGCAATGATTCTCGAGTCTACAAATAAAACGAGGCTTGGAGGGAAACTCATGTGCATGTGTGGGATAATAAACGGTAAAATGTATTCCTAGTCAAGCCTCTATGACTGGCTCAAGTATTGCATGATGATCCTGTTTTCCTGATCATGGGCATGACTATGCCGGCAATTTTGAGGGCACAATTGTTAGCAGAACATTTGTGTTGAATCGACCCAAATAGATGTTATGCTATGAGATTCTTTCGTCACAAGTTAATGGTTAATAACACAGAGATGGTTAACGTTTGCATAATTCCTCAGACCATGAGAGTATCGAGTTTCTTCATGCTTGATTCATGAACTTTGGGGTTTGTTAAACGTCATCCGTAACTGGATGGCTATTACGGCGGCTTACGGGTTCATGGGAAAGTATGTCAAGTAACTTGATAGCTCAAGATTGGGATTTGCTCCTCCGACGATGGAGAGATATCTCTGGGCCCTCTCGGTGTTAAGGTATCCATCATCGTCTGGCCAGACACTTTGTGATTTGATCACGGGGATGCCGGAACACGGTAACGAGAAAAGAGAACAATACCGGTAACGAGGTAACTAGCATAGTGGACAAGTTGTTGATCCACGGGAATGCCAACATGTCTCGCCTCGGGTATTTGTAACATATCGCGAAGCAACAGGAATAGCACACGGCAACTGGAGGTTCACTCGAATATTCATTCGTGTGGGTATAGGGGTCAATATGGGTGTCCACGGCTCCGATGTTGATCATTGATCGGAAGTGGTTCCGTGTCATGTCTATACTTCACCGAACCTATAGGGTCACACGCTTAAGGGTCATCTATCTGCTGAATACTAGACAGGGAGTCTGAGAGAAAATCACCGAAAAAGTTTCGGACAGCGGAAAAGTTCCGCAGAGAGAGGTCACCGGATGTGTTCCGGTGAAACTGAAAAGTTGTTTCAGGGGATACCATTAAGTCAAAATGGTTTTGGCACATGCCTGATAATTCTTGGAGGATGCCAGAATCATTCTGGAAACTTCTGGGAATTTTCTGGAAGAAAAACCGGAAATGTTCCGGGGCTGCCGGAACCGCTTCAGATGCTTTTCGCAGATGAAATCACTAAACTAGAATTGTTCCAGAACGCGTTGAAAATTATTTTAGTGGGTACTGGAAATGTTCTAAGCCCACATAAATATTTTCAGTTCGAACGGACGCTGAAAAATGTCGTCGTGAATAGTGAAAGTGCTTTTTGGAATTTTTTGGAAAACCACCTTTTAGGGCTTTTGCTAAAGGCTTCTAGAAGGTGATGTGGATGGATGAGAGCCCACTTTGGGGGGGGGACCCCTAGGGGGTGGCCGGCCACATGTGGAGCTCCTCCTTGGAGCTCCACATGTCCTTTGGTTTCTCTCTTATGCCCTTGGAAAGAGTTTCCTTCATGGGTATTTTGGTATTTCTTGAATGCCCATCCTACCCCTTGGTTTTCCTATATAAGGAGGAGAGGGGGCTGCTCAATCCTTCATCCCTTCTCACATACAAGTGCCATGCAATGATCTGGCTTCTCTCTCCCTCCCATGAAAAGAGTTTCGTAGAGCCGAAAGGCTGTCTGGGTTCCGGTGGGAACTAGTTCTGGACGGCGAAGCCCTGCCGGATAGATGACACCGTATGTGTGCAACTCTGTAGAGAGGTCGTAGTTTCAATCTTAGTGCCCGAGGGGCTGTTCGAGAGTGCCTCCCGAAGGGCTGTCCAAGTGACGGTCCGAGTTCTGTGAGTCCTCCCGAAGGGCTGTCCGAGTGACCGTTAGAGTTTCGAAGGTCCTCCCGAAGGGCTGTCCGCGACACCGTCCGGTGGACTGTTCGACCGCCTCCCGGAGGGCTGTCTGAAGGGAAGACGAGGGGATACATCCTCGCGGTTGGGAGGTTGTAAATCCTAGCTGCGGGGATCTGCACCGCCGATCGTCATCGACTCTACTTCCGCTGCGCTACGAGTCGGTAACGAAAATGATCAAACCTTATATGCAGTCTCCATAGTGGTCCTGGGCTGGTGCGTAGGTCGGAAATTTTTTGTTTTCTGCTGCGTTACCCTACAGTTATAGCATGGAACATAAACATAATTATGAGCAAGGAGATAAATAATAACATTTATTATTGCCTGTAGGGCATATCTCCTACAGACTCCCACTTGCACTAGAGTCAATAATCTAGTTAATGTTAATGCACTTTACACCTATGGCACATTGGTGTAAAATATGCTTCGCATGTGGTATAGCCTGATGTCCAACGGATCTGACGACTTCAGATCCGTGTGTATCTTTGCATATCCTCGCGTTTTCACGCTTTCACAAAATTCATATTTTGTGTACACCTTGCTTTGTATATGTGTGAATCATTGGTCGAAACCTGATTCCTCAGACTGAGCTATGGAGCAACTATCTGCAATAGTGTCCCATTGACCAAGCCTTCTTGGAACCATACTAAGTTCATGAATGAACTATATGATTCAACAACTTCTTTGTCTCTTCTAAAGCGTCAACATACTTATCCTTTGTTATAGAATTCGCCTCAGTATCTTGTTTGGAACAATTTCCAACTACCGTGCCACCATATTGTGTATTGCACAAAACCCTTAACTTTAATCGAAAATCGCTTGGAGCATGGATAAAGACTGTATCGAGGTAACCTTTTACAACGAACTCTTCATGATCTCCGCTTGCGAGAAAACATGTCATCAGTGCTACTATAGTACTCAATGACTTTTTTTCACTGTTGTCCCATGATCAGTACTTTTGATCACTTTGGTATCTATACTCGCAACAACTTTGGAGTATTGGACATATCTGGTTGTTTTTACATACCATGGAATACATGATTAATCCAAACATGAAGGTGTGTGGAATCTCCATCATGTATTTTGCTCATCAGTGTTTTTGGGACACCGAGTCTTGCAAAAACTCTTTCCATGTGACTTCGGCAAGAATCACTCCTTGACGTTTTTAATGCTAAAAGGTTTTACCATCTTGTCAATATGTATCTTTGCTCAGCCCCATTAGGTAAATCTATCTCCATAGATCATCATGCCTAATATAAAGGCTATTTTGCCCAAGCACTTCATCGAAAAACTATTTTCAAATGAAGTCCTAATTCGTGTCTAGAAATTTATTTCCAATTAACAATGTGTCAAGCACACAACGTTTTTAGAAATTTTATTATGCTCCCACTTACTTTCTTGAATCATAAGCATCTTCATTACCCATTGATGAAGTCAAACCCCTTTGACCATTTCATCAAAACACGAAGATTCCAACTCCATTTTGCTCTCTTCTGTCCATTGCTGGAACTCTGAAGTTTGCATACTTACTAGCATCCTCTGGAATGACAAAATACCTTGGACTGTAACACATGCAAGTCCTTGGTTTTATTTCCATCAGATGGAAATCCTTTTGTCATCCTTTGTTTCATATCTCATGATTGAAATATGTATTAATTGCTAGTTCAACCCGAACCGACTTTAAGCATCGCTACGATGAAACAACCTCATCGTAGTCAACTCCTTGAACTCGTTATTGCAACAAGTCGAGCTTTATGGATAAAACATTTTTACCCGTATCAGTTTTTAGTTCCATAAAATTCGTTAGACTCTAAGTCTTTCGAAAGGTGTATCAAGGTTTTAATCTTGAAACATTTATATGGATACTAACTCGGGTTGTATTGGCATTTAGCCAATTCCAGAGTCAGGGCCAATCAACGCTTCCTTGTGTATCGTAGGTATACTGTTGTCTAACAACAATATCTTGTTTGCGCACCTGAAAGGTTTGCACGGGCCTTGCCTACGTGGTTCAGCTGCCAGTTTGACCGAAGTCCATACATTTTATTGTAGAGACTTCCGTATCAGTCGCAGTAGGAAAACCTGGAATTACTTCCAAGGTCTCTTTCCTTTGATCTGATGACGAAGATACTGTTTATCTCATCGAGTTGCACAATTCTCCCACTCACCTTTTTGAAAGAACCATTTTCTTCAAAAAGCATACCGTTCTTTGTGGCAAACCTATTTGCCTCGGTATAGTGAGGGAGGAATACCCAATGACTTGGGATAACCTACAAAGTAGCACTTGTCTGATTTGGAATAGGTTTGTAACCTTTTACACAAGCCCCATATTCCAAATGTTTAAGAAAAGATATAACATGGTTGGGCGTACCATAGCATGGTGTCATTTCAACAGACCCGATGGAGCTCTTTTCAGTGTAAAAGCCACAGTCTCTAAAGCATCACTCTTTAAAAGGGATAATGGCAAATTTATTTATGTCATCTTTGATCTTACCATGTCATAAATGGTTCGATTACATCTTCACGGACTTTCCACTTGCAGTGGTGTTCCGAAAGGTGCAAGTTATGAAACCCCTTTCACAACTCATCAGACATTCGCTAAACTTGTAACTCAAATATTCTTTTCTGCAATCGAATTGTAGAAACATAATTTTCTTGTTACAATAATTTCTACTTCATTTTTGAAGACCTTTCGAATGATTTCAAAAGATCCAGACTTATGTCTCATCAAGTAAATATCCATATATCTACTTGAGTCATTTCTGAAGATAGATGAATCCACTACTTCCAACAACATTTATTGAACTACATACATCAAAATGTATGATCACCAATAAGTTTGTTGCTCATTCCTTATGGCCTGTGAATGGTATTTCAGTCACTTCACTTTTCAGATAAAAGTTGCAAGTGTCAGATGATTCAAAATCAAACGACTTCAAAATCCATCATAATGGAATTTTCCATGCGGGTTTCTCCAATGTGACCAAATGCAGTGCCACACTTGTGTGGTATTCTTTTAGTCTTGCGACATTTAGCGTCAATGTTATGGATGTATCATATTACCATCAATATTCATAACATACATCCCATCGAGAATGGAAGCACGACCCTTCATGTTATTCATAATACTGAACAACAATTGTTCTTTTTATGAACAACTCTTTTGCAACAAACATTGTGCAATGGGCTAGAGTGGATGAAACTCTAAAATGAATTATGAAAGTAAACCCAGAGGTAATGTATTATTATCAATATTCATAACATACATCTCATTCATAATGAAAATATGGCCCTTGTGTTTTTCATAACATCAAACATCAAAAGTTCTCTTATGAACAACCTTCTTGCAAGATACCTTATGCAATGGGCTAGAGTTTGTGAAACTCTAAATGAATTATGAAAATAAATACATACGGTAACACATCGATGGAAGGTATAGTAATATTTACTATGTTCCCTGTGTATACCTAAACCTCATTCCTGGCTAGTCTTTCAGGCCATAGTAGTTCTTACATCGAGTTGCAACAGAATGCAATCGAGTGGGTATCTTTGTGATTAACTCACAATACCCAAGAATTAGTGATTAACATGTTTAACCATAATTCCCAAGAACTATATCTTTGACCAGCCTTCTATACATCAAAAACTTGTATGACATTCATACATGAGCTGGATATTCCAGTCTTCTTTCTTTTTGCCCTTATACTTCTAACAGTTTAACTTTCAGTATTTCTCCTACTCTCAAAAGAAGCAACCAACTTAAGAGTGGCGTTAGCCCCGGACTTCCTAGGCGTGAAAGTTTCACTAACACCCTTCGGACACTTCCTTCTCTTTAAGTTGTTGTTTTATTCACCTTTCATCTTATGACAGGCGTTCTTCTGGATCCCTCTCTTATCAGTCTAATGCATAGTAAACTCCTTTACTAATAGTTTGCAAACAAACATTGCTTTGGATATCTCATATCTTTTAGCCTTTGTCTGTCTCTGAAAATGATTTTTAGATTCCATGAATATCACATAACTATCCAAACTTTCGAAGTTCGGGTCTCATGGAAGCAAACATATTGCACTTGACTGAAACGGAATTCTAGCTTTTGGATCGAAGGACGAGAGTCACATGATCCATAGCATAAGCGAGAGAATACCAAAGTATGCGATAGGACAAAATCCTTCTTGGCACTCTTGAGGACAATCCTCACATTACGTTACCAACCGTAAAGTTTTAATCAGATATTTAACAGCTATTCAATTTTAATAGGGAAGGTGGAAACGCGAGCCATTATTCTACAACTATTATGCAAATCACACTTAGACAGTGTTCAAAATTAATTGCACTGAGAATTAAACAAGATAATTCTACAGTGCGCTCCCACTCAAATCAATATCTCTCATAATTGATTGTGAGTGATTCAAGACCCGTGTTTTGATTATTCGTCATTGATGTTAGTCACAACTGATGGTGAAAATCTCAACCGGTAGGCCAACCTGCCAATCACATCTCTATGCGACTCTTGTTCATCTTTCGATGGGCGTGTTCCGAGCTCATGACTGTCATACCTGAACGTCAAGACAACCAAGTGATCTCGCTGCGAGGTCTCAACTCACCCGCCTCACACTTCTCTAATCGTTCGTACCCATGGTAGCATGTGATACCCCGAAAAATTAGGTGCCGTGACGGTGCTACACTTGGGAGAACACTAACTACTTGATATTTTGTGAGAGATCACCCTAATAAAAGCGACTACCGCGCAATCAAGAAGGGTGCATCATAAGGGATAAACATCTCAGGCAATTCATAATAGCATGATATGGTATAGCCCTTTCTGACGGAGAAGCCTTGTATTTCTTCGTCTTCGGCATTCGCGTCGGTGTTCACCTTCGCGAAGATTGCCACCACCTTGTCGATGCACTAGATAATATTGCTATCTCTATAGCTGATAAAACAATGCATTACACAAGGTCGACTCGCAGGTCATTTAAAGTGCAATCATATGGCTCCAGCCATCATGCCAAATCATGACACGCAGGTCATGTTTAAACAATTTACATCATATAGACATCTCATACATAATCAAAATTATTATGAGCACTGCTATACCACATCATATGCACATGCAAACCCTCCTGCAAAACCAAGTTAGACGCCTCTAATCGGTTCATGCAAAAACTTGTTTTTCGTGGCTTCTAAGGTTTCGAAACAAACCGAAGCTACCAACGTCCATCATCAAGTATGATAATTCAAGTCGCTAGATTAACTTTCCAGGGTGTATGAAAACCGAGATAATAAAATCTCGAGCCCCATACTAAACTTCGTCATACGCATGACCCCCGTGTAGATCATATCTGCATTGCCCTTTCGTCTGCGAAATTTCATCTTTCCTTTTAACTACAGTGGAATTCAATGAACTGTTAGCACTTCGTTGATCAATCAGGATCACGGATTGCCAGAACATTGAAACTCCACCATGCTGTTATCAAGATTAGAAATATGCAAATTCCAGGGAAGCAACAAGAACCTCGGGTAACAGATTTCATCTGCTACCCGCACAAATAATTTTCAGTAATAGAACTCATCTACTACCTAATTATATTGTGCAACACCCATACATCACTATGTATTCTAGATCGCAACCTGCATCTACGCATAGCACGGCTCTTGATGCCACTGTAGGGTAACGCAGCAGAAAACAAAAAATTCCGACCTACGCACCAGCCCAGGACCACTATGGAGACTGCATACAAGGTTTGATCATTTTCGTTACCGACTCGTAGCGCAGCGGAAGTAGAGTCGATGATGATCGGCGGTGCAGATCCCCGCAACTAGGATTTACAACCTCCCAACCGCGAGGATGTATACCCTCATCCGCCACCCGGACAGCCCTCCGGGAGGCGGTCGGACAGTCCCCCGGACGGTGTCGCGGACAGCCCTTCGGGAGGACCTTCGAAACTTGAGTGGTCACTCGGACAGCCCTTCGGGAGGACTTACAGAACTCGGACCGTCACTTGGACAGCCCTTCGGGAGGCACTCTGGAACAGCCCCTCGGGCACTAAGATCGAAACTACGACCTCTCTACAGAGTTGCACACATACGGTGTCATCTATCCGGCAGGGCTTCGCCGTCCAGAACTAGTTCCCACCGGAACCCAGACAGCCTTTCGGCTCTACGAAACTATTTCGCGGGGAGGGAGAGAAGAAGCCAGATCATTGCAATGGCATGTATATGTGAGAAAGAGTGAGTCTTTAGGCAGCCCCCTCCACCCCTATTTATAGGCCAAGCCCAAGGGTGGCTTCTCCAAGAAGCCAAGGGGAAAAATACCAAAGGACCCTCAAGGTGGCTTCTCGAAGAAGCCACCCAAAAAGCACTTTCACTATTCACGACGACATTTTTCAGCGTCCGTTCGAACTGAAAATATTTATGTGGGCTTAGAACATTTCCAGTACCCACTAAAATAATTTTCAACGCGTTCTGGAACAATTCCAGGTTAGTGATTTTCATCTGCGAAAAGCATCTGAAGTGGTTCCGGCAGCTCCGGAACATTTCCGGTTTTTCTTCCAGAAAATTCCCAAAAGTTTCCAGAATGATTCTGGCACCCTCCAAGAATTATCAGGCATGTGCCGAAACCAATTTGACTTTATGGTATCCTCTGAAACAACTTTTCAGTTTCACCGGAACTCATCCGGTGACCTCTCTCTGCGGAACTTTTCCGCTGTCCGAAACTTTTCGGTGTCCGAAACTTTTTCGGTGATTTTCTCTCAGACTCCCTGTCTAGTATTCAGCAGATAGATGACCCTTAAGCGTGTGACCCTATAGGTTCGGTGAAGTATAGACATGACACGGAACCCCTTCCGATCAATGATCAACATCGGAGCCGTGGACACCCATATTGACCCCTATACCCACACGAATGAATATTCGAGTGAACCTCCAGTTGCCGTGTGCTATTCCTGTTGCTTCGCGATATGTTACAAATACCCGAGGCGAGACATGTTGGCATTCCCATGGATCAACAACTTGTCCACTATGCTAGTTACCTCGTTACCGGTATTGTTCTCTTTTCTCGTTACCGTGTTCCGGCATCCCCGTGATCAAATCACAAAGTGTCTGGCCAGACGATGATGGATACCTTAACACCGAGAGGGCCCAGAGATATCTCTCCATCGTCGGAGGAGCAAATCCCAATCTTGAGCTATCAAGTTACTTAACATACTTTCCCATGAACCCGTAAGCCGCCGTAATAGCCATCCAGTTACGGATGACGTTTAACAAACCCCAAAGTTCATGAATCAAGCATGAAGAAACTCGATACTCTCATGGTCTGAGGAATCATGCAGACGTTAACCATCTCTGTGTTATCAACCATTAACTTGTGACGAATGAATCTCATAGCATAACATCAATCGGGTCGATTCAACACAAATGTTCTTCTAACATTGTGCCCTCAAAGCTGCTGGCATAGACATGCCCATGAATAGGAAAACATAATCATCATGCAACACTTGAGCTAGTCTTAGAGGCATGACTAGGAATACTTTTTACCGTTTATTATTCCACACGTGCACATGGGTTTTCCCCAGAGCCTTTATGGATATACGGGCTCGGGAACCACAGCAGTTATAGCATGGAACATAAACATAATTATGAGCAAGGAGATAAATAATAACATTTATTATTGCCTCTAGGGCATATCTCCTACAGTCACCATGTTGACAGTCTTGGAGCTCGTTTTCCCTCTGTGGTCTGCACGTTCAGGGCATTCCTTGGAAAAGTGTCCGGGCTTCCCACAGGCGTAGCACTCTATCTCAGCCTTGTTGAACTTCTTCTTCTTGAAGGTAGTAGTCTTGGTAGGCTTGTTGAAAACAGGTTTGTTTTTCCCTTTGTTCTTGTTCTGTGGGTACCTCTGCACCATATTGGCGGTAGGCTGAATCTCACCTCCTTTCTCAGTAGTGTCTTTAGCCCGAGCTTTTTCTTCAACATCAAGAGATGCAATAAAATTTTCAACTGATATCTCCTGTCTCTTATGTTTCAGAGTTGTGGCAAAATTCCTCCATGAAGAAGACAACTTTGCAATCATGCACCCAGCCACGAATTTGTCGGGTAGAACACACTTAAGGAGTTCAAGTTCTTTCACAATGCACTGTATCTCATGAGCTTGTTCAACCACAGAACGGTTATTCACCATCTTGTAGTCATGAAAACTCTCCATGATGTACAGTTCACTGCCTGCATCTGTTGCACCGAATTTTGCATTCAGTGCATCCCACAGAGTCTTTCCGTCATCTATGTGCATATACACATCACACAGACGGTCAGCAAGAACACTCAGAATGCATCCCACAAACATAGTATTGGCTTCCTGGATTTTTCTCTGATCTTCGTCAGACATTCCCTCTGGAGCACCAACACTAACGTGGAAAACTTTCAGAGCAGTAAGCCAGAGCGTGGTCTTCACCTACCACCTCTTAAAGTGCACACTGGTAAATTTATCCGGCCTCAGTGCATCAGCGAATCCAGCCATAGTTAACTCAGGAAATTGCCTACAATTAGGTTTTTGGATTGTTGGAAATTAGTCAAGTTCATGATTAATTCCAGTAAATAATTCATGACTAGAACAGATACTAGCATGCAACAATCTAGCAAACTAGAAGAACAACAAGACATGCATAACAGAAGCGAACACGAAACAATAGCTGTAGAGACAGACATGAACAAATAATGTTGGACCTACTGTTCGTTAGCTATTGTGGGTGCGACGGTGTTGATGACGATGTTGGCGACGATCTGCTGCTGACGGTGATGAAGACGACGATGAGTAGCACCGCCCGACTTGGACGGAAGACGACCCGTGATGACGAATTTGAGCAGTCGCGCAGAGCGCTTCCCAAAAACCTAATTCGTCCTCTCCCGGTGCAAGATCGCAAGAACGAACGGTTCCGGAGACCTGCGCTCCCACGCGCCGATGCACGCCGGCGTTTGGGATGAAGTAGACTACGACGGCGTCGCAAGTTGCGAGATGAGGCAAAACCCTAGGTGTTTTTCGGTGTGTCTTTGGCCGCAGCAGGTAGCTGTATATATATTAGGACCAGAGGCGGTATTGTGTCGCGATCACAATCCCAAACCGACTCGGTTTCTAATTCGTATACTTACCGGACAAGAAATCAAAAACTTGTCTGCCAAGACATAAAAAATAAAACGGCAAAAGGAAGCTGCGCCCCTGCAAGGAGACGGATCGTATTTCGGCGGACCATTCACGCACATGTCGCACGTACGCCTCGCCTCGCCTCGCCACGCCACGGCCCGGCGAGGCGAGGCGAGCGAGCGCGTGCGTGTGGTCTTTCCTTTCTCTTCTCACACACCACTTAGAGTGGTGGAAAGAACCCACTATATAAAGAGGTCCAACTCTTCTTCAACTTCTGGGGTGGGACTAAACTTTAGCACCACCACTTGCCATTTTACACATGGGCTTTGAGATTTCAGAAATTGCTATGGGCCTAGCCCATTAATTCTAACAATCCCCCACCAGATCTCAAATACCCATTTAGAGATTTACCTTCTCTCACCACTTGTTTAATATACCAGTGTTTCAGCAGAGACTGTTAAGTTGAACTTCAGCCTAGAACTTTAAGCTACATCCATTCACAACTTGACAATGGACTATGCCTTGAATTGCTTGTTTTGTGTGAACAGGTTTCACTCAAAGTCTTAACCAGTACCTGACCGCCAGTAGGCTACCCCGCGGTTTGGAGCTTATACGTCATACTCCCTGGTCTCTTCGTGAGCTTACTAGAGATCACCCAAATCTCATAGACTGCGACGTTTACAGTCAGAACTCATATATGTGTGTTCTTTCAAGACTGCTCTGTAGGACAGCATCTTTGCTAATTATAGCCAATAGAACCACATTAAGGCATGTTGCCAACCTGCCTTACAGCTCAGAGCCTTACAGCTCTGAGAGTTTTGCATCTTCACTTAGAGACGGTCATTAGTTATTACTCTCCTCAGTTAACCAATAGCTTGTTCTTCCCAAATTCTAATTCACGGGATCTCCGATCACAAAGGTTTGGTTACTACTATGGTGTAACATCTATGGGTCTCATACCCATCTCCCTCGATGCAATATCTATCACATTTCGTGATAGTCCCTTTGTAAAGGGATCTGCCAGGTTTTTGTCTGTTTGAATATACGTAACAGTTATTACTCCGGAGTTTCTCAACTACCTGACAGACTTCAAACGTCTCTTCACGTGTCTTGATGACTTCGCATTATCTTTAGAATTGTTTACTTTAGCGATAACCGTTTGGTTGTCACAATTCATAAGAATAGCCGGTACAGGTTTTTCAACCACAGGCAAGTCCATCAAGAGCTCACGCAGCCATTCTGCCTCAACAGTAGCTGTGTCTAAAGCAGTTAATTCTGCTTCCATAGTTGACCTCGTCAATATGGTTTGCTTGCAAGACCTCCATGACACTGTGCCACCTCCATGAGTAAATACATACCCACTTGTAGCGTAGAGTACATCAACATCGGAGATCCAGTTTGAATCACTATATCCTTCTAGCACAGCAGGATGCCCTGAATAAGTAATTCCGAAGCTCATTGTACCTCTCAGATAGCGCAGGACCCTTTCTAGTGCATGCCAATGATCATCACCCGGGTTGGACATGAACCTACTCAGTTTGCTCACAGCAAAAGAGATATCTGGTCTTGTAGCGCTAGCTAAGTACATGAGTGACCCGACAATTTGAGAGTATCTTAATTGATCTCTTGTTTCTTTCTTATTCTTTCTGAGTGTCACACTGGGATCATAAGGTGTTGGAGAAGGCTTGCTATCCATAAATCCGAACCGGCTCAAGACCTTCTCAACATAGTGAGATTGCGTTAGAGTAATCCCACTCTCATCCTTAATAAGTTTGATGTTTAGAATTACATCGGCTTCTCCCAGATCTTTCATGTCAAAACTTTTTGATAGAAAAGACTTGACCTCATTGATCGCATTAATGTTTGTACCAAAGATCAGTATGTCATCCACATACAAACATAATATGACACTATTGCCCCCACCATGGCGATAGTAAACACACCTATCAGCCTCGTTAATGACAAATCCTGCAGAAGTCAGAGTTCTTTCAAACTTCTCATGCCATTGCTTAGGTGCCTGTTTCAGGCCATACAAAGATTTTAACAACTTGCACACTTTTCTCTCTTCACCCTTTACCACAAACCCGTCAGGCTGATCCATATAGATTTCCTCTTCCAACTCTCCATTGAGGAAAGCTGTCTTTACATCCATTTGATGAATGATAAGACCATAAGAGGTAGCCAAGGAAAGTAACACTCGAATGGTGGTCATTCTAGCAAAGGGTGAATAGGTGTCAAAGTAATCTTCGCCTTCTTTCTTTGTGTAGCCCTTGGCCACTAGCCGCGGCTTGTACTTATCAATAGTACCATCAGGCTTTAGCTTCTTTTTGAACACCCACTTACAGCCCATAGGTTTACAACCATATGGTCTATCAGTTAGTTCTCAAGTTCCATTAGAAAGAATTGAGTCCATCTCATTATGAACAGCTTCTTTCCAATCATCTACATCCGGAGATGCATATGCCTCTGCAATTGTCTTGGGTGTGTCGTCCACAAGGTATACAATGAAATCATCACCAAAGGATTTTGCAATCCTTTGTCTCTTGTTCCTTATAGGAACTTTATTGTTATCCTTCTCAAGGACTTCCTCATGTGATTGTTCGAAATATTCATCAGTTGTACTAGATTCAGAAATTATCTCAGAAGAAAATCTAGCAATGCTATGCATATCTTTCATAGGAAATATGTTCTCAAAAAATTTTGCATCACGAGATTCCATTATAGTATCAACATTCATATCAGGTACTTCAGATTTTACCACTAAAAATCTATAAGCAATGATCCATTGAGCATACCCTAGAAAGACACAATCCACTGTCTTTGGGCCAAGTTTGCGTTTCTTAGGAATAGGAATATTGACCTTTGCCAAACATCCCCAAGTGCACAAATAAGAAAGTGATGGTTTTCTCCCAACCCACTCCTCATAAGGGGTTTTCTCCTTATTATTGTTAGGAACTCTATTCAGGACATGACATGACGTCAATAGAGCCTCCCCCTACCATGCCTTAGATAAACCAGTAGTGTCTAACATGGCATTCACCAAGTCAGTCAATGTGCGGTTTTTCCACTCGGCAACTCCATTTGATTGAGGTGAATAGGGAGACGTCCTCTCATGAATAATACCATGTTCCTCACAAAATTCATCAAATACTTTGGGAAAATACTCTCCACCACGATCGGACCTAAGACGCTTGATCTTTCTCTCTAGTTGATTTTCAACTTCAGCTTTATAGATTTTAAAGTAGTCTAATGCTTCATCTTTAGTTTGCAACAAATAAACATAGCAAAATCTAGTCGCATCATCAATCAAATTCATGAAATATCTCTTTCCACCTTTTGTCAACACACCATTCATCTCACAAAGATCAGAATGTATGAGTTCTAGAGGTGCCAAGTTTCTCTCCTCGACAGCCTTATGAGGCTTTCGAGGTTGCTTCGATTGCACACAACTATGGCACTTAGAAACTTTGGCAACAGTGAAATTCGGAATTAAACTGATACTGGATAGCCGAGACATTAAACCAAAATTAATATGACATAAACGAGATTGCCAAATACTTGCATCATCATTAACACTAGCACAAATTTGGTTTACTGACTTATTGCAAAAATCTGAAAGGGAAAAGCGGAACAAGCCTCCGCACTCATAGCCTTTGCCTATAAATTGTTCAAATCTTGACACGATTACTTTATTCGACTCTAAAACTACCTTAAACCCATCTCGACATAGAAGGGAGCCGCTAACTAGATTCTTGTTCATAGTAGGGACATGCTGCATGTTCCTTAATTGCACAATCTTTCCCGAAGTAAACTTCAGATCCACCATGAAGATGATTGAAATACTGAAAGCACAATAGGTAAATTACCATACCCATCAGTATTGCTAGCGGTCAACATGTTGACAGTCTTGGAGCTCGTTTTCCCTCTGCGGTCTGCACGTTCAGGGCATTCCGTGGAAAAGTGTCCGGGCTTCCTAAGGCGTAGTAGGCTGAATCTCACCTCCTTTCTCAGTAGTGTCTTTAGCCCGAGCTTGTTCTTCAACATCAAGAGATGCAATCAGATTTACAGTCTCACAATCCACTGTCTTTGGTCCAAATTTGCGTTTCTTAGGAATAGGAATATTGACCTTTGCCAAACATCTTTAGCCCGAGCGAGCGCGCGCGTCTGGTCTTTCCTTTCTCTTCTCACACACCACTTAGAGTGGTGGAGAGAACCCACTATATAAAGAGGTCAAACTCCTCTTCAACTTCCGGGGTGGGACTAAACTTTAGCACCACCACTTGCCATTTTACACATGGGCTCTGAGATTTCAGAAATTGCTATGGGGCTAGCCCATTAATTCTAACAGCAAATGGCTCTATAAATTCCGCAGCCAACGACGCGGCAGCGGCACAATTCAAAACAAGAGTTCCAAAGTAAAGCAGCTCAACTGCGCCATGCATGCAGACAAGACATCTCCAGCGAATGAGAAGGACAGACGTGACATCTCCGTGGACATGTACCCTTTCATACGCAAGTACAAGGACGGCAGCATCGAGCGTTTCCTGCGCAGTCCATTCGTGCTGGCGTCTTCAGATCAGGGCGGCTACGCTCCAGTGGCCACGCTCCAGTGGGCGGCGTCCCTGTCGGACCCGTGACTGGCCAGCTACGCCGACCCTGCGCGCATGTTCCTGGCCGGCAACAGTGCCGGCGGCAACATAGTTTACCACACGGCAGTCCGCGCCAGCCACGAAGTCAACGACGACATGATGGACATTGCGGGGCTGATCATGGTGCAGCCTTACTTCTGGGGAGCCAAGCGGCTGCCCTCAGAGCTCGCGTGGGATGATGACAGCGAGGGCGTCGCGGCGGTGTTCCCGCCGTACGGGGTGGACCGGCTGTGGCCGTTTGTGACGGCCGGCCAGGCCGGCAACGACGACCCCCGGATCGACCCTCTGGCCTCGGAGATCTCATCGCTGGCCTGCCGCCGCGTGCTCATCGTCGTGGCCGGGAAGGACACTCTGCGGGACCGCGGCCTGGAGCTGGCGGCCCACATGCACGATCACAACGCGCCGTGGCCATGGATGATGCAGCGGCGCCGCGAGGTGACGGTGGTTGAGTCGGAGGACAAGGACCACGGCTTCCACCTCTACAGTCCGCTGAGGGCCACCAGCAACAGGCTCATGGGGAGCATGGTGGAGTTCATAAACCTATGGTGCTCGGCGTGCCGACGACGCCGTTCAAGGACGTGTTTGGGTATGGCATGGCCATGAAGTCCTGGGGCACGCGGTCCAGTATGGCACGTAACAGAGCACACGGTCATGGCGCACACGGTCCAGTATGGCCATCCAACAAAATCAAAGTTCGACTGCCGATGCCTGCTGGTAACGCTCATCACAAACAACATCTATTATGTGCTGCGGTTCCGTGGGGTTGTGTGATCAACAAGTTTTTCTAAATGACGGCCGGCCTGATCAACATCCAGCCAAGAAGTCCTGGAGCACACGGTCCTGTATGCCCTTCTTCTACGTATACTACACTAAATAAAACACAAAGAGTCTGCTACGTAGTATTAATTACTCTATGAGTCATGTGAGTCCTTCATGCCAAGAGCTAGATTATTAGTTAAGAGGGTCCTGTTGGTCCCATCCATTGGGATTTGTGGGAGATCAAATGCACAAATGTATGCCAATTACCGGCCAGGGAATTATATGTGAACTTGTCTGCTTTATCTTATTATTCGGTGTCTGCTAAATATATATTGTATGTCTTTCTTTAAAAATGTACTATATCGTATACCTTATCATGTTGAACTCTTATTTTGTATTGAATATTATTGTACATGCAATACTGGATTCTCAATGCGTTGCGTGTTCACGGTGCATATTATGTCCTTTTTTCTTGCACTAGCAAGAGTGCCCGTGCGTTGCAACGGATTAACAACAAAAGAATCATAAAATTTATAGCCCCACAATCAAAAAATTGATTTCAGGGAAATTGCACCGACCTACCATCAATTTTACAGATCAATAATTAAAAATAACTCATTCAAGAAAGCAAAGAACAATAGAGATACAATTTGTGACCCCAAGGGAAAAGAAATTGATTGGCGAAAGAAATAGACCAGGGATTTTTATTCATGTATGTTGTCAATCCCCTAAGGCTACTCATAGTGGGGAGTGTCATCACAATAGCTACATGTCAATCGCCTGACTTTCGAATTTGGTAGCTGTCGATTTTCGGTTCAACGGAGAAACAGCCGGAGGGGAGGAAGAACCTTGCTGGGCAGGTTTACCCCACCATCTATCTTAGGGTGGGGGTGGGGGAGGAAGCATGGCGGTTGTTGTGGGGGGAGGGGGGGCAGCGTGCGGTGGTGAAGGTTTGCTGGAGAAAAAACCGGCAAGGCCCAGGCCTAGAGAGATGGTGCATCCACTAGATCTCCCATGGCATTAAAAGCATCCAAAGATGGACACATCAAGAAATTCCCACCGGTAATCGTATCAAGGACGAATCTATACCAAGTGGTTATGCCCACATAAAAACTGCGAAGAAGAACAACGATAGATTGCTTACGAATAGATCTATTATGAGCATTGCAAATTCTATACCAAGCATATTTTAGATTCTCCCCTCTCCTTTGTATAAAATTAAGAATCTCATTCTCGGGGGTACACGCAACAGAGGAAGAACTAGCCATAACGACAAAGCAAGAAAGATTGCAAACAAAAATAGATTTGACAAGAAAACGGCAAACGAAAAAAGGGCAAATAAAACGCCAATTTTTTGGGAAGTGGGGGAGATAAAAACGAGATGCAAATGGCAAATAATGTAAATTGCAAGGAGATGAGATTTGTGATTAGGAACCTGATAGATGTTAATGATGTCTCCGCGGCAACGGCGCCAGAAATTCCTTTTGATGTCCCGTGACACTGCGTCGGTATTTCCCCAAAGAGGAAAGGATGATGCAGTACAGCTACGGTAGGTATTTCCCTCAGTTATGAAACCAAGGTATCAATCCAGTAGGTGAACCGAGCAACACTATGTAAACGGTACATGCACACAAAGAACAAATACTTGCAACCTGACGTGTATGAGGGGTTGTCAATCCCTCTTCAGGTAACGGCGCCAGAAATTGTCAAGTTGACGGGATAAAAATTATGGTAGATGGGGTAAATAGATCTCAATAAAACGTAAAATAAAATAAGTAATAAAAAGTGCAGCGAGGTATTTTTGAGTTTTTGGGATAATAGATCTGAAAACAAAAACGAATAAAAAATAGATCTAAAGGCAAATATGATAAAGAATAGACCCCGGAGCCATAGATTTCGCTAGTGGCTTCTCTCAAGAAATAGCACACGGTGGGTAAACAAATTACTGTTGGGCAATTGATAGAAAATCGAATAGTTATGACGATATCCAAGGCAATGATCAATATATAGGCATCACGTCCAAGATTAGTAGACCGACTCCTGCCGGCATCTACTACTATTACTCCACACATCGACCGCTATCCAGCATGCATCTAGTGTATTAAGTTCATGGAGAAACGGAGTAATGCAATAAGAACGATGACATGATATAGATGAGATCTATTCATGTAGGAATAGCCCCCATCTTGTTATCCTTAATAACAACGATACATGCGTGTCTTGCTGCCCCTTCTATCACTGGGAAAGAACACCGCAAGATCGAACCCATCACAAAGCACCTCTTCCCATGGCAAGAAAAATCGATCTAGTTGGCCTAACTAAACCAAAGTTCGAAGAAGAAATACGAGTCTATAATAATCATTCATATAAGAGATCAAAGAAGACCCAAATAATATTCATGGATATAGATCTGATCATAAACTCAAAGTTCATCGCATCCCAATAAACACACCGCAAAAAAGATTTATGTCAAAAAGATCTTCAAGAGACCACTGTATTGAGAATCAAAAGAGAGAAGAAGCCATCTAGCTACTACCTATGGACCCGTAGGTCTATGGTGAACTACTCACGCATCATCGGAGAGGCACCAATAAGGATGATGAACCCCTCCGTGATGGTGTCTAGATTGGATCTCGTGGTTCTGGAACTTGCGGAGGCTGGAATTGTGTTTTCTCGACTCCCCTAGGGTTTCTAGAATATTTGGGTATTTATAGGGCGAAGAGGCGGTGCGGGAGGTCACCGAGGGGGGCACAACCCCCCTGGGCGTGCCTGGGCCTCTTGGCGCGCCCTGGTGGGTTGTGCCCACCTCGGGCCTCCCCTTTGGTACTTCTTTGGCCCACTAGGTGTCTTCTGGTCCAGAAAAATTCTCTGAAAAGTTTCGTTGCGTTTGGACTCCATTTGGTACTGATATTCTGCGAAGTAAAAAACAAGCGAAAAACAGCAACTGGCACTGGGCACTATGTCAATAGGTTAGTCCCAAAAAATGATATAAAGTTGCTATAAAATGATTGTAAAACATTCAAGAATGATAATATATCAACATGGAACAATAAAAAATTATAGATACGTTGGAGACGTATCAGCATCCCCAAGATTAATTCCTGCTCTTCCTCAAGTAGGTAAATGATAAAAAACAGAATTTTTGATGTGGAATGCTGCCTACCATGTTCATCACATATTCTTTTCTTTTGTAGCATGGACATTTGGACTTTTATATGGTTCAAAGCAATAGTCTAGTTTTGACATGAAGATTTCAATACTCAAGCATATCAACAAGTAACCATGTCTTTCAAAATATCAACTTTAAAAAAAGTTATCCCTAGCCCATCATGCTCAATCATTGATCCATTCATGAAACACACTCGCATATTACCTACATCCAATGCTCAAGTATGATCATAGTGCTCCCTAGTTGGTGCTTTATAAGAGAAGATGGAGACTCAAATAAAAATAAAAATTGCATAAAGTAAATAGATAGGCCCTTCGCAGAGGGAAGTAGGGATTTGTAGAGGTGCCAGAGCTCAAAGCAAAAATTGAGAGGTAAAAATTTTGAGAGGCATACTTTTCCCGTCAACGAAAACAACTAAGTAATTCCCAACACTTTCCATGCTAAATATATCATAGGCGGTTCCCAAACTGAAAATAAAGTTTATTCCTTTTCTCATCATTCTTTCACAATCCTTGGCTAGCCGTATTCACGGGCGCTTTCCATACCAACACTTTCCAAGAAATTTATTATTTGACAACATAAAGTAAATTTCTTTTTCATTTCGGGACTGGGCATCCCAATTACCGCCGTACTCTCGTGCAATGACAAGTGAATAAGCACTCATCTTGAGAATAACACATCTAGCATGGAAAATATTGGCCACCCCCTGCTGCTTCATGAGCGGTACGGGCACACAAAAAGGAAATTCATTTTGAAAATTAGAGATGACACATACAAATTTGCTTAGAATGGCACTGAAATACCGCATATTGTTATGTATGGTGGACTCATATGGCAAAACTGGGTTTAAAGATTTGGAAGCACAAGTAGTATTTCTACGTAGTACAAGTGGAGGGTAGCAAATAGATCGAGAAGCAACCAACCAAGAAACGAAAAATCACATAAGCGAGCATTAAGCATAACTAACACCGAATAATGCACCATAATTAGGATGTAATTTCATTGCATAACTATTAACTTTCGTGTTTGCATAGGGAATCACAAACCTTAGCACCAATATTCTTACTAACGCATAATTACTCACCAACATAACTCACATATCACTATCATCATTTCTCAAAACTATTACAAAGAATCAAGTTTAATTTTTCCAGTGATCTTCATGAAAGTTTTTATTATATCCCTCTTGAATATCTATCACTTGGGGACTAATTTCATATGTTGCTTTTGATAAGCTCAAACAGATTTAAGTGAAGAACATGAGCATAAAATGTTCTTCTCTCAAAATAATTTAAGTGAAGCATGAGAGAATTTTTAAAAAAATTTACTAACTCTCAAATAAATCTAAGTGAAGCATGAGACCATTTATTCAAAAATATTAAAGCACACCGTGGTAAAAAAGATATAAGTGAAGCACTAGAGCAGTTCCATAGCTCAAAAAAAAATTAAGTGAAGCACATAGAGCAATTCTATCAAATCATAGCATAATTTTGGATCTCTCAAATAGGTGTGTCCAGCAAGGATATATGACACAAACTACAAAGCAAAACAAGCAAAGACTCATATAATACAAGGCGCTCCAAGCAAAACTCATCATATGTGGCGAATAAAAATATAGCTCCAAGTAAAATACCGATGGTCGTTAGAAGAAAGAGGGGATGCCTTCCGGGGCATCCCCAAGCTTAGGCTCTTTTCACTCCTTATTCCTTCATCCATCGTGATCTCACCGAAAACTTGAAAACTTCAATCACACAAAACTCAACAAAATCTTCATGAGATCCGTTAGTATAATAAAGAAAATCACCACTCTAAGTACTGTTGCAAACCCATTCATATTTTATTTTTACATTATACCTACTGTATTCTAACTTTACCATGGTTTATACCCCCGATACAATTCATAGATTCATCAAAATAAGCACACAATGCAAAGAAAACATAATCTGTCAAAAACAGAACAGTCTATAGTAATCTGGAAACTTCGTATACTAAATGTTGTTTCCTTGCGTCCTTCACATATAGGTTTTTCGGTTTTCATCTCATCTATAAGTACTAGGAGCACACCATGATGAAATAACGAAGAACTGGGACTAACTACCACGAAAAATAATAAGGGAGTCAGAAGATCCCTGTTAAATTGTGATCCAAATTCTAGTACCGTGTTGGACTAGACGTAGTATAACCAGTGTGGGCCTTTGCATTGGTACCGACGCGTACGAGTACAAATCGTTTATTTGTTATCCAAGTACTCTTATGTATTGCCCTCATATATACCCCATATGTAGTCGCACCTAAAGAATGACTGTCGTCTCATGCTTGTAATACTCCTCCATCATAGTGATTGCGCCTTCGTGCGTCCGTGGTTTTCTCCTGCA
This sequence comes from Thinopyrum elongatum, assembly GCA_011799875.1. NCBI lineage: Eukaryota > Viridiplantae > Streptophyta > Magnoliopsida > Poales > Poaceae > Thinopyrum > Thinopyrum elongatum. Next base: position 52,260,075 of record CM022303.1, read on the forward strand.
AGAGTTTCCACGTAAAAATCCGTGTGCTCTCGTGTCTTGTTTTATCTTGTTTTATCTAACAAGTGGTATACAGAGCCAAGTTTTAGATACGAGATTGGTCCAGGTTCGAAAGAAGCTAGGGTTGCTCGTCCACGCCGCCGTTCTGCGATCTGCCAAATCGCAGGTTAAGCCGAGACCGACTCCTAGGCGTGACCGAGCAATCGTGTCGACGCGCTGGTATTTTCTTCATCGTACGAGCGAGCAGTTGTCCGTGTCCAGATCAAGTTGAGATCGATTGGTGCAAGCTTCAAGTCCCGAGGTGAATTGCTCTGTGGCCATCAAGACACGCGTCTACAAGTGCGGATCAAGTCCAGCAATCGATCTGTCAGCCGCCACTCCCTCCACGTGAAACCAAGTCCAGACTTGTTTTTTTATTTTGTCTCTGATCAAGAACAAGTACTACATCAGCCAGCTACTAGTACTACATCAGTGAAGGCATCTTCTCCAAATCACATTTTTTTGTCTTTGGTTGCTACATGCATACAAGGAAGCTATCAGGTGCTATTTACTCTGTTCTATCCGCAATATTAATTCTTTCAAGAATTATTCTGCTTTTGACTTGTACTACTTTGTGTGCATAGTTCATCTACTCATGGCTTTCATGAAGTACGATCTTCCGCTGTTGGATCGTGACACAAGGTTTACCCTATGGCAAGTCAAGATGCGGGCGTTGTTGGCACAGGCTGACTATGATGAAGCACTGGATAGTTTTGGGAAGAACTGAATTCAGGACTGGACTGATGAGGAGAAAAGAAGGGATCGTAAGGCTTTTTCACAAATTCAACTTCATCTGCATAATAATATTTTACAGGAAGTTTTGAGCGAGAAAACTGCCGCCGCTCTATGGTTAAAACTGGAAGGGATTTGCATGACAAAAGATCTCACTAGCAAGATGCATCTGAAGCAAAAATTATTCCTGCACATGTTACCCGAGGGAGGTAATGTTTTGAATCATATTTCAGAATTTAAAGAGATCATATCTGATATAGCTGCAATGGAGGTTATGTATGAAGGGGAAGATACTGCTTTAATGTTAGTTTGTTCACTGCCAAGTTCTTATACCAATTTTAGAGACACCATATTACACAGCCATGATACTCTCACGCTTAATGAAGTTTACGAAGCTTTGAACTCTAAGGAAAATATGAAACTAATGGTGCCTCATGATGGTTCAAGTTCATCCCAAGCCGAGGGATTATCTATTCGTGGCAGGACAAAGGAGAAGAACTCACATAATGGAAATAGAGGCAAAAGTAAGAACAGCTACAGGGGCCGATCGCAATCTAGAGACAAGAAATATTGCAAGAGAGACGGGCATGGCATCTCAGAATGTTTCAAGTTGCAGAACAAGGAAAAGAGGAAAGGTAACAAACAAGGTGAAAATTCTGCTAATGTTGCTCATGATGATAGTTCCGATGATGCTCTTGTTGTTAATGCTGGATGTGCTAAGACCAATGATGAGTGGGTACTTGATACTGCATGTACTTTTCATATGTGTCAGCATAGAGATTGGTTTACTACTTTTGATTCCACTACTGCTGCTGGTTCCTTTTGTGTTTTGATAATTCACCATGCAAGATTGAAGGCATAGGTTCTATTTGAATCAAGATGTTTGATGGCACAATCAGAACTTTGACAGATGTTCGGTATATTCCGATGAAGAGAAATCTTATCTCTGTGAGTGCCCTTGATGCAAAGGGGTACAAGTATTCAGGTGGAGATAGTGTTTTGAAAGTCACCAAAGGTTCTCTTATTGTGATGAAAGTTGATTTAAGTTCGACCAATGGTCTTTATTACCTTCGAGGTTCTACCGTTTCAGGTAATGCTATTCCGGTTATTTCAAAGAAATTCTGATTGTGATGCTGCTAACCTTTGGCATGTGCGTCTTGGACATATGAGTGAACTTGGTTTGGCAGAGTTAAATAAGAGAGGTCTTCTTGATGGATATGAACCTGGTAAATTGAAATTTTGTGAGCATTGTATCTTCGGCAAGCACAAGAGGGTGAAGTTCAACACTTCGGTTCATGCAACTGAAGGTATTCTTGATTATGTTCATTCTGATTTATGGGGACCATATCGCAAAAAGTCATTAGGTGGAGCTAATTATATGTTGACTATTATTGATGATTACTCGAGAAAAGTTTGGCCTTATTTCTTGAATCACAAATATCAAGTATTCTCAGCATTTAAGGAGTGGAAGATTATGATTGAGAGACAAACTGAAAAGAAGGTAAAAATACTTCGCACTAATAATGGTATGGAATTCAGTTCTAAGCAATTTGAGAATTATTGCAAGTCTGAAGGCATTGTCAGACATTACACCATTCCTTATACTCCTCAACAAGACGGTGTGGCTGAGCATATGAACAGGACCATTATTTTCAGAGCCCGTTGCATGTTGTCCAATGCAGGTCTGCATAGGCGTTTTGGGTTGGGGCCGCTTCCACTGCTTGTTATTGCATTAACTATTCACCATCTATTGCTTTAAATAACAAAACTCCAATTGAGGTATGGTCTGGTTCTCCTGCTGATTATTCATAATTGAGAGTTTTTGGTTGAAGTGCTTATGCTCAAGTTGATAATGGAAAATTGGAGCCTAGGGTTGTTAAGTTCATCTTTCTTGGTTATAAGTCGGGTGTTAAAGGTTTTAAATTGTGGAATCCTGAAACCCAGAAGGTTGTTATTAGCAGAAAAGTTATCTTTAATGAATCTGCTATGTTACATGATGTTCCTATTGAGAGTGAACAGCAGGCTACTATTCAGCATCCTACTGTTCAGGTGGAGCATGTTATTGATTCAGGTGATACATCTGATAAGTAAAATGTTGATGCGCATGATGATCCCGTCGTTGATGATGAACATGTCACTCCAAATCAGCCTATTGTTCCACCCGGTTGGAATCTCGCACATGACAGAGTTAGGCGGATAAACCTGAAAGGTTAATTAAAGAGTGCAATATTGTTTATTTTGCTTTATCTGTTGCAGAAGAAATTGAAGGTAATGCTGAGCCTTCTTCATATTCCGAGGCTATTATTTCTGGCGATAGTAATAAGTGGATGGCCGCTATGCATGATGAGATGGAATCGCTTGAAAAGAATGGCACTTGGGATTTAATAAAATTACCTAGAGAGAAGAAACCTATTCGTTGCAAGTGGGTTTTCAAAAGGAAAGAAGGTGTTTCTCCTAATGATGAGACAAGATACAAAGCAAGGTAAGTTCCTAAAGGTTACTGTCAGATTCCAGGTATTGAATATAACGGAGTCTTTTCTCCTGTTGTGAAGCATAGCTCTATTCGCATTGTACTCAGTATTGTTGCCATGCATGATTTTGAGCTTGAACAATTGGATGTTAAAACTGCATTTTTACATGGAGAATTAGAAGAGGATATTTATATGGAACAACCTGAAGGTTTTGTTATTCCTGAAAAAGAAAAGCTTGTCTGTAAGTTAAAGAAATCTCTTTATGGATTGAAGCAGTCTCCTAGACAGTGGTACAAGAGATTTGAGACCTTTATGCTCTCTCAAGTTTTCAAAAGGTCTAATTATGATAGTTGTGTTTATATGAAAACTGTCAAAGATTCAACTATTTATTTGCTCCTTTATGTTGATATGCTAATTGCTGCAAAGAGTATGTCAGAGATTAATGAACTAAAGAAGCAATTGAGTAATGAATTTGAGATGAAGGATTTGGGTGCAGCAAAGAAAATACTTGGCATGAAAATATCCAGAGATACACCATCTGGAAAAGTATATCTAAGTCGGAAGGGATATATTGATAAAGTTCTTCGTCGTTTTAATATACATAATGCCAAGTCGGTGAGTACTCCATTAGCTGCACACTGCAAATTATCATTAGCTTTTTGTCCTAAGTCAGATGCAGATATTGAGTACATGTCTAGAGTTCCCTATTCAAGTGCAGTTGGTTCACTTATGTATGCCATGGTTTGTTCTCGTCCGGATTTACCATATGCATTGAGTGTTGTCAGTAGATACATGGCTAATCCCAGAAAAGAGCATTGGAAAGCAGTTCAGTGGATTTTCAAATACCTGCGAGGTACTTCTAATGCTTATTTACAGTTTGGGAAAACTAGAGATGGACTTGTTGGTTTTGTTGATTCTGATTTTGCTGGTGATTTGGATAAGAGAAGATCGCTCACAGGTTATGTTTTCACCATTGGTGGTTGTGCTGTGAGTTGGAGAGCAACTTTGCAGTCTATTGTGACTTGTTCAACTACTGATGCCAAGTATATTACTATTTCTAAGGCATGCAAAGAAGCAATCTGGTTGAAAGGTTTATATACTGAGCTTTGTGGAGATTCATCTTGCCCTACCATATTTTTGACAGGCAAACTGCCATATGTCTTACAAATAATCCAATGTATGATGAGAGAACAAAGCACATTGATGTCAGATTTCACAATATTCGAGATGTTATAGATGAAGGCGATTTGAAGGTATGCAAGATAAGTACTCATGATAATCCAGCTGATATGATGACAAAGCCAGTTCCTACCAATAAGTTTGAGCTTTGCTTAGGCTTAGTTGGTATTTCTCACTAGTCCTATGGACTTTGACGCACAAGGTTTTTATGCTGATTTGGATGGCGTTATTTACTTTCTTCGACTACTGGAGGGAAGTTAGTTCACGGTGGAGATTGTTAAATTGTGATCCAAATTCTAGTACCATGTTGGACTAGACGTAGTACAACCGGTGTGGGCCTTTGCGTTGGTACCGACGTGTACGAGTACAACTCGTTTACTTGTCGTCCAAGGACTCTTATGTATTGCCCTCATATATACTCCATGTAGTCGCACCTAAAGACTGACTGTCGTCTCATGCTTATAATACTCCTCCATCATAGTGATTGCGTCTTCATGCGTCCGTGGTTTTCTGCCGCAAGGGTTTCCACGTAAAAATCCGTGTGCTCTCGTGTCTCGTTTTATCTCATTTATCTAACAATCCCAATAAAGTAAGATCATATTTCTCATTTAGAGCTTCCTACGAGTTGTTCCTAATATCTTTTCTGGTGATATTGTTGACTGAAGGATTTTTTTTTCTGGGAGGGCGATGGTCATCAATATGCAGCTTGTTGATAATGGTAGTTGGTATTTTAATTATGTGCCATTTTGCAGTTCCATGAAGCAAAAAAAAAAGGATCGTTATTTTGACGTGATAAAGAATGGGATGACCCAATAATGCTCGATTACACAATAACTAAATATATAAGCTAGAACTTATTTTTTTCGTGGAACCATGGCTGATCGATTCACATGATCCCCCCCCCCCCCCTATCCCCCCCCCCTATTGATAAAGGTTTGTAGTTTTTGCCCTATAAATAGATTGCACTGAGAATTATGTTATTGTGTGTACAATTGGAGGCTGAAGAAGTTGGTTGGGCTGAGGCAGACAAGAAGGAGAGTGAGATTATGGTGCGGCACTCAATAAGGCACAAATGACTGGGAGAGGTAGAGCGAATGAAGGGAGAGACAATATGTAATTTAACAGTAAAAAATCATAATGCCTCTCGTGTATAAGAATCGTAAAGATATGTCTTAAGACACCATATGTTGAACCACTATAATATGTTTGCCCCCGTTGCAACGCACGGGCGATTAACTATCTGTGTAATAGTACTGGCTGGTATATTTTTATTCTGGTCTCAACATATCATTGAGGCATGCACTGAAGGAAAGAAGTTAAGGATTACTCACGAATTTCTTGATTTTAGAAGGAAAACTAAGGTGCATGCAAGATTACATCTAGCAAGTCTTTTCATATTCCACTTTACTGATTTCTCAAGGTTTTCTATCAATTTAAATGACAGATTATGATTTTGTTCCTTTATCAAAATATTTTCTATATAATAAATATTTGTTTATTTTAACTGCAGAAGTCTTGCTATGATCTGCATTCATCGCTGCCATTAAAGAGAATGGAGTCAGGGTTGGACTGCCGAAGAATGAAGTCATCGTCAAGCCTGTTGGAAATCGCCCACAAGATTGATCACATCAAACTAGATGAATACACACACACTAAGGCCCAGTTCTTTTGCCAGAATTTGGGGATTCTTCCAGAATCCGACCCCTACCCAGTTTCTCCCAGAATTTTTAAACCCCATTTGTTTTACAATCCTATCTAATTAGACCATAACTAGATAGGATTGTAAAACAAATGGGGCTCAAAGATTCTGGAAGAAGCTGGGTAGGGGTCGGATTCTGGGAGAATCCGCAGATTCTGGCAAAAGAACTAGGCCTAAAACTGATAGCCAAAGGGCCCTTGTCGGGCCCTTGTTTCTTCTCTTTATTGATTTTCTGTTTTCTCCTCCACGGTGATACAAATCTATGCCCTGTACATCTATATATATACACGGCCAGATCCTACGCAGCAAACCTATCCTGACTAGGACTCTCATCTAATCTAACTTTATACTCCTACACGGCCAAACCTAACCGACTCAACTTAGACCGTATACTACTTGGACTTGATGACCTAGAACCAGACTAGTACTGCTACTTGCGTGCAACCAGCCACACGTACTAATCACCGGCAGCCTTGATCACCATTAATCTAAATCTAGTATAAACTCCTACTACATGACTCAACCAATACTATGACTAGGACAAGATTACCTTACAATCTCCCCCTAATCTTGACTTTATCTCCTCGTGCTTTCTCTGATCTTGATTCGTTCTAGATTTACGACTTGTCAATCCAAACTTCGATGCATGATTCGAACTACCGGCCCACACAGTTGCATCTACGCATGCAACGTGCAAGACTGGACGCACCATCAGTCTTCACGTCGTACAAGTTAACCAGTCACTGTCCCACTACACGCCAAGTTTGATCTCAACTGTCATATCCGTATACTAAGTATGACCCGCATGGAAACATGCAGTGCACCTCCTTGCTCTGCCATGTTGTGCCACCGCCATTGCTCAGCCGTTGCCTTGCACTCGGTCTGCACCATACTCCTTGTACTTGCTTGCAATAGATCCACTCTCCACTGCTCAGACACCTCCTTGCTTTACGATGGCTTCTTCGCCTAGCATCGTCCGCCTTCGGCATCACAACGAATCCACACTGGCCGCAATCAGGACGCTCCACGAGGATATTGACATGACTCACAGAACACCGTGCACACTGCTTCAACTCCAACGAATCACACACAGAGACGAGCACTTGGACATGACGACGACTCACAGACGCACCAACGACTAATCCTGCAAACTCGCACGACTCCTTGACTCATCCAACTCCCCCGGATGACGATCTTGACGAGCTCCAGCACCGCACCTCGGCACCACCTCTCCCATCAACGATCTCCTTCCACCATCTTCCCGACGACAACCTGCCATCTACCACCTTGTCGCTCCACCGAATGACGATCGCCCGACCCTCCTCGTCGCTGCATCACCCAACAACTTCATGGCCCGCCCCGAGGCGCTAGTAGGACGCCACCCAGGGGCAAACGCAACTTCAAATCGACCTTGCTCTAGATACCAATAGTTGGAAATCGCCCACAGGATTGATCACATCAAACTAGATGAACACGCACACACAAAAACTGATAGCCAAAGGGCCCTTGTCGTGCCCTTCTTTCTTCTCTTTATTGATTTTCTGTTTTCTCCTCCACGGTGATACAAATCTATGTCTTGTACATCTATATATATACACGGCCAGATCCCTATGTAGCAAACCTATCCTGACTTGGACTCTCATCTAACCTAACTTTATACTCCTACACGGCCAAACCTAACCGACTCAACTTAGACCGTATACTACTTGGACTTGGTGACCTATATGAACCAGACTAGTACTGCTACTTGCGTGCAACCAGCCACACGTACTAATCACCGGCTGCCTTGATCACCATTAGTCTAAATGTAGTATAAACTCCTACTACATGACTCAACCAATACTATGACTAGGACAAGATTACCTTACAATCTCCCCCTAATCTTGACTTTATCTCCTCATGCTTTCTCTGATCTTGATTCGTTCTAGATTTACGACTTGTCAATCCAAACTTCGATGCATGATTCGAACTACCGGCCCACACAGTTGCATCTACGCATGCAACGTGCAAGACTGGACGCACCATCAGTCTTCACGTCGTACAAGTTAACCAGTCACTGTCCCACTACACGCCAAGTTTGATCTCAACTGTCATATCCGTATACTAAGTATGACCCGCATGGAAACATGCAGTGCACCTCCTTGCTCTGCCATGTTGTGCCACCGCCATTGCTCAGCCGTTGCCTTGCACTCGGTCTGCACCATACTCCTTGTACTTGCTTGCAATAGATCCACTCTCCACTGCTCAGACACCTCCTTGCTTTACGATGGCTTCTTCGCCTAGCATCGTCCGCCTTCGGCATCACAACGAATCCACACTGGCCGCAATCAGGACGCTCCACGAGGATATTGACATGACTCACAGAACACCGTGCACACTGCTTCAACTCCAACGAATCACACACAGAGACGAGCACTTGGACATGACGACGACTCACAGACGCAACAACGACTAATCCTGCAAACTCGCACGACTCCCTGACTCATCCAACTCCCCCGGATGACGATCTTGACGAGCTCCAGCACCGCACCTTGGCACCACCTCTCCCATCAATGATCTCCTTCCACCATCTTCCCGACGACAACCTGCCGTCTACCACCTTCTCGCTCCACCGAATGACGATCGCCCGACCCTCCTCGTCGCTGCATCACCCAACAACTTCATGGCCCGCCCCGAGGCGCTAGTAGGACGCCACCCAGGGGCAAACGCAACTTCAAATCGACCTTGCTCTAGATACCAATAGTTGGAAATCGCCCACAGGATTGATCACATCAAACTAGATGAACATGCACATACAAAAACTGATAGCCAAAGGGCCCTTGTCGTGCCCTTCTTTCTTCTCTTTATTGATTTTCTGTTTTCTCCTCCACGGTGATACAAATCTATGCCCTGTACATCTATATATATACACGGCCAGATCCCTATGTAGCAAACCTATCCTGACTAGGACTCTCATCTAATCTAACTTTATACTCCTACACGGCCAAACCTAACCGACTCAACTTAGACCGTATACTACTTGGACTTGGTGACCTATATGAACCAGACTAGTACTGCTACTTGCGTGCAACCAGCCACACGTACTAATCACCGCCGCCTTGATCACCATTAGTCTAAATCTAGTATAAACTCCTACTACATGACTCAACCAATACTATGACTAGGACAAGATTACCTTACAATCTCCCCCTAATCTTGACTTTATCTCCTCGTGCTTTCTCTGATCTTGACTCGTTCTATATTTACGACTTGTCAATCCAAACTCCGACGCATGATTCGAACTACCGGCCCACACAGTTGCATCTACGCATGGAACGTGCAAGACTGGACGCACCATCAGTCTTCACGTCGTACAACTTAACCAGTCACTGTCCCACTACACGCCAAGTTTGATCTCAACTGTCATATCCGTATACTCAGTATGACCCGCATGGAAACATGCAGTGCACCTCCTTGCTTTGCCATGTTGTGCCACCGCCATTGCTCAGCCGTTGCCTTGCACTCGGTCTGCACCATACTCCTTGTACTTGCTTGCAATAGATCCACTCTCCACTGCTCAGACACCTCCTTGCTTTACGATGGCTTCTTCGCCTAGCATCGTCCGCCTTCGGCATCACAACGAATCCACACTGACCGCAATCAGGACGCTCCACGAGGATATTGACATGACTCACAGAACACCGTGCACACTGCTTCAACTCCAACGAATCACACACAGAGACGAGCACTTGGACATGACGACGACTCACAGACGCAACAACGACTAATCCTGCAAACTCGCACGACTCCTTGACTCATCCAACTTCCCCGGATGACGATCTTGACGAGCTCCAGCACCGCACCTCGGCACCACCTCTCCCATCAATGATCTCCTTCCACCATCTTCCCGACGACAACCTGCCGTCTACCACCTTGTCGCTCCACCGAACGACGATCGCCCGACCCTCCTCATCGCTGCATCGCCCAACAACTTCATGGCCCGCCCCGAGGCGCTAGTAGGTCGCCACCCCGGGGCAAGCGCAACTTCAAATCGACCTTGCTCTAGATACCAATAGTTGGAAATCGCCCACAGGATTGATCACATCAAACTAGATGAACACACACACACAAAAACTGATAGCCAAAGGGCCCTTGTCGTGCCCTTCTTTCTTCTCTTTATTGATTTTCTGTTTTCTCCTCCACGGTGATACAAATCTATGCCTTGTACATCTATATATATACACGGCCAGATCCTTATGTAGCAAACCTATCCTGACTAGGACTCTCATCTAATCTAACTTTATACTCCTACACGGCCAAACCTAACCGACTCAACTTAGACCGTATACTACTTGGACTTGATGACCTATATGAACCAGACTAGTACTGCTACTTGCGTGCAACCAGCCACACGTACTAATCACCGGCTGCCTTGATCACCATTAGTCTAAATGTAGTATAAACTCCTACTACATGACTCAACCAATACTATGACTAGGACAAGATTACCTTACAATCTCCCCCTAATCTTGACTTTATCTCCTCGTGCTTTCTCTGATCTTGACTCGTTCTATATTTACGACTTGTCAATCCAAACTCCGACGCATGATTCGAACTACCGGCCCACACAGTTGCATCTACGCATGGAACGTGCAAGACTGGACGCACCATCAGTCTTCACGTCGTACAACTTAACCAGTCACTGTCCCACTACACGCCAAGTTTGATCTCAACTGTCATATCCGTATACTCAGTATGACCCGCATGGAAACATGCAGTGCACCTCCTTGCTTTGCCATGTTGTGCCACCGCCATTGCTCAGCCGTTGCCTTGCACTCGGTCTGCACCATACTCCTTGTACTTGCTTGCAATAGATCCACTCTCCACTGCTCAGACACCTCCTTGCTTTACGATGGCTTCTTCGCCTAGCATCGTCCGCCTTCGGCATCACAACGAATCCACACTGACCGCAATCAGGACGCTCCACGAGGATATTGACATGACTCACAGAACACCATGCACACCGCTTCAACTCCAACGAATCACACACAGAGACGAGCACTTGGACATGACGACGACTCACAGACGCAACAACGACTAATCCTGCAAACTCGCACGACTCCCTGACTCATCCAACTCCCCCGGATGACGATCTTGACGAGCTCCAGCACCGCACCTTGGCACCACCTCTCCCATCAATGATCTCCTTCCACCATCTTCCCGACGACAACCTGCCGTCTACCACCTTGTCGCTCCACCGAATGACGATCGCCCGACCCTCCTCGTCGCTGCATCACCCAAAAACTTCAAGGCCCGCCCCGAGGCGCTAGTAGGTCGCCACCCCGGGGCAAGCGCAACTTCAAATCGACCTTGCTCTAGATACCAATAGTTGGAAATCGCCCACAGGATTGATCACATCAAACTAGATGAACACGCACACACAAAAACTGATAGCCAAAGGGCCCTAGTCGTGCCCTTCTTTCTTCTCTTTATTGATATTCTGTTTTCTCCTCCACGATGATACAAATCTATGCCCTGTACATCTATATATATACACGGCCAGATCCCTATGTAGCAAACCTATCCTGACTAGGACTCTCATCTAATCTAAGTTTATACTCCTACACGGCCAAACCTAACCGACTCAACTTAGACCGTATACTACTTGGACTTGGTGACCTATATGAACCAGACTAGTACTGCTACTTGCGTGCAACCAGCCACACGTACTAATCACCGGCTGCCTTGATCACCATTAGTCTAAATCTAGTATAAACTCCTACTACATGACTCAACCAATACTATGACTAGGACAAGATTACCTTACAATCTCCCCCTAATCTTGACTTTATCTCCTCGTGCTTTCTCTGATCTTGACTCGTTCTAGATTTACGACTTGTCAATCCAAACTCCGACGCATGATTCAAACTACCGGCCCACACAGTTGCATCTACGCATGCAACGTGCAAGACTGGACGCACCATCAGTCTTCACGTCGTACAACTTAACCAGTCACTGTCCCACTACACGCCAAGTTTGATCTCAACTGTCATATCCGTATACTCAGTATGACCCGCATGGAAACATGCAGTGCACCTCCTTGCTTTGCCATGTTGTGCCACCGCCATTGCTCAGCCGTTGCCTTGCACTCGGTCTGCACCATACTCCTTGTACTTGCTTGCAATAGATCCACTCTCCACTGCTCAGACACCTCCTTGCTTTACGATGGCTTCTTCGCCTAGCATCGTCCGCCTTCGGCATCACAACGAATCCACACTGACCGCAATCAGGACGCTCCACGAGGATATTGACATGACTCACAGAACACCATGCACACCGCTTCAACTCCAACGAATCACACACAGAGACGAGCACTTGGACATGACAACGACTCACAGACGCAATAACGACTAATCCTGCAAACAGGCACGACTCCTTGACTCATCCAACTCCCCCGGATGACGATCTTGACGAGCTCCAGCACCGCACCTCGGCACCACCTCTCCCATCAACGATCTCCTTCCACCATCTTCCCAACGACAACCTACCGTCTACCACCTTGTCGCTCCACCGAACGACGATCGCCCGACCTGTTGGGTAACGCAGCAGAAAACAAAAATTTTCCGACCTACGCACCAGCCCAGGACCACTATGGAGACTGCATACAAGGTTTGATCAGTTTCGTTACCGACTCGTAGCGCAGCGGAAGTAGAGTCGATGACGATCGTCGGTGCAGATCCCCGCAGCTAGGATTTACAACCTCCCAACCGCGAGGATGTATACCCTCATCCGCCACCCGGACAGCCCTCCGGGAGGCGGTCGGACAGTCCCCGGACGGTGTCGCGGACAGCCCTTCGGGAGGACTCACAGAACTCGGACCGTCACATGGACAACCCTTCGGGAGGCACTCACGAACAGCCCCACGGGCACTAAGATCGAAACTACGACCTCTCTATAGAGTTGCACACATACGGTGTCATCTATCCGGCAGGGCTTCGCCGTCCAGGACTAGTTCCCACCGGAACCGAGACAGCCTTTCGGCTCTACGAAACTCTTTTCGTGGGAGGGAGAGAGAAGCCAGATAATTGCATGGCATGAGTATGAGAGCAAGGGGATGAAGGAGATGGCAGCCCCAACTCCTCCTTTTATAGGCCAAGGCAAGGGGTGGGGTGGGATGTTGAAATACCAAAATACCCAAGCTTCATGTCACACATGAAAGGGCATAATGGTAACACAAGGGGGGCACCAAGGGGACACCACCATGGCAGCCCTTGGGCCGGCCCACATCTTGTCCCCCCCCCATGGGGGGGCCCCCCCAACAAGCCACCAACATGTCTCCATGAAACATGCATGCTCCCTAGACAAAAAGCCACCAAACATGCAACCCCCGATTCGTGGGATCTTGTCCCCTCGCGCTGAGACAAGATGTTTTCCGCGAAACTTTTTCTGAAAAATTCCAGAAGGTCCCAGAACATTTCTAGCACCCTCTAAAATTATTCTGGGCACGATCCAAAACATTTTCGGTGTGGTGGTTTTTATCAGCGGAAAGCATCAACAGCGGTTACGGCAGTTTCGGAACATTTCCGGTTTTTCTCTCTGAAAATTCCCAGAAGTTCCAAGACCAATTCTGGCATCCTCTGAAAATTTCCAGACGGTGCCGAAACCCTTTTTGACCAAATAATATATTCCGAAACAACTTTTCGGTTTTACCGAAACTCTTTCGGTGTTCTCTCTCTCGGAACTCTTCCGTTGTCTCCGAAACATTTTCGGTGACTTTCTCTCAGACTCCTTGTCTAGCATTCAACAGATAGATGACCCTTAAGCGTATGACCCTATAGGTTCGGTGAAGTATAGACATGACCGGAACTCTTTCCGATCAATGATCAACATCGGAGCCGTGGACACCCATATTGACCCCTATACCCACACGAATAAATATTCGAGTGAACCTCCAGTTGCCGTGTGCTATTCCTGTTGCTTCGCGATATGTTACAAATACCCGAGGTGAGACATGTTGGCATTCCCGTGGATCAACAAATTGTCCACTATGCTAGTTACCTCGTTACCGGTATTGTTCTCTTTTCTCGTTACCGTGTTGCGGCATCCCCGTGATCAAATCACAAAGTGTCTGGCCAGACGATGATGGATACCGTAACACCGAGAGGGCCCAGAGATATCTCTCCATCGTCGAAGGAGCAAATCCCAATCTTGAGCTATCAAGTTACTTGACATACTTTTCCATGAACCCGTAAGCCGCCGTAATAGCCACCCATTTACGGATGACGTTTAACAAACCCCAAAGTTCATGAAGCAAGCATGAAGAAACTCGATACTCTCATGGTCTGAGGAATCATGCAAACGTTAACTATCTCTGTGTTATTAACCATTAACTCATGAAGAATATATCTCATAGCATAACATCAATTCGGGTCGATTCAACACAAATGTCCTTCCTGACATTGTGCCCTCAAAGTTGCTGGCATAGACATGCCCATGATTGGGAAAACATAATCATCATGCAACACTTGAGCTAGTCTTAGACGCACGACTAGGAATACATTTTACCATTTATTATACCACACGTGCACATGGGATTTCCCCAGAGCCTTTATGGATATACGGGCTCGGGAACCATAGCAGTTATAGCATGGAATATAAACTTAATTATGAACAGGGAGATAATTAATAACATTTATTATTGCCTCGAGGGCATATCTCCTACACGACCCTCCTCGTCGCTGCATCACCCAACAACTTCATGGCCCGCCCCGAGGCGCTAGTAGGTCGCCACCCCGGGGCAAGCGCAACTTCAAATCGACCTTGCTCTAGATAGCAATAGTTGGAAATCGCCCACAGGATTGATCACATCAAACTAGATGAACACACACACACAAAAACTGATAGCCAAAGGGCCCTTGTCGTGCCCTTCTTTCTTCTCTTTATTGATTTTCTGTTTTCTCCTCCACGGTGATACAAATCTATGCCCTGTACATCTATATATATACACGGCCAGATCCTTATGTAGCAAACCTATCCTGACTAGGACTCTCGTCTAATCTAACTTTATACTCCTACACGGCCAAACCTAACCGACTCAACTTAGACCGCATACTACTGGGACTTGATGACCTATATGAACCAGACTAGTACTGCTACTTGCGTGCAACCAGCCACACGTACTAATCACCGGCTGCCTTGATCACCATTAGTCTAAATGTAGTATAAACTCCTACTACATGACTCAACCAATACTTTGACTAGGACAAGATTACCTTACAATCTCCCCCTAATCTTGACTTTATCTCCTCGTGCTTTCTCTGATCTTCACTCGTTCTAGATTTACGACTTGTCAATCCAAACTCCGACGCATGATTCGAACTACCGGCCCACACAGTTGCATCTACGCATGCAACGTGCAAGACTGGACGCACCATCAGTCTTCACGTAGTACAACTTAACCAGTCACTGTCCCACTACACGCCAAGTTTGATCTCAACTGTCATATCCGTATACTAAGTATGACCCGCATGGAAACATGCAGTGCACCTCCTTGCTGTGCCATGTTGTGCCACCGCCATTGCTCAGCCGTTGGCTTGCACTCGGTCTGCACCATACTCCTTGTACTTGCTTGCAATAGATCCACTCTCCACTGCTCAGACACCTCCTTGCTTTACGATGGCTTCTTCGCCTAGCATCGTCCGCCTTCGGCATCACAACGAATCCACACTGGCCGCAATCAGGACGCTCCACGAGGATATTGACATGACTCACAGAACACCGTGCACACCGCTTCAACTCCAACGAATCACACACAGAGACGAGCACTTGGACATGACAACGACTCACAGACGCAATAACGACTAATCCTGCAAACAGGCACGACTCCTTGACTCATCCAACTCCCCCGGATGACGATCTTGACGAGCTCCAGCACTGCACCTCGGCACCACCTCTCCCATCAATGATCTCCTTCCACCATCTTCCCAACGACAACCTACCGTCTACCACCTTGTCGCTCCACCGAACGACGATCGCCCGACCCTCCTCGTCGCTGCATCACCCAACAACTTCATGGCCCGCCCCGAGGCGCTAGTAGGTCGCCACCCCGGGGCAAGCGCAATTTCAAATCGACCTTGCTCTAGATACCAATAGTTGGAAATCGCCCACAGAATTGATCACATCAAACTAGATGAGCACGCACACACAAAAACTGATAGCCAAAGGGCCCTTGTCGTGCCCTTCTTTCTTCTCTTTATTGATTTTCTGTTTTCTCCTCCACGGTGATACAAATCTATGCCCTGTACATCTATATATATACACGGCCAGATCCTTATGTAGCAAACCTATCCTGACTAGGACTCTCGTCTAATCTAACTTTATACTCCTACACGGCCAAACCTAACCGACTCAACTTAGACCGCATACTACTGGGACTTGATGACCTATATGAACCAGACTAGTACTGCTACTTGCGTGCAACCAGCCACACGTACTAATCACCGGCTGCCTTGATCACCATTAGTCTAAATGTAGTATAAACTCCTACTACATGACTCAACCAATACTTTGACTAGGACAAGATTACCTTACAATCTCCCCCTAATCTTGACTTTATCTCCTCGTGCTTTCTCTGATCTTCACTCGTTCTAGATTTACGACTTGTCAATCCAAACTCCGACGCATGATTCGAACTACCGGCCCACACAGTTGCATCTACGCATGCAACGTGCAAGACTGGATGCATCATCAGTCTTCACGTCGTACAAGTTAACCAGTCACTGTCCCACTACACGCCAAGTTTGATCTCAACTGTCATATCCGTATACTAAGTATGACCCGCATGGAAACATGCAGTGCACCTCCTTGCTCTGCCATGTTGTGCCACCGCCATTGCTCAGCCGTTGCCTTGCACTCGGTCTGCACCATACTCCTTGTACTTGCTTGCAATAGACCCACTCTCCACTGCTCAGACACTTCCTTGCTTTACGATGGCTTCTTCGCCTAGCATCGTCCGCCTTCGGCATCACAACGAATCCACACTGGCCGCAATCAGGACGCTCCACGAGGATATTGACATGACTCACAGAACACCGTGCACACCGCTTCAACTCCAACGAATCACACACAGAGACGAGCACTTGGACATGACAACGACTCACAGACGCAATAATGACTAATCCTGCAAACTCGCACGACTCCTTGACTCATCCAACTCCCCCGGATGACGATCTTGACGAGCTCCAGCACCGCACCTCGGCACCACCTCTCCCATCAACGATCTCCTTCCACCATCTTCCCGACGACAACCTGCCGTCTACCACCTTATCGCTCCACCGAACGACGATCGCCCGACCCTCCTCGTCATTGCATCACCCAACAACTTCATGGCCCGCCCCGAGGCGCTAGTAGGTCGCCACCCCGGGGCAAGCGCAACTTCAAATCGACCTTGCTCTAGATACCATTAGTTGGAAATCACCCACAGGATTGATCACATCAAACTAGATGAACACGCACATACAAAAACTAATAGCCAAAGGGCCCTTGTCGTGCCATTCTTTCTTCTCTTTATTGATTTTCTGTTTTCTCCTCCACGGTGATACAAATCTATGCCCTGTACATCTATATATATACACGGCCAGATCCCTATGTAGCAAACCTATCCTGACTAGGACTCTCATCTGATCTAACTTTATACTCCTACACGGCCAAACCTAACCGACTCAACTTAGACCTTATACTACTTGGACTTGATGACCTATATGAACCAGACTAGTACTGCTACTTGCGTGCAACCAGCCACACGTACTAATCACCGGCTGCCTTGATCTCCATTAGTCTAAATCTAGTATAAACTCCTACTACATGACTCAACCAATACTATGACTAGGACAAGATTACCTAACAAAGCCGCTGGAGAATTGTTGTCGTGGGGCCGTCGACCCTCCTGTGGCAGCTGTGGGTGGGAGGGCGGCGAGGCCAAGGCAATTCCCCTATCGCCATACTGCTTCACTCACAACCTCTTGGACCTGAGAATCAGCTCTATTAGCCATGCATGCGCCTTGCCCGCTGTAAAAAGGTATTCCTTGCGGGTGCACCAGGATAGTCAAGGTCTCCTCGATGTGCTTGGGTGGTTTATTTTTCAATTTGTTATATAATTCTGGTTGAAAGAGTTTGTTAGCGAGTAAATTCCGGTTTTTACCCCCTATTTTTACATTTTTGACACTAATTACCCCATTTAGCAGGATTTCATCCATTTTACCCCATTTAGCAAAAGTGTTGCCACAATTTACCCAGTTTAATATTTTGTGAGCATTCAGACACGCAGGTCCAATTGTGTTGTCCCAATTTACCATGTTTAATATTTTTGGAGTTGATGGTATTCTCCTATTATTTATAAATCAGATCATTCTCCTATTATTTGCAACAGATCATGGAAATACACTACTATCAAAACTGATTAATATAGGCTACAGATTGCTCTGGGTTCACATGTTGAAAACAGGTTGAATGATGCTTTCCATTTATAGATAGCACCAGGACCTTAAAGTACAGCTGAATAACATCACATATATAGATAGCTTCACTAGTTCACAACTACACAAGCTACAAAATACACCAAACAGTAGCAGTGGCACATACACCTTGTCAGTCTTCACGTTTCTTAGCTCCTACACCTTGCAAAGCTCTCCATCTGGATTGCTAACATCATCTTGTCCTCCATGACTTCCAGGAGCTGTCACAAACCATAAAAATCATCCTCCATCTATGTGCCTTACGACCACTGGCGGAGATCTGGGTTACTCTGAAATCAATTCTGACAAAGGTTTATCAAACTGAAGAAGTAAAAGAATTTCGTCAATATTCAAAATGTTGAAAAAAACTTTAAATCAATGTACCTCAGTTGCAGAAGGGTGATATGTATACACGTGATCTTCTAATAAGCATTTTAATTTTGTCCGAATTAAACGCCTAACCAGCCAATGCATGACTCAGGAAAATTTTAGAATACACAAATTGCTATGATAGAGATGGTCAAAATCATGTGGGATGGGGTACGACTGAGGGGGCTTCTTTGTTCACCAACCTCACTGATCTGTTGGACCAGCCGTCGCCATATACCCGCCATCAACTGGGCACAGTCTAATAGGGTCCCTACTATGTCGCCAAAGTAGGAAGAAGAACTGAGCACAGCCTGATGGAGTCACGTACATGATTAGTTTTTGAAGTATATCAAATTCAGAGGACTACGCCGACGTCAGCGAGCTTGACGGAACCGTCTGTTCCACGGGGTCGTTTCTTTCCTTGATGTTGTGGCCATACAGCCCTGCTCGAGGAGGTATGAAATCGCATGGCCGGGACCTCAGCACCCGCCACCGCTGCCGTCATCATCGCCGCAGCCTGACAATCCCTAACCCTAGGTTGGAGTGAGCCTGACGAGTGCATGTAGTCGGAAGCCTGGACAGGTGATGCAATCGATTGGGGGCGAGCAACGCAAGCGAGAACCGAGTAGAGGCGAGCGTGGCGCTCGCCGCTCTGCCGACTGGGCGTTGTGTGTTGGACACGATGCGAGCGACTACCACAATCAGGCGGTCCCGGTCGGCAGAAGCTGCGAGGACTGGTTCAGCAGGGAGAAAAATAGGCAGGAAAAAACCGTCTATGTGGCATGCCAGCTGGACATGACAATTGGAACCTATTGGTCAGAACGCTTACAAAAAAATTAAACAGGGTAAATTGTGACAGAATTTTTGCTAAATGTGGTAAAACGGACGAAATCTCACTAAATAGGGTAATTAGTGTCAAAAATGTCAAAATAGGGGGTAAAACCCAGAATTTACTCTTGTTAGCTAACGAATGTATTTCTAATGACCATGGAGATTCAAAGCAACATAACAAATTAAGTTACTTCCTGATTTTGTTGTGGGGATTTCAGTTTATACTCTAATATGATGTAGTTTTGAGGATTGACTAACAATTTGATCAGTTTTTCGTATTAATTAGGGCTAAAAAATAGTACTAATAATTTGCTTGTTCTTTTGAGGTTGTTTCGGCTAAAAAAAACTATTTTCTGAACTTTCAGTTTGTTGGATTAGAAATGGTTTTGTGTGTGTGGGGTTTTAAAGAATCAAAGAGATGATGTAGCCAGTGGGACAATAGATTGAGAGGGTGAATGATGTATGAACGGAGAAGATGATGGACGGCAAGTTCAATGGGAAAGAGCAAATAAAGGGGTGTGTGGTATTTGTAAGAACATAGAGATGAAGATGCTCTCATTTGTCTTGTGGTTCAACATTGCCTGCAATGTGCTCATTTGTGGGGAGGAAAATGAGCATTGTTTACAAATTTATTTGTTGGCCCGTAGCAACGCACGGGGTGTTCTACTAGTAATAATAAATAAGTAAAAGTACATTTAGGAGTTTAGTGCTGACTTATTTATGCCAAGAAGCAAATAAATAAGTAAAATTGTAGCAAAAAATAAAATAAAATTGAAGCATAACCGAGTTTTAAACGTTTAATCGATGGTATCTGAATCCGACTCGATTCAATGCCAGGAAATCGATTACAAATATCTCTTCCCGGTCTGACTTTAGTTCTCGCCTCATAATCGCGCGCGACAGCATTGACTAGATGCCGACACGGATGGTCGCCGCTGGCGTCGAACGGAGAAACAAGCACCCGGGGCGGCGGCAGCGCAGGTCGTTCTCCATGCTCCCCGACGACCTCCTTGTCATCATCTACCACATGTTGGCCGATCACCTGAGCAGCCGCGCGTGCTTCGCCACGGTCTGCAGGTCGTAGCGGGTTGCCGCGGCCACGGAGCCACGGGTGCCCGTCCTGCCGTGGCTGCTGCTCTCGCCGCGCGAAGTCGGCAGCACCAGGACGAGGCGCGCACACTGACTGGAGGATGGCACAGTGATGCACATCTCTCCTCGGCTCGGGGCCATCGGGAGGCGGCTCGTCGGTGGCTATGACGGCTGCTGGGTGATCTCTTGCCAGCCACCACCAATCACGATCGTTAACCTCTTCCCGGGGGCTGAGGTGGCACTTTCCAAGAAGCAGAGAAAGATTGCCTGCCCGCACCGAGGTCATGGCCGCGGTGATACCCGTGGTCCGATAGTCGTCACAAAAATCACGTTCTCAGAGTCACCCACCTTGGAAGGCTATATCATGGCCGCCATGACAGGAGTTACGGCCTCGTGTGCAGGGTTGGTCGCTCGGATAGCGGGTGGACGATACACAGATGTCACGTCGAGACATTCATCGACATTGCCTTCTGCAACAGTGAGCTATATGGCCTCACACACAATGGTGAGAAACTCGTCAAAGTTTGCAATCAGCGACAACACACATGGCTCCCCAATGGTCATCGCAGACACGAGTAGCGTTGCAAATGGTTTGTCGTGCTGGATCGAGAAACTCTTGCAAAGAGTATTCCGTTTACATAGTTGATCTACACGAGAAGCTTGCAATAGCGATGATGACCTGGTGGTGGGGCAACCGTGAGCCTTTCTTAAAGGTGTACAACCTTGTTGACAACATGAAAAATGGGACGACAACGTGTTACAAGGATAAATGGGAGGAGGTAACAAGCATAAGCGACCACGCCTTGTTTTTGGGGCATATATTTTCCAAAGCGGTGCACGTGCCTACTAACAGGTGCGGTGACGTGGAGAGGAACTGCATCTACTATGCCAATAATTGTTGTCGAAGTTTAAACACCATAGTCCACGGTGATGCTGTGGTCTTGACGATCTCAAACCGTGATGGTGACCTGAAGTGTGAAAGAAAACACAAGAGGAGCATCACCGATGATGACGAGAAAATCAAGTCGGTAGGGTACTTCATGAAGTGTGGTAGTCATGATATCATGTGGCTTCTTCCCCCCGATATCAAGCTAGCTACTTAGTTACCATGATATGAATAAGGAGCTTTGGCTCTCAGTGCTTTGGGGACGAATCATTGAATGATGATAATAATAATGGTAATAACGATGATAATAATTCTAATACTGATAATAACAATTATTAGGATGATGATATCATATTATGATGTTTCAAAAAACGAAAATTTTATTTTGTTTAGTTATTGAAAATGCCAAATATTTATATCATTCCAAATAATATTGCACACTTTTGAAAGAGAAAGATCAAAAGGTATGGTATTTAGAACGTGCATCTACCGCGCAGGTAATACCCCTGGGTGTAAGGCTACTAAACATGGCTTGAGCTTTGGTTCTCACAAAAATAAAGGGCCACCCTTTATTTTATATTTTTTGCTAGAAGTTACAAGATTGTGTGTGTAGTAATTTCCAACACACGCTTGTTCGTGGCAAGCCGCCCTAGCGCCGTCCACTCGGTTTTGAGACAAAATCCCAGGTGCGTTGCGGTGTCGGCCATCTCGGCCTTGGGGACTCAGCCCTTCGCCTGGGAGAATCCTCACGCTACCGAGGTGGGTCATCACGCCTGCGAGGCTGCTCGTTATACGTCTCCAACGTATCAATAATTTCTGAAGTATTCATACAATATTTACATCAATTATATATAGTTTCTGAGTTATATAGTTTGTAGACACGGAGCCGTGTCATAGTAGGACACTTGTATCCTATAGTAGGACAAAAAGAATAGCAGGCCATAACATGTGAGCAAGCGTTGTATCCTTCATCTAGTAAATACAAGACGCGAGACCTTCATGCATCAGCTTAATTAGTGGTTATGCAACATTCTTGTTTTGAAAATCTTCTGTTGAAGAGAATTAATGATGTGTGAGTTTTCCAAGATGCAAGCGTGAAAGCCATTTTCTCCACTAAGATATTTAGCATACAAAAGTACAAAAATATTCCAATCATAAACAATTGTTAAAAACAGATGCATAATCAAACCATGAACTCGATAGCTAGTCCGACAAGGTAGTCAACTCAATAGAGCCACAATTAACTCTCTACATAACCATGCGAGCAAAGCATACACCCTATATATTGTAGGTAGCACAAAATACAATAATTAGCTAGGCTTACCCACTGATTGATCAAATGGTTGGTTCAGATAACACGGGAGGGAAGCTGAAGTATGGCAGCGCACGCTTGCGATTAAGGAAGCGCTCCGTCTTTGTACAGACTTTTGTAATTTCGTAAGTCTTGACCTCCATTGAGTAACAATCCACATTCTGAATAGCAGTACCTTGTTGTGGAGCGGCTCGGAAGAAGATTAATCCCTCGGCTGCGCCCACGGTGGAAATGGAATAGTCACGATACTGCTCAGGCAGCCGTATGATCTTCTCCAGCTTCCACTCGTGGGAATTATTCTGCAGGGAAGTATGGCGGAGAGTAAAGGAGCCGTGTTGACGGACGAGAGAAACCATCTCGATGGCTCCTTCTCTGCCCATGACAACAGCATTTGAGCGACGATGGCCAAGGCTCTGGTTAGCCAGGTGATCCCTGAGCTCCTTGTGATAGCCGGTGAGAAGGTTGACGGTGGAGAAGCTCATGGTGCGCGTGTCCAGCACCATCAGATGGTCGCTCCAACCCCAAGGGTCGGTCCAGTAGATGCAGCCACGCACGGAGTCGAAACAGGACATGTGGTCTAGAGAAGGGAAGACGGGAGAGTCGACCATACACCATTGCCTGGTTGCGGAGGGAAAGATGAAGAGGACGAGCTTTGTCTGGTATCTTGCTATGCATATCACCTTGAATTTGAAGGGATCGTCGTTGTCGTCGTGGCCCGTGTTGGGAGCAAGCAGGGGCTCGAATGCCCAGAGGAGGTCTTGCGGCTGGGCGGCGAGGTCCTCGGGTATGGTTGGTAGCAGCATGTATCTTCGAAACAAAGGGTCGCAGACGGCGAGGTTGAAGTCGGCGACGTTGTAGCAGCGCTCCTGTTTGTTGAGCTCCGCGTCGGGGTGGAAGGAGATCCAGTCGAGGAGGACACAGCCGTCGCGGACGTCGCGGGGGCGCCAGCGGCGGCCTTGCTCGTCGTCGAGGCACCGGTCTTGGACGTCGGGCGGGATGTAGCAGCAGGAAGAAGAGGCGACGGCCGGGACGAAGGAGAAATCCGCGGCGCAAGGGGCGAGTGCGGCGGACGGGTGCGGCGCCTCGGCGGGATGGAACCCGGCCGCGTCCATGAAGCCGAGGAGGGGAGGCCGGTGCAGCGCGTGGAAGCGGTGGTGGAATGCGCGGCCTTTGATGACGCGGCGGAATGAGGCGCTGGTGGTGGTGGCGGCGGAGGCGCGAGCGAGCGCGTCCGGCGTGGGCGGACCGAGGAAGATCTCCTCGAGGAGCTCGTCGGGGATGGTCGCCATGGCTTCCAGGTAAGAGCAGGGGACGGTTGGGGATAGGATGTATGCGTAGCCGTACGAGGTTCGAGGTGAATAAGGGTGGACACGGTCCGGGCCGGTCCGGTCCCTGACCGAGCCGGCGTTTGGACCGGCCGCCGGTGGTCCGGACCGGACCGGACCGAGGTGCTGAGCGGTCTGGATTTTGGAGACCGGACCGGCGACCCTCTGGCCCGGGCTGGACCGAAGGACCGGCCAACCACCACCGGCGGCGACGTGCGCAAGCGCCGGCGGCGAGGTGGGCGACGTCCGTGGGCACCGGCGGCAAGGTGGGTGACGTGCTGCTGGCCGTGCTGGGCGTGCCCTGCTGGTGCCGGCCGTGCTGGGCGTGCCCTGCTGGTGCCGGCCGTGTCCTGCTGCTGGTCATGCACCGTGCGCCATGCCGCGATCGTTGTCACCGCGGCCGGAGTAAAGCACGACCTCCGGGACCTTGTCCAGGAGGTCCGCGGAGGTCGACCTCATCTCCCAGCCGACTAAATAGGCCTGGGACGGCCTGCCCACAACGCCCCGCTCCGTTTCTCCACCGCCATCGAGCTCCGCTGCCGCGCCAGATTCGTCCACTCCGGCGAGCCCTGGCGCCTCTACCTGCTGTTAACGGCTCCACCGCGACCCCGCGGTTTTTCTGGACATCTCCTCCTCGAGCACCTCGTCCTCCTTCGCCATCTCCACGTCGCCGCGCTCCGGCTAACACCGCCGGCAGCCATGACTGCGGCCCCGTCCTACCTCGCCTTCTCTGCCTCGACTACCAGTGCGTGCGCGTCCACCGCGTCCACCTCGCCGCCGGCGCCCGTGCGCGTCCACCGCATCGACCTCGCCGCCGGGCGTGGGATTTCTCGGTCCGCCGGGCGGTCCCGATCAAAGACCGGACCGGACCGAGTGCTGA
Source organism: Thinopyrum elongatum (assembly GCA_011799875.1). Lineage (NCBI taxonomy): Eukaryota > Viridiplantae > Streptophyta > Magnoliopsida > Poales > Poaceae > Thinopyrum > Thinopyrum elongatum. The sequence continues at coordinate 52,285,375 of CM022303.1, forward strand.
GCGGGCCTAACTTCTTGGACCGGACCGGCCAATTTTGCTAGCGGGCTGGGACCGAGCGGTCCGGTCCTGAGCGGGCCACGAGCGGGCCAAAAAGCCCGCTCGCTGCATCCACCCTGAGAGGTGAATGACTCCGACACTGTACAAGGTTTACACTTCCGGGCTAGGAGCAGGGGACGGTTGGTGATAGGATTTGTTCGTAGCTGTACGAGGCTCCTGGTGAATGGCTCGGATTTGTTCGTAGCTAAATGGCCTCGTAGAGCCACAACAGAGCCATCGACGGCGGCTGCCTCCACTGCTTTGGCCTACTGTGGAGCCTCGGACAGTATGAGGGCCATGGATCACATGCAGATCGCAGCTTGCTGTCTCCGCTTCCGTCCTATCCTCCCGACATACTGCCTGTGGACCTTCCGGCCGGCGTGGGGCATGCAACAAATGTGTGCTCGTCGCCTGCTGCCAAGACCGCTGCCCTGCTTTCTCCCGCCCTCCTCCGTCCTTGGGTGGCTGAACCGCTGAAGAAGATGCTCTTTACCTCGGTGAAAAATAACGAGGCAGCTAGAGCGCCCGTGTTCTCAAGCGGTGCTGCTCCTTCAATCATAACTAAAAAATTGCGCTTTTTTATAATATGCAAAATAAGCATATAATAGTGAAATTTTCTAAGGAAGAATAAATCATTGGCATTGGTATTACCCGTTAAGAAAAAAGAAAATACAAAACATGAAAACAAACAAAATCAGAATTTGCACACAATATTCACTAAAACTGCGCTCTTTAAAAATATTAAAGAATACACATATAATGGTTAAATTTTCACAAAAATAATTCCTAACAAGGAATGAATTAGTTTCATTGATATTACCTTCAAGAAAAAAAATTAAAATCAAAATAATGAAGCTTTTTAATGAAGAATGAACTAGTGACATCAGCATTACATTTAAGAAGAAAGAAAAGAAAAGAAAAGAAAAGGACAAAATTTGCACACGGTTTGCACATAACTTTTGCTTTAACTTAATATGCAAGAATAAGCATATAATAGTGAAAGTTTGCAAAAATAGATTCCTAAGAAGGAATGAATCCCTTACAGAAGAATGAATCCCTTAAGGAAGAATGAAAATGAAATAAAAACAGAAAAAAAAAAATAATGAAATTTTATATGGAGTAATAAATCTTTGGCATTGGTATTACCTTTTAGGACAAAAAATTTAAAAATAGAAAACATGAAAACAAACAACGCCAAAATTTGCACACAACATTCACAAAAAATATGCTCTCTAAAAATATGCAAGAATAAACATATAATGGTTAAATTATCACAAAAATATTTCATAAGAAGGAATGAATTAGGGGCATTGGTTTTACCCCTCAAGAAGAAAGAAAATGAAATAATTACTAAAATCCTAAATAAAGATCAATGAATTAGTAACAATTGTACTCCCTCCGTCCGGAAATACTTGTCGGATTGTCGGACAAGTATTTCCAGACAGAGAGAGTATTACATTTTAAACAAAAAACTTGCACACAACTTCGCACTAATCATATAATAGTGTGATTGTCGCACATATTGCATAGTATTTATATCTATACATTTACTCACCCAACATTCCAAAATATCAACAAAAGAAAAATAAAAACCAACTAAAAAACAACAACAAAAATAACAACACGTAAAAATAGAAAAGACATATATGAAACAAAGGAAGAGTGGGGAGGGCTGGATGGCACATTAATGGGCTTCGGCCCAGTAGCAAAATTGAAAAAAAAACAAGCCCAGACTAGAATAAGGGGCTGTTTAGGTGCTGCATACGCCAGCCCTGTCAAATCGGGGCTTACCAATTATTTGGCGCAAGATTCGCCGCCGCTGCCTCGCCAACGGTTGGCGCAAAAAACTATAGGAAACTGAACACGTAGCCATAATTTTGGCGCAGATCCGAAATCCTGGGCACCAACCAAATGCATGCACACGTCCAGAATGAACATCAAATATTTGGTCGGGTAGTTGATGACTACTATCAAAATGGACCCTAAAACCGCAGCACGAATCTCAGAGCAAATATGAATGGGCAAGAAATTGAAGGACCCAAATTCAAAATTCAATCAACTTACAAGTAGCAGATCACTCTTACAGGATTTGACGACTGTCACACCACATGTTCACATCTCTGACACGTACGTATATATACGTGATATATGGATATGGAAATATGAAAGGTTGCATTGCATGCACTTATTGAATATATATATATATATATATATATATATATGCTATGCATTTTCCCCCCTTCTTTTTCTTCAGGCCGGTTACCTTAGGTGGCAGCGTGCAGCATCATCGTCTCGACAGTGAACCCAGGTCCAAATCCCATCATCACCCCCCAGTCTTCATCAGCGGCAGCTCCCTCTCCGTCACGGTCAACTCTTTGGCGCCTGACCTCATCGAGTACGAAGATCACCGTGGCGCCAAGCATGTTACCATACTCTCTCACCACGGTTCTGCTCGCCGCCAGCTTCCCCGGGACCAGCCGGAGCGCCCTGACGATGTGGTCCAGCATCGCACGGCTGCCGGGATGCACTGCCCAGAAGAGGTTGTTCCAATCGACGACGCCTTGGATGACGGCTAGGTGGTCACCAAACGCATCCAGCAGGCACCGCTCAACGATGCCCGCCGCCAGTTTTGGTAGTCCGGTGGCGATGGTCCCGCCGATGCCATCGCTCCCGAGTTGCATGGTGAGCATGTGCTCGGTGTCTGGTATCACGTACTGCAAGGCCGACACCATCTCAAACAGCGGGCGCTCGTGGACGTCGGGGTCGGCACCCTCGATGACGGCGCCGGCGCCATCACCGAAGAGCCCCTGGGGGATGAGGGTGTCGAAGGTGTCCGCCTCGTGGGGCGCGCGGAAGGCGGTGATGGTGATCGAGCTTGACGCAGGCCACGAGGACGCGCGCGCCGGGGTTGTTCTCGGCGAGGTCCTTGGCTAGGCGCAGGGCGGCGCACTTGGAAGCGCAGCCGTTGAGCTGGAGCACGGTGTGCAGGACATCATGGCGGAGGCCGAGGAGGGAGACCAAGCGGACATCGGTGCCCGGAGCATGCGATCCCACGGTGATGCTGACGACGAGATGGGTGATGTTGCCCGCCGGACGGCCCCACTCGGCGATCGCGTTCGCCGCAGCTGACGCGGCGAGCTCCGGGGCGGCGGTAGCCACGACGTCCAGGCGGGTGTCAAGGGACAAGGCCGGATGCACGGCGAGTAGTTCGTCGGTGTGGTGGAAGAAACGCCTGCCGATGCCCATCATCCCGCATAGCTTGGCGAAGGTGCGCTTGAGGTGGGTGAGGTGGTCGCTGTTGGTGACGCCGAAGTAGTAGTCGGGGTTGTCGCCCTGGGCCACGCAGTGGGGCGGGTTTGCCGTGCCGATGGCCAGGACCACCGCCGGCCCGTCGGCATGCTGCGCAACACGGATCTCGCGGACGGTGGTGGCTGGGATGCTGCTGCTGCCTGCCATGGCCGCCTTCCTGCATGCAATATTAAGGAGAGGAGGAATATTAGAGCTAGCTAGAAAGGACTATATACATGTTCATGCCAACCACATTTGGATGAGACGTGTGAAAAATCCTATGTCCTGAGTTATTTTGAAATATATTTGTAGGAGCTACCTAAAAATAGCTCAAGAGTGATCCTCCCGGGTTCTTTCATCAGATTATAGTCAAGGATTTAATTAAATAAACCCCTACCTTCTACTCCTATCCTACTCGATAGCTGAACCCGAGAGCTGGCCCGGGCCCAAGGGGGTGCAACCTGTGCGCCCGCACAGGGCCCCCAGCTTTCAGGGGCCTAAGATTTTCGAGCTAGGCTTTTACTATTTATAGATGGGCCTATGCTCGCTGGCTCTGGGCCGTTGCTGTCCTCACGCCTGCGCCTGAAGCAGGCCCCAATCGCGACGCCTCCTCGCCTCTGTGTATAGCCGCCAGGGCCATCGATCGAGATTCCCTCAGAAAACAAATCCAGCGATTCCGAGATCGAGAGGAGCGAGCAGCATCCCTTCGTTTCTTCGTACGGTGGCCAGGGCCAGTGTCCAGCGATGGAGATCGGATCGCTGGATCAATTCTTCTACTTCGGACTTATATGGAACTAGTAGAATGCCAGTGCGTTGCGACGGGCCTTTTAAATTTTTTGTTGGTTGCATATGTAAGCACAGTGAAGTTCAAATTTCACATGTATAGCAAACGTTTACGGTAACAATTGAAAAATGTACTTGATGCAATGTATTTCCATTATCCCACTTCACTTGCATCTCCTACAATATCAGGAATATTGTCTTCAGCTTCCTTCACACAGCATTTGAGCAATTATAGTAAGAAAAATAATCTTTGTTCACTTGTAACCATCCTGCATGAGTACTACAAATAGTTAGGAAGATTTCACAAACATAGAGTACTCAACTTGTAAATTGGATGGACCAATTTTTTACCATTCCATGAGAGCATATTAAAATCAAAAACAAAATAACTCAATACATTACTGCAATAAATAAATATTTATTATCTCGATTATAATGATGATAAATAATTGAATTTATCTTGAATATAAAAATAGAATAGACAAATATGAACAGCCTCCAACAAAAAGGAAAAGCCACTCCTCGCCTCTCACCACACAAGCACATCACACATCCCTTATCTACACCTCACCGCATAAGGCACAACTTGAGCAACTCACATGGCGTAGTCTCTCCACGTTCTCTCCCTGCCACTGTGCCTCTTGTCCCGCCACAACACGTCCCCCGGCTCCTCTCCCCACCAGCATCGTCTCCTTTCCCTATCTATAGATCAGCGACAATTGCTGGACTCAATTCTATTGTCTGCACGCACTGGATGATGGACAGCGCCCGACCGAGGAAAGCAGCAACGGGGCCATAGGTAATAGGCATCGACGACGTCGGTGGCACCAGAAACAATGCCATCAAACATGAGTGGCGACCTTGACCAAGCTCCATGTAGGTTAGTTCTTCCCTTTTCTTGTCATGTTTTGTCTGTTCTCAAATGAATTATTCATATATCCAACAAACGTAAAGAAAAAAATAATCTCACATGTATCTGTCAAATAAAAATTGTGCAGCAAACTTGCAGTGAACTTCGCTGATAGTGAATTTAATTGCTTATATGACGAATGCAGAAAGAATTTCTAAGAGATAGTAACAACTGACATGAAGTAAATCTGGTAGTCCATTGTTGATTGGAAATTTATACTAATATGGCTCAGAGATGCAATAGAACAAAGGAAGGGTTGCACTTGAAGATCAAATAGGACAACTCTGAGCAGTCTATGGTCACAAATTGTTTAGCCCTAGATCTCAAGCATCAACTCTAACAGGAAGGGAATAAAGTGAACTAACTTTAGAAGAAACAAAAATATTCAATTTATATTTATGCCACTTGTAGTCGTAAGCTTCCTTTTTCTCAATTGCTATATTATCTGAATATTATGAGGAAAATTTAAGATATATATTCCATATCTTTTTTATGAGACAATGAGTTCTTCCAACGGAAAAAACAGATTGATACTGCCGAATCCATGATTACACTGGATAATGCAAAGTATATCATCCTGGTTCTACGCAAATAGGAGCAACTCGTGACTGGAGTTGGATTTGGCTCACCTCCTAGCACAGGAAATGTGATCTCTGCAGTAGTAGACACATCATTCAAATTTTCCCATGCATTTCTATAACGGGTGCATCTCATACAAAGATTCAGACATCAAGTGGAAGATGTTACAAATTCACATACATAAATTGGGATGTTGTATGACATGATAGGAAGTAATTGCCCACTTCTTGATCCAGGTAGCGACCCCATTAGGAAACAATGCATGAACACTACTCTACTCCTTATCCATCATGTACACTTTGTTCAAGATCTGTAACAAGTAAACAAAAACTTGTAACCAAGCATAAATTAAAGAAAACGAACTACATAGGAAATGACCAAGTGGAGAACAGACGGTAAACCAAAATCCAATACTGATAGTACCCTCGTGGCAATTTTTCTCATGATCATGTATATAAAAAGCCGTATCTGAAAAGAACAGAAAAAACACCATCTCCAGAGGACCGAAATCTATAAGTGTGCTCACATATAATAGCAATATGTGCTTGTACTCGCAAAGAATAGCTACTCCTCAAATCGACCTCAAACGTTATATCACCGTGAACACCACATAAAACACACTATAACAAGGAGGTCCCACCCATTGGGAAGGCATCTCATGTAACATGGAGGAACAATAAAATCGAGCAGAGCAACACAAAAATAGAAATCGGCCATCAGGAAAGGGAAATAATCTAACCTAGGTCACAGGATTAGCAGGTCGAGGAGGAAGCCACCGTGTCAGCGCCCTCCATGAGGATAATCTTGCACACGATGTCACCTCAAGCAATGGATTGCCACCAGTAGAACTGAAGCACTTGTTGATATCCCGTCAGCTGAGGTACCAAATAGGTCAGCTCACCATCTAAAGAATCCAATCTTAGGCAAGAAAATAGTCATCAGCAGTGAAGCTTTATTTAGTTCTATACTACGAAAGCAACTTACAAATTACAACCCAAACAGAGAATAGATGGTTCAACAATTATAGATAAGTAAAGAGAAATTAGACAAGATTACCAAATCAGCCTGAGAAAGCAGGATCAACGGTAACATAATAACAAAGTAAACAAAATAAGGAATATTTAGTGGAAATGAGCTAGTTGAACCTATAGGCTGGAGGAAGGAGCTGGCCAGAAGGTTAGGCCAGCAAATTTGGGGCCAGCGCCGAGAAGGAAGAAGCGGAGCGCTAAAGAACACATCTTATTCGGCTATTCGCACCTAACCATGTTGTTGTGTGAGAACACTCCACATCTCTCCACCATAAATCAAAAGCGTTAAGTGGGAGGACTTCTGAATTTGCTAAGTGAATCCTGCATGCAAACACAACACTGACTACCAAATTTGAGTTTCGTCACCGCCTGATGCAATCGCAACATATGATTATGGATATATATAACTATAGTATGATGAATTAACTACCATCAAGAAAGATATGGGATATTCAACCAAGAAACTTTACCAATAGCAATACTAATATTATTGGGGAGAACACATGATTAATAAAAGTCAGGATATGTGATGTCTACATGACCACATCTTATTTTTGGTGACCTTGCTGGACATTTAGCCAAAAGAAGTAGAATAACTAACCCATCACTAAAGTGTACATAGTATCTGATTTCTTGGCTACACAAACATCTAAATATGTAGCAGGCACGCACCTTAGTCATCTCTGTTTTTGTAGGTTCAGATTTAAAACGTGTACCAAATTTGTTTCCAGACAATCATCTTCTTGCCAGATTATACTTAACTACCTTCTATGATTGCATTCAAGTATGTTAAGGTAACTAAGCCTTTTGTACAGAGTGCAGTTGGCTCCAGGAATGGCAATACCAATTTTGTGATGATTTGGTCAAGGCTAAATTCACACTGGTGAACATATACAATGCGCAGAGGTAGCTCAAGGCTAAATTCGCACCGGTGAACACACACCACCACCGCACACAACACACACACCCAAGGCACGGTACAAAGGTGCCGGGGACCGTCACACTACCCCACAGACTACCAAGCTAACTACAGATGTGCGAGAAGTCCGTTTGGAGCCGATGGAGACCTCCACCATGAATCCTCTAAGGGGAGGTGAGACGGATAACGACGGACCACGGACTCCAGGACGGTGCCTCGTAAAAAGGAACGACCACGGATAGCCACCACCATCTGATCCCGAAGATCTAGTTTTCACCCAGAGTATCACGAAGGAGTGGGAACACCGTGATGGAGCCATCGTGAATAATACGACTGTAGGGTAACGCAGCAGAAAACAAAAATTTTCCGACCTACGCACCAGCCCAGGACCACTATAGAGACTGCATACAAGGTTTGATCATTTTCGTTACCGACTCGTAGCGCAGCGGAAGTAGAGTCGATGACGATCGGCGGTGCAGATCCCCGCAGCTAGGATTTACAACCTCCCAACCGCGAGGATGTATACCCTCATCCGCGCCCAGGACAGCCCTCCGGGAGGCGGTCGAACAGTCCCCCAGACGGTGTCGCGGACAGCCCTTCGGGAGGACCTTCGAAACTCAGACGGTCACTCGGACAGCCCTTCGGGAGGACTCACAGAATTCGGACCGTCACTTGGACAGCCCTTCGGGAGGCACTCTCGAACAGCCCCTCGGGCACTAAGATCGAAACTACGACCTCTCTACAGAGTTGCACACATACGGTGTCATCTATCCGGCAGGGCTTCGCCGTCCAGAACTAGTTCCCACCAGAACCCAGACAGCCTTTCGGCTCTACGAAACTATTTCGCGGGGAGGGAGAGAGAAGCCAGATCATTGCAATGGCACTTGTATGTGAGAAGGAGTGTGTCTTTAGGCAGCCCCCTCCACCCCTATTTATAGGCCAAGCTCAAGGGTGGCTTCTCCAAGAAGCCAAGGGGAAAAATACCAAAGGACCCTCAAGGTGGCTTCTCCAAGAAGCCACCCAAAAAGCACTTTCACTATTCACGACGACATTTTTCAGCGTCCGTTCGAACTGAAAATATTTATGTGGGCTTAGAACATTTCCAGTACCCACTAAAATAATTTTCAACGCGTTCTGGAACAATTCCAGATTAGTGATTTTCATCTGCGAAAAGCATCTGAAGTGGTTCCGGCAGCTCCGGAACATTTCCGGTTTTTCTTCCAGAAAATTCCCAAAAGTTTCCAGAATGATTCTGGCACCCTCCAAGAATTATCGGGCATGTGCCGAAACCAATTTGACTTTATGGTATCCTCTGAAACAACTTTTCAGTTTCACCGGAACTCATCCGGTGACCTCTCTCTGCGGAACTTTTCCGCTGTCCGAAACTTTTTCGGTGTCCGAAACTTTTTCGGTGATTTTCTCTCAGACTCCCCGTCTAGTATTCAGCAGATAGATGACCCTTAAGCGTGTGACCCTATAGGTTCGGTGAAGTATAGACATGACACGGAACCCCTTCCGATCAATGATCAACATCGGAGCCGTGGACACCCATATTGACCCCTATACCCACACGAATGAATATTCGAGTGAACCTCCAGTTGCCGTGTGCTATTCCTGTTGCTTCGCGATATGTTACAAATACCCGAGGTGAGACATGTTGGCATTCCCGTGGATCAACAACTTGTCCACTAAGCCAGTTACCTCGTTACCGGTATTGTTCTCTTTTCTCGTTACGTGTTCCGGCATCCCCGTGATCAAATCACACAGTGTTTGGCCAGACGATGATGGACACCGTAAAACCGAGAGGGCCCAGAGATATCTCTCCATCGTCGGAGGAGCAAATCCCAATCTCGAGCTATCAAGTTACTTGACATACTTTCCCATGAACCCGTAAGCCGCCGTAATAGCCATCCATTTACGGATGACGTTTAACAAACCCCAAAGTTCATGAATCAAGCATGAAGAAACTCGATACTCTCATGGTCTAAGGAATCATGCAAACATTAACCATCTCTGTGTTATTAACCATTAACTCATGACGAATGTATCTCATAGCATAACATTAATTCGGGTCGATTCAACACAAGTGTTCTCCTAACATTGTGCCCTCAAAAGTTGTTGGCATAGACATGCCCATGATCAGGAAAACAGAACCATCATGCAACACTTGAGCTAGTCTTAGAGGCCAGACTAGGAATACATTTTACCGTTTATTATTCCACACGTGCATATGAGTCTTCCTCCAAGCCTCGTTTTATTTGTAGACTCGAGAACCATAGCAGTTATAGCATAGAACATAAACCTAATTATGAACAGGGAGATATATAATAGTATTTATTATTGCCTCTAGGGCATATCTCCTACAACGACATCCATGGATGCCAACACCGTCGACCAATACAAGGAATGAGCAAGTGATGTACTCCAGCGCTCACACCCCTCCGACGCACCCTCGCTCCGCCAACCACCTGCAACCAAACCACCAGCGTGGCCATGGCTACTCACCCACACCCGAGACACATGTTCCTCCCACGAAAATCGGGCCTCCCGCCGCTAGGTTCGCGCCTTGCCTCCATACACCCCCGAGACCAGCCAAAGTGATCGGCTTTGGTCCAAAGGACACCCCCGACCGATGAGAGAGCCAAAGTAGCTGGTCGAGGGGTTCCTTTCATATCCTCTTTCAAACATATAGAAACATAACCTCTTCCTACCCAAATCTTAGACCATTCCTAATCAAATTCGTAAATAATCTCCTAACCAAATTCCTAAAGCATGACTCTACCACATTGTACTCTGCCAATTAATTCTATATATAACTGTTTTTTTGTTACATCATTTCCATGACCCAAAACCGAATAAGAGTATGACATAATGGCTAGTCTACGCCTAAGGAAAAAACTAAGGTTGCTCTCTTACCTAACCATATCCTGTACATACTGAAAGTGTCCAACTCGAAGCATATTCAGAAAATCGACAACGCCTGTGAATGAATGCCCTTCTCCTCAGTAGCCAAGCAAGCCCATGAAAATAGAACCTCTGCTTTGCACTTGCGTCAGATGGTGATTTCTGCACCAGACTGTCTCTTATAAAGTAAATCACAAATTGGCTTTTTGCCTTTCCGCTCCCAGGCGATGAACTAAAGGGTCAAGGAAACTATAGAACACACATCAGGAATCTAAGCATCCAAAAAGGCATCTCGCCAATCCATTCATGAACCCTCAAATATTGCCATGTGTATATAGGAAGCAGAGGTCAAGGTACTTACAGTGAGTGGAGCACAGCAAGCTAGACGATGTTCCGACGAGATTGGCTGGGTCGGCAATTTTGATTTGCTGAGTCATAGATTCGATCAAGGGGCTTTATGGCACAGAAGAAGAGGGATGCCACCCTGGCAGCCAGCTGTATCAGTTCTCCGGCGCGGACACAACACCCCGTAGCCGCGAGCTGGATCAGTTCACCGACCTGGCAAATCACAGTTTTTGCTCCATTCTGGCGTTAGTGCTGGAGGACGAAGGGGTGAAGACACGAACGTGGTGGGCATGAACTGGAACACAAATTCGACAGCCAACAACGACGGGAGTACATCTCTGAAGTAAAACAAATACACGATGTGGTAGAGGTCTGATTGTATAGTAACTTAAAGCTAACCAATCTTTTGGAGAGGGCGTATAGACGCACACCACAAAGGTCCAGTTTGTAACTCGACAAAGTGAACATGGGAGCAAATAAAACATGTACACATTAATATTTAATTTATATTTTGTCCTCTATCACTTTGGCGATCACTTTAAAAGTATTTCCCTTCTGACCATAGTAGTACTTGACTTCAAGGAACTGACACTAATACAATCAGACCTATGTAGCCTGGATGAATCCCAACTCTGTTTGATTAATCGTTTAACATCCAATTAAGATAAAAATTAATCTAGACCTACAGCTCGAATAAGATAAATTAGAGCGCCGAGTGAGCACTGCATCATCCTCCAAGACCATGACCCAAATGGTCAGAATTTTCTTGCTTTTTCCTCCTCACTCTGGCAATTATTCAGATTTCTTTCAGAATTAATAATCACAGCAGATTTCTTTCAGAATTAATGATCACAGGAGATCACAGAAGAAGAAAAACATGTGTGCATCCTTTCCGTAATATACATGAAAGGCAAAAGTTCAGAATGATAAAATTTTATATCTTATTTACCTTGTAAGAAAATGGAGTTCCCATATTTTCCTGAATGAAATCTGAAGTAGTCCCTCCATATCAGCTCAAACAATACCCTGAAACCATTGCCATGTCAGGAATGGCAGTCCAGTATGAATTAGAGGAATCTGTATACAAGGCTTCAAACATGCAATTGAGCTTAGTCTTTCAGTTTTAGTATAAGATGATTGTCTTCCTAAAAAACAAAATTTAGCACAATTCACAATAACACCTCCTATGTCCTCTCAAGTTTCTCTAGCTCCACATCAACCCAGTCAACATACTTGCCTACATAAACGCATGGCGATATTTCATATTAAAGAAAATTAAAAGAAGAGAGCAAAATTCACAACAATATCACACTACCACCTGCCATTTTTTGGTAAGACGCCATCTACTAATATGCTCAACACCAAACAAAAATCCTTTGTCGACCACTGTCTATCCATGAATGTGCCCATTCATGTTCAACTTCAAGGTTTCAATCCATCCAATTCCCCTTGCTGCAAGATACGAATTTCAGTTCCCAAACCTACATACCAAAATCCAATGATACCAAGATACAGAAAAGCACATCTCACCAAGAAATTGAATCCACATACTGCCCACACTGTAGGCCCAACGATGAGGTCAACAGACTGTCATACAGGAAACAAAAAAAACATAAAACAAGCAGAAAAAACATGTGTTCCTCCTCCAAGCAGGGCACGGCCTTGCGCTATTCATCGCTGCCCACAAGGCGACCACGCACACCGTGCCCTGTTCATTTCCTATAAGGCGGCGGCGGCGGTGTCGTCCCTGGGATTGAATATTAGCGGCGGTGGCATCGACTCGCCACAAGCACGGCCTGCCTGACATCTTGACCCTCCCTGGGGTTCCGCGATGGTGGCGGTGGCGAGCTGCCCTGGGGCTCCGCGATCCGGGATGGCAGCAGCGGTGGAGGCGGGGAACCCTAGGAAGAAAATCGAGAAGGAGTTGTTGGATCGAGATGGGAGTCGCGTTCATGGTTGGGACTGCAATGGTGGGGGGAACAAGGAGAGGCGTGAGTAGGTTTCAGTCTCAGGTGGGGATGAAAAGGAGAAATGCGTATGTGGTGAGGGGGCGAGACACCGCCAGCGACGTACGGAACCCTAGCCCAGGTCGGGACTCGGGAGGAAGAGATGGAGGGGAGGGGGCACGGGCAGGTGGGGATGCGAGGGGGCCTCGCTCCCCGTTCATCCGTTGCATCGCTACATTTTTCTATGAGCTCCTCCGAGAGACTGACCCGGCATATCATCTTGAAATTTACGAAGTCACCGTAGGCGCCTCGTCGTCGACGGGAACGTCTCCTCCCACTGAAAGCGCATCGCCGGAAATCCTGAAATAAATCCAGGAATAAATTCGAGCACCAGGAATTGAAGGCTAGAGGTGAGGTGAGGAAACTATAATCGGGGCTTTGCGGACGTCCGGACCACTGCCACACCCGTTTCTGACAAACCAAACCCATCCAAACACTCAAACACTCTTCCTCGCCCACGGGCTTTTCCGTCCGACGTCAGCTGCCAACATTTATGCCGCTCTACAGTGGCCGATCTGCATTGTCGCGGGCCTAGAGTGGACGTGACCTCTCACTGGCACCGGCATTGAAGCGACTCGCTGGCCGGGGGCGCCGCCCGCGCCGCGTCCCTGGTGTTCGCGTTTGTTCAGTGTCGAAGAGACGTTTACTAGATGGATGGGATGGGTATCTACCACGCCCATTCATCTGTCTGCCGCCATTAAACAGGCTTGCTAGTCGAGGAACCAAGTCAGACGCCCGCGGATTGACGCAGTCGGATGCTTGGCCTCTCCGAAAATCGCTATTTAAAGACGGACACACCCAGCTCACAACACATCACAACACATTCGCTGCACATCCTCCTCCGTGCATCACATCGGCAATGACCGCGAGTGGGAACGCGTTGTTGGAGAGTCTGTCAACAGAGCAGAAGCACGAGCTTACCACCCTTGTAGCCGCCTGACAGAGCCTCTTTGTCAGGCACGGATCGAGGCCGGCATGCCGGCCAGATCGCCCAAGGTCTCCGACGACGACCCCATGATGCAGGCTGGCTCCGACGACGACTTCTACTTCATATTTGAAAACCTTTCGAATGATTTCAAAAGATCCAGACTTACGTCTCATCAAGTAAATATCCATATATCTACTTGAGTCATTTCTGAAGATAGATAAATCCACTACTTGCAACCTTTATTGAACTACACACATCAAAATGTATGATCACCAATAAGTTTGTTGCTCGTTCCTTATGGCCTGTGAACGGTATTTCAGTCACTTCACTTTCGGAGGAAAGTTGCAAGTGTCAGATGATTCAAAATCAAACGACTTCAAAATCCATCATAATGGAATTTTCCATGCGGGCTTCTCCAATGTGACCAAATGTAGTGCCACACTTGTGTGGTATTCTTTTAGTCTTACGACATTTAGCGTCAGTGTTATGGATGTATCATATTACCATCAATATTCATAACATACGTCCCATCTAGGATGGAAGCATGGCCCTTCATGTTATTCATAATACTGAACAACAATTGTTGCTTTTATGAACAACTCTTTTGCAACAAACATTATGCAATGGGCTAGAGTGTTTAAAACTCTAAATTGAATTTATGAAAGTAAATCCAGAGGTAATATATTATTATCATTATTCATAACATACATCTCATTCTCAATGAAAGTATGGCCCTTATGTTATTCATAACATCGAACATCAAAAGTTCTCTTATGAACAACCTTCTTGCAAGATACCTTATGCAATGGGCTAGAGTTTGTGAAACTCTAAATGAATTATGAAAATAAATACAGACGGCAATACACCGATGGAAGGTATAGTAACATTTACTATGTTCCCTGTGTATACCTAAAACTCATTTCTGGCTGGTCTTTCAGGCCATAGTAGTTCTTACATCGAGTTGCAACAGAATGCAATCGAGCGGGTATCTTTGTGATTAACTCACAATACCCAAAAATTAGTGATTAACATGTTTAACCATAATTCCCAAGAACTATATCTTTGACCAGCCTTCTATACATCAAAAACTTGTATGACATTCATACATGAGCTGGATATTCCAGTCTTCTTTCCTTTTTGCCATTATACTTCTAACAGTTTAACTTTTAGTATTTCTCCTACTCTCAGAAGAAGCACCGAACTTAAGAGTGGCGTTAGCCCCGGACTTCCTAGGTGTGTAAGTCACACTAACATCCTTCGGACACTTCCTTTCTCTTTAAGTTGTTGTTTTATTCACCTTTCATCATATGACAGGCGTTCTTCTGGATCCCTCTCTTATCAGTCTAATGCATAGTAAACTCCTTTACTAATAGTTTGCAAACAAACATTGCTTTGGATATCTCATATCTTTTTGCCTTTGTCTGTCTCTGAAAATGATTTTCAGATTCCATGAATATCACATAACTATCCAAACTTTCGAAGTTTGGGTCTCATGGAAGTAAACATATTGCACTTGACTGAAACGGAATTCTAGCTTTTGGATCGAAGGATGAGAGTCACATGATCCATAGCATAAGCGAGAGAATACCAAAGTATGCGATAGGACAAAGTCCTTCTCGGCACTCTTGAGGACAATCCTCACATTACGTTACCAACCGTAAAGTTTTAACCAGATATTTAACAGCTATTCAATTTTAACAGGGAAGGTGGAAATGCGAGCCATTATTCTACAACTATTATGCAAAATACACTTAGACAGTGTTCAAAATTAATTGCACTGAGAATTTAAACAAGTTAATTCATCAGTGCGCTCCCACTCAAATCAATATCTCTCATAATTGATTGTGAGTGATTCAAGATCCGCATTTCAATTCGACGCCATTGACGGGTTCATCACTGATGACGTGAATTTCAATCGGTAGGCCAACTTGCCAATCACATCTCTATGTGACTCTTGTCCATCTTTCGATGCATGTGTTCCGAGCTCAGGACTGTCCTGCCTGAACGTCAAGACAACCAAGTGATCACGCAGTGAGGTCTGACCTTCACCCGCCTTACACCTCTCTAATCGTTCGTGCTCATGTGTACATGGCGCACCCCGAAAAGATACGTGTTGTAGACGGTGCTACACTTGGGAGAACACTAACTACTTGATATTTTTGTGAGAGATCACCCTAATAAAAGCGACTACCGCGCAATCAAGAAGGGTGCATCATAAGGGATAAACATCTCAGGCAATTCATAATAGCATGATATGATATAGCCCTTTCTGACGGAGAAGTCTTGTATTTCTTCGTCTTCAGCATTCGCGTCGGTGTTCACCTTCGCGAAGATTGCCACCACCTTGTCGATGCACCAGATAATATTGCTATCTCTATAGCTAATAAAATAATGCATTACACAAGGTCGACACGCAGGTCATTTAAAGTGCAATCATATGGCTCCAGCCATCATGCCAAATCATGACACGCAGGTCATGTTAATCAATTTACATCATATAGTCATCTCATACATAATCAAATTATTATGAGCACTGCTATACCACATCTAATGCACATGCAAACCCTCCTGCAAAACCAAGTTAGACGCCTCTAATCGGTTCATGCAAAAACTTGTTTTACGTGGCTTCTAAGGTTTCGAAACAAACCGAAGCTACCAACGTCCATCATCAAGTATGATAATCCAAGTCGCTAGATTAACTTTCCAGGGTGTATGAAAACCGAGATAAAAAAATCTCGAGCCCCATACTAAACTTCGTCATACGCATGACCCCCGTGCAGATCATATCTGCATTGCCCTTTCGTCTGCGAAATATCCATCTTTCTTTAACTAAAGTGGAACCCAAAGAACTGTTAGCACTTCGTTGATCTGTCAATCAGCATACTCAGGAGCAGCATGAAAGGATCGCGGATTGCCAAAACTTTGTAAGATTCCACAATGCTGTCAAGATCAGGACTACGCAAATTCAAGGGAAGCAACAAGAACATCGGGTAACAGATTTCATCTGCTACCCGCACAAATAATTTTCAGTAATAGAACTCATCTACTACCTAATTATATTGTGCAACACCCATACATCTCTATGTATTCTAGATCGCAACCTGCATCTACGCATAGCACGGCTCATGATGCCACTGTAGGGTAACGCAGCAGAAAACAAAATTTTTCGACCTACGCACCAGCCCTGGACCACTATGGGGACTGCATACAAGGTTTGATCATTTTCGTTACCGACTCGTAGCGCAGCGGAAGTAGAGTCGATGACGATCGGCGGTGCAGATCCCCGCAGCTAGGATTTTACAACCTCCCAACCGCGAGGATGTACTCCCTCATCTGCCCCTCGGACAGCCCTCCGGGAGGCGGTCGAACAGTCCCCCGGACGGTGTCGCGGACAGCCCTTCGGGAGGACCTTCGAAACTCGGACGGTCACTCGGACAGCCCTTCGGGAGGACTCACAGAACTCGGACCGTCACTTGGACAGCCTTTCGGGAGGCACTCTCAAACAGCCCCTCGGGCACTAAGATCGAAACTACGACCTCTCTACAGAGTTGCACACATACGGTGTCACCTATCCGGCAGGGCTTCGCCGTCCAGAACTAGTTCCTGCCGGAACCCAGACAGCCTTTCGGCTCTACGAAACTCTTTTCGTGGGAGGGAGAGAGAAGCCAGATAACATCTTGGCATGTGTATGAGAGCAAGGGATGGGGAGAATGGCAGCCCCTTCTCCTCCTTTTATAGGCCAAGGCAAGGGGTGGGGTGGGATGTTGAAATACCAAAATACCCAAGCTTCATGTCACACATGAAAGGGCATAATGGTAACACAAGGGGGGCACCAAGGGGACACCACCATGGCAGCCCTTGGGCCGGCTCACACCTTGTCTCCCCATGGGGGGGGGCCCCCCCAACAAGCCACCAACATGTCTCCATGAAACATGCATGCTCCCTAGACAAAAAGCCACCAAACATGCAACCCCCGATTCGTGGGATCTTGTCCCCTCGCGCTGAGACAAGATGTTTTCCGCGAAACTTTTTCTGAAAAATTCCAGAAGGTCCCAGAACATTTCGGGCACCCTCTAAAATTATTCTGGGCATGATCCGAAACATTTTCGGTGCGGTGGTTTTCATCAGCGGAAAGCATTAACAGCGGTTACGGCAGTTTCGGAACATTTCCGGTTTTTCTCTCCGAAAATTCCCAGAAGTTCCCAGACCAATTCTGGCATCCTCTGAAAATTTCCAGGCGGTGCCGAAACCCTTTTTGACCAAATAATATATTCCGAAACAACTTTTCGGTTTTACCGAAACTCTTTCGGTGTTCTCTCTCTCGGAACTCTTCCGTTGTGTCCGAAACATTTTCGGTGACTTTCTCTCAGACTCCCTGTCTAGCGTTCAACAGATAGATGACCCTTAAGCGTGTGACCCTATAGGTTCGGTGAAGTATAGACATGACACGGAACCCCTTCCGATCAATGATCAACATCGGAGCCGTGGACACCCATATTGACCCCTATACCCACACGAATGAATATTCGAGTGAACCTCCAGTTGCCGTGTGCTATTCCTGTTGCTTCGCGATATGTTACAAATACCCGAGGTGAGACATGTTGGCATTCCCGTGGATCAACAACTTGTCCAGTATGCTAGTTACCTCGTTACCGGTATTGTTCTCTTTTCTCGTTCCCGTGTTCCGGCATCCCCGTGATCAAATCACAAAGTGTCTGGCCAGACGATGATGGATACCGTAACACCGAGAGGGCCCAGAGATATCTCTCCATCGTCGGAGGAGCAAATCCCAATCTTGAGCTATCAAGTTACTTGACATACTTTCCCATGAACCCGTAAGCCGCCGTAATAGCCATCCATTTACGGATGACGTTTAACAAACCCCAAAGTTCATGAATCAAGCATGAAGAAACTCGATACTCTCATGGTCTGAGGAATCATGCAAACGTTAACTATCTCTGTGTTATTAACCATTAACTCATGACGAATGTATCTCATAGCATAACATCAATTCGGGTCGATTCAACACAAATGTTCTTCTAACATTGTGCCCTCAAAGTTGCTGGCATAGACATGCCCATGATCAGGAAAACAGAACCATCATGCAACACTTGAGCCAGTCATAGAGGCTTGACTAGGAATACATTTTACCGTTTATTATTCCACACGTGCATATGAGTCTTCCTCCGAGCCTCGTGGTTATTGCAGACTCGAGAACCATAGCAGTTATAGCATGGAACATAAACATAATAATGAGCATGGAGATAAATAATAACATTTATTATTGCCTCTAGGGCATATCTCCTACAGTGGCCACCATGGCCGCTGCGAACTCCAACTTCTTCGCTGAGCAGCGGGCGCTCAATTCTGGGATTAATGGAGTGTACCTTCTTACTAATCTCCCGGCTAGCCAATTAAATCCTAAATCAGCGCTTACTTGTGTTACCTCCTTTCTTGTTTATAAGGCTTGCATGTATTCCTATATATATAATTTTACCAACATAAGATAAGTTATATAGTCTAAAAATTATGCCGTTAGAAAATATACGATTTGAAGTTTCTAATGACATATTTTTTGTGATATATAATTTTTATTATATTTGTCTATTTGTCAACCTAGTGATACGCACAAGCCTTATAAACTGGAAAGGAGGTAGCTCGCGGTCCAGAAAAATATAACATTGATGAGATGACCTAACAATTGTGTCCGCGAGATACATAATTCTGCAAAACTGAATGTCCTTCAAATAATCCATTAATTCCCCAGGAGAACATGTTGTTAATGATTGTGTAGGTCTAATAAATGGATGTATTCATCGCAAAAAAAATTGATGTATCTGTTTCGAATCAAAGACTGATCGATCCCTTTGTCGATGGTTACAGGGTGTATATATATCCCCTGGAGAGACGCGACGATCTCGGAGAGATGCATCGGTTCCAGGCGGACCGGAGAGAGGTGACGGTTGCGACGGACACAGGCGTCCGTGCGGGTGCAACCGCTCGTCCGATGGGCAAGGGGAGATTTCCCTAATTACAGATTATAGTTTAATCTTAACACTCCCCCTAATCTACGCTTGACCATGTAGAATCATCTTCACGATTGTTCAGGAAGCTCTATCATCTCAGAAGATTCTCCTCCAAAAGTTCTTCATAAAATCTTTGATGAGATCCTGAAACATATACTCACAAAGAGAGATAGCGTAATGTGATGTTGGAGCAAGGATATCTCAAGAAGAGACTCCCCCTGACGCTTGCAAGTCCCGAAGTCGTCGCATACCAATTCCATGTGCATATTTCTGGAATGTACAATTTGGTAGAGACTTGGTAAATAAATCAGCAAGATTTTCGCATGATTTAACTTGAAAGACATTTATTTCCCCGCTTTGCTGAAGATCATGGGGAAAAAACCATTTAGGAGAAATATGCTTAGTGATATTACTCTTGATGTATCCTGTTTGCATCTGTGCAACACAGGCCCGCATTATCTTCATAGATAATGGTGGGTGATTCTATCGAACCAATTCCACATGACTGTTGTATGTGGTTTATCATTCTGCGAAGCCATACACATTCGCATGTTGCTTCAAATAATGAAATTATTTCAGAATGATTGGTAGATGTTGCCACCAGAGTCTGTTTCGAAGACTTCCATGATATAGCAGTGCCACCATGTAGGAACACGAAGCCGGTTTGAGATCTGGCATTATGGGGAGCAGACGAATAACCGGCATCTGCATATCCAACCATATCAGAGTCCTGGTTTTTCTGGAACTGGAAAAATAGGCCAAGATCCTTTGTGCCTTGGAGATATCGAAAGATATTCTTCACTCCAGACCAATGACGTTTGGTGGGAGCTGCGCTATGTCTAGCAAGTAGATTCACTGCAAATGCTCTTGTGCAATTTGCAAGATACATAAGCGCTCCAACGGCACTAAGGTATGGAACTTCAGGTCCCAACACCTCTTCTCCATCACCCCTTTGTCTGAACGGATCTTTCTCTACGTCTATAGATCGAACCACCATGGGAGTTTTCGATGGATAGGATTTGTCCATATTGAATTTCTCCAATATTTTCTGGACATAGGCAGATTGGTGTACCATGATTCATGTGAGAAGGTGCTCAAGTTGAATGCCTAAGCAAAATTTGGTTTTACCCAAATCCTTCATCTCAAATTCCATCTTTAGGTGATTGCGTGCTTCATCAATGTCTGGTGCGCTGCCGATAATATTGAGATCATCAACACACACTGAAATGATGCAAAATCCTGTAGAGGATTTTTTGATGAAGACACATGGGCAATCAGCGCTATTGGAGTAACCTTTCTGAAGAAGGAACTCACTGAGTCGGTTGTACCACATCCGTCCCGACTGCCGTAAGCCATATAATGACATATTCAGCTTTACACAATACATGTTGCGTTTTGCACTCTTATTCGGGACAGAGATTCCGTCAGGAACCTTCATATATATATGTCCGAATCTAGTGACCCGTAAAGATATACGGTCACGACGTCCATCAACTGCATAGGTAGACGATTTTGCACTGCCAATGATATAAGATATCGGAAAGTGGTTGCACTCATTACCGGAGAATATGTTTCAGTGAAATCAATGCCGGGTTTCTACGTGAAACCTTGTGCTACGAGCCTTGCTTTGTATCTCACCACCTCAATGTTCTCATTCCGTTTCCGGAGAAAAACCCATTTGAATTCCACAGGGAAACACTGGGAGGTGTCAGTATTGCTTCAGTGAATACCTTTCTTTTGTTAAGCGAGGCAATTTCTACTTGGATTGCATCCTTCCATTCAGGCCAGTCGGAGCGCTTTTGGCACTCAACGATGGACCTTGGATCATGATCAGTGAGAAGGGTATCCGCAATCTTTTCAGCAAAATATATGTCGACAGTCGTAGTCTTACGGTCAAATGATTCTCGAGAATCAACATAGTTGATGGAAATTTCCTGCACCCCTAGTGACTCTTCGTGATTTCCCAATACGATTGAGTCTGGGTGTTCCGATGTCCTAGTAAGTTTGTGCATACTGGAGCTGGGTTGTGGAGGTTGCCCTTCCATTGGGTGTATACTACCCATCAGGTGTTTGCAATGTTGAGTTGACCTGCATTTACTGACTCCGAGGTTTTTCTCCTCGATTTCCTTTGATGCTTGCTAGAAGCATGCTCCAGGTCAGAGGCTGTACTACTCCCCCTCTTTTTAGGAATAGGGAGTTGAGTGGTTTTTATTGGTACCTCCACTCTTTTTGGCGCGTTTCTGGCTGGATTTAAGGATTTTGTAACACCTTTCAGATCAGTAAATGAATCTGGCAAATTATTTGCAAGATGTTGCAAATTGATGATCTTCCGAACTTGAAGTTCGGTCTCTTGGGTACGTGGATCAGAGGATGAAATGGCATGAGCATTCCAATCAATTTCCGGGCATTCTTTCTAGTACTTGAAATCTCCCCCTAATGCCGGAAAATGTTTCTCATTAAATATGCAATCAGCGTGACGGGCTGTGAACAGTTCCCCAGCTTGAGGTTCCAGGTACTTGATAATCGACGACGATTTGTACCCCACATAGATCCCCAACTTCCTGTGTGGGCCCATAGATGTCCGCTGTGGTGGTGAGATCGGGATGTATGCAGCACATCCGAACTTACGCAGATGGGGAATGCTTGGAGGATTTCCACGTACCAATTCCAGAGGGGAAGAACTGTGTGTAGGGTAACGCAGCAGAAAACAAAAATTTTCCGACCTACGCACCAGCCCAGGACCACTATGGAGACTGCATACAAGGTTTGATCATTTTCGTTACCGACTCGAAGCGCAGCGGAAGTAGAGTCGATGACGATCGGCGGTGCAGATCCCCGCAGCTAGGATTTACAACCTCCCAACCGCGAGGATGTATACCCTCGTCTTCCCTTCGGACAGCCCTCCGGGAGGCTGTCGAACAGTCCCCCAGACGATGTCGCGGACAGCCCTTTGGGAGGACCTTCGAAACTCGAACGGTCACTCGGACAGCCCTTCGGGAGGACTCACAGAACTCGGACCGTCACATGGACAGCCCTTCGGGAGGCACTCTCGAACAGCCCCTCGGGCACTAAGATCGAAACTACAACCTCTCTACAGAGTTGCACACATACGGTGTCATCTATCCGGCAGGGCTTCGCCGTCCAGAACTAGTTCCCACCGGAACCCAGACAGCCTTTCGGCTCTACGAAACTATTTCGCTGGGAGGGACAGAGAATGCCAGATCATGCATGGCTTGTGTGAGAGCTAAGGATGGGGAAATGGCTGCCAAGATCACTCCTATATATAGGCTAGCCAAGGGGTAAAATTGTCACACAAAAACCCCAAAGTGCCCTTGGAATATCCCTTTCCAAAAGGGAATATGCC
Organism: Thinopyrum elongatum; assembly: GCA_011799875.1. Classification (NCBI taxonomy): domain Eukaryota; kingdom Viridiplantae; phylum Streptophyta; class Magnoliopsida; order Poales; family Poaceae; genus Thinopyrum; species Thinopyrum elongatum. Next base: position 52,308,491 of record CM022303.1, read on the forward strand.
ATATGGGAGTGCCATGTGGAGCACCATGGTGCTCCACCTCCTTGGCCGGCCACCCTTGGGGGGGGGGACCCCCCCATGAGGTGCCATGCCCTACTTCCCCTTCTAGAAGGCCCTTTTGGAATTTCCAAAAAGGTGCTTTCCATAAAATTCCCAAAAAGCACTTTCACTATTCACGACGACATTTTTCAGCGTCCGTTCGAACTAAAAATATTTATGTGGGCTTAGAACATTTCCAGTACCCACTAAAATAATTTTCAATGCGTTCTGGAACAATTCCAGTTTAGTGATTTCATCTGCGAAAAGCATCTGAAGCGGTTCCGGCAGCCCCGGAACATTTCCGGTTTTTCTTCCAGAAAATTCCCAGAAGTTTCCAGAATGATTCTGGTATCCTCCAAGAATTATCAGGCATGTGCCGAAACCATTTTGACTTAATGGTATCCCCTGAAACAACTTTTCAGTTTCACCGGAACTCATCCGGTGACCTCTCTCTGCGGAACTTTTCCGCTGTCCGAAACTTTTCGGTGTCCGAAACTTTTTCGGTGATTTTCTCTCAGACTCCCTATCTAGTATTCAGCAGATAGATGACCCTTAAGCGTGTGACCCTATAGGTTCGGTGAAGTATAGACATGACACGGAACCCCTTCCGATCAATGATCAACATCGGAGCCGTGGACACCCATATTGACCCCTATACCCACACGAATGAATATTCGAGTGAACCTCCAGTTGCCGTGTGCTACTCATGTTGCTTCGTGATATGTTACAAATACCCGAGGTGAGACATGTTGGCATTCCCGTGGATCAACACTTGTCCACTATGCTAGTTACCTCGTTACCGGTATTGTTCTCTTTTCTCGTTACCATGTTCCGGCATCCCCGTGATCAAATCACAAAGTGTCTGGCCAGACGATGATGGATACTGTAACACCGAGAGGGCCCAGAGATATCTCTCCATCGCCGGAGGAGCAAATCCCAATCTTGAGCTATCAAGTTACTTGACACACTTTTCCATGAACCCGTAAGCCGCCGTAATAGCCACCCATTTACGGATGACGTTTAACAAACCCCAAAGTTCATGAAGCAAGCATGAAGAAACTCGATACTCTCATGGTCTAAGGAATCATGCAAACATTAACCATCTCTGTGTTATTAACCATTAACTTGTGACAAAAGAACCTCATAGCATAACATCAATCGGGTCGATTCAACACAAATGTTCTGTTAACATTGTGCCCTCAAAATTGCTGGCATAGTCATGCCCATGATCAGGAAAACAGGATCATCATGCAATACTTGAGCCAGTCATAGAGGCTTGACTAGGAATACATTTTATCATTTATTATTCCACACGTGCATATGAGTCTTCCTCCGAGCCTCGTTTTATTTGCAGACTCGAGAACCATAGCAGTTATAGCATGGAACATAAACCTAATTATGAACAGGGAGATAATCAATAACATTTATTATTGCCTCTAGGGCATATCTCCTACAGACTCCCACTTGCACTAGAGTCAATAATCTAGTTAATGCTAATGCACTTTACACCTGTGGCACACCGGTGTAAATATGCTCCGCTTGTGGTATAGCCTGAATGTCCAACGGATCTGACGACTTCAGCTCCGTGTGTATCTTTGCATATCCTCGCGTCTTCACGCTTTCACAAAATTCATATTTTGTGTGGACTTGGCTTGGTATGTATGCGAATCACAGGTCGAACCTGGATTCCTCAGACTGAGTTATGGAGCAACTACTTGCAGTAGTGTCCCATTGACAAAAGCCATCTTGGAACCATACTAAGTTCATGAATGAACTATATGATTCAACATCTTCTTTGTCGCTTTTAAAGGCGGCAACATACTTTGCCTCTGTTATAGAATTCGCCACAGTAACTTGTTTGGAACAATTTCCAACTACCGTGCCACCATATTGTGTATTGCACAAAACCCTTAACATAAATCAAAAATCGCTTGGAGCATGGATGAAGACTGTATCGATGTAACCTTTTACAACGAACTCTTCATGATCTCCGCTTGCGAGAAAACATGTCATCAGTGCTACTATAGTACTTAATGACCCTTTTTCACTGTTGTCCCATGATCAGTACTTTTGATCACTTTGGTATCTATACTTGCAACAACTTTGGGAGTATTGGACATATCTGGTTGTTTTTACATACCATGGAATACATGATTAATCCAAACACAAGAGTGTGTGGAATCTCCATCATGTATTTTGCTCATCAGTGTTTTGGGACACCGAGTCTTGCAAAAACTCTTTCCATGTGACTTCGGCAAGAATCACTCCTTGACGTTTTTAATGCTAAAAGGTTTTAGCATCTTGTCAATATGTATCTTTGCTCAGCCCCATTAGGTAAATCTATCTCCATAGATCATCATGCCTAATATAAAGGCTATTTAGCCCAAGCACTTCATCGAAAAACTATTTTCAAATGAAGTCCAAATTCGTGTCAAGAAATTTATTTCCAATTAACAATGTGTCAAGCACACAACGGTTTTTAGAAATTTTGTTATGCTCCCACTTACTTTCTTGAATCATAAGCATCTTCGTTACCCATTGATGAAGTCAAAACCTTTTTGACCATTTCATCAAAGCGAAGATTCCAACTCCATTTTGCTCTCTTCTGTCCATTGCTGGAACTCTGAAGTATGCACATTCACTAGCATCCTCTGGATCGACAAAATACTTTGGACTGTATCACTCACAAGTCCTAGGTTGCATTTCCATCTTATGGAAATCCTTTTGGCATCCATGTTTCATATCTCATGACTGAAATATGTATTAATTGCTAGTTCAACCCGAACCGACTTTAAGCATCGCTACGGTGAAACAATCTCATCGTAGTCAACTCCTTGAACTTGTATATTGCAACAAGTCGAGCTTTATGGATAAAACATTTTTATCCGTATCAGTTTTAAGTTCCATAAATATTCGTCAGACTCTAAGTCTTCCGAAAGGTGTATCAAGGTTTTAATCTTGAATCACTTATATGGAAACTATCTCGGATTGTATTGGCATTTAGCCAATTCCGGAGTCAGGGCCCATCAACGCTTCCTTGTGTATTGTAGGTATACTGTTGTCTAACAACAATATCTCGTTTGCGCACCTGAGAGGTTTGCACGAGCCTTGCCTACGTGGTTCAGCTGCAAGTTCGACTGAAGTCCATACATTTTATTGTAGAGACTTCCGTATCAGTCGCAGTAGGAAACTCCGGAATCACTTCCAAGGTTCCTTTCCTTTGACCTGATGACGAAGATACTGGTTATCTCGTCGAGTTGCACTGTCCTCCCACTCACCTTTTGCAAGAACAATTCTCTTTAAAAGCATACCGTTCTTTGTGGCAAACCTATTTGCCTCGGTATAGTGAGGGAGGAATACCCAATGACTTGGGATAACCTACAAAGTAGCACTTGTCTGATTTGGAATAGGTTTGTAACCTTTTACACAAGCCCCATATTCCAAATGTTAAGAAAAGATATAACATGGTTGGGCGTACCATACCATGGTGTCATTTCAACAGACCTGGTGGAGCTCTTTTCAGTGTAAAAGCCGTAGTCTCTAAAGCATCACCTTTTAAAAGGGATAATGGCAAATTTATTTATGTCATCTTTGATCTTACCATGTCATAAATGGTTCGATTACATCTTCACGGACTTTCCACTCACAGTGGTGTTCCGGGTGGTGTAAGTTATGAAACTCTTTTCACAACTCATCAGACATTCGCTAAACTTGTAACTCAAATATTTCTTTCTGCAATCGAATTGTAGAAACATAATTTTCTTGTTACAATAACTTCTACTTCATTTTGAAAACCTTTCAAATGATTTCAAACGATCCAGACTTACGTCTCATCAAGTAAATATCCATATATCTACTTGAGTCATTTCTGAAGATAGATAAATCCACTACTTGCAACAACATTTATCGGACTACATACATCAAAATGTATGATCACCAATAAGTTCTTTTGCTCGTTCCTTATTGCCTGTGAATGGTATTTCAGTCACTTCACTTTTCGGAGGAAAGTTGCAAGTGTCAGGTGATTCAAAATCAAACGACTTCAAAAATCCATCATAATGGAATTTTTCATGCGGGTTTCTCCAATGTGACCAAATGCAGTGCCACACTTGTGTGGTATTCTTTTAGTCTTATGACATTTAGCGTCAGTGTTATGGATGTATCATATTACCATCAATATTCATAACATACGTCCCATCGATGATGGAAGTATGGCCCTCATGTTATTCATAATACTGAACAACAATTGTTCTTCTATGAACAATTCTTTTGCAACAAACATTGTGCAAAGGCCTAGAGTGTATGAAACTCTAAAATGAATTATGAAAGTAAACCCAGAGGTAATGTATTATTATCAATATTCATAACATACATCTCATTCATAATGAAAGTATGGCCCTTATGTTATTCATAACATCGAACATCAAAAGTTCTCTTATAAACAAACTTCTTGCAAGATACCTTATGCAATGGGCTAGAGTTTGTGAAACTCCAAACGAATTATAAAAATAAATACAGACGGTAATACACCGGTGGAAGGTATAGTAACATTTACTATGTTCCCCGTGTATACCTAAAACTCATTTCCGGCTAGTCTTTCAGGCCATAGTAGTTCTTACATCGAGTTGCAACAGAAAGCAATCGAGCGGGTATCTTTGTGATTAACTCACAATACCCAAGAATCAGTGATTAACAATTTAATCATAATTCCCAAGGACTATATCTTTGACCAGCCTTCTATACATCAAAAACTTGTATGACATTCATACATGAGCTGGATATTCCAGTCTCCTTTCTTTCTGCCTTTATACTTCTAACAGTTTAACTTTCAGTATTTCTCCTACTCTCAGAAAAAGCACCGAACTTAAGAGTGGCGTTAGCCCCGGACTTCCTAGGCGTGAAAGTCTTACTAACACCCTTCGGACACTTCCTTTCTCTTTAAGTTGTTGTTTTATTCACCTTTCATCATATGACAGGCGTTCTTCTGGATCCCTCTCTTATCAGTCTAATGCATAGTAAACTCCTTTACTAATAGTTTGCAAACAAACATTGCTTTGGATATCTCATATCTTTTAGCCTTTATCTGTCTCTGAAAATAATTTTCAGATTCCATGAATATCACATAACTATCCAAACTTTCGAAGTTTGGGTCTCATGGAAACAAACATATTGCGCTTGACTGAAATGGAATTCTAGCTTTTGGATCAACGGACGAGAGTCACATGATCCATAGCATAAGCGAGAGAATACCGAAAGTATGCGATAGGACAAAGTCCTTCTCGGCACTCTTGAGGACAATCCTCACATTACGTTACCAACCGTAAAGTTTTAACCAGATATTTAACAGCTATTCAATTTTAATAGGGAAGGTGGAAATGCGAGCCATTATTCTACAACTATTATGCAAATCACACTTAGACAGTGTTCAAAATTAATTGCACTGAGAATTAAAAGAATTAATTCTACAGTGCGCTCCCACTCAAATCAATATCTCTCATAATTGATTGTGAGTGATTCAAGATCCGCATTTCAATTCAACGCCATTGATGGTAGCATCACTGATGACGAAAATCTCAATCGGTAGGCAAACTTGCCAATCACATCTCTATGTGACTCTTGTTCATCTTTCGACGCGTGTGTTCCGAGCTCATGACTTTCATGCCTGAACGTCAAGACAACCAAGTGATCTCACTGCGAGGTCTCAACTCACCCGCCTCACACATCCCTAATCGTTCGTACCCATGTTAGCATGTGATACCCCGAAAAGTTAGGTGCCGTGACGGTGCTACACTTGGGAGAACACTAACTACTTGATATTTTTGTGAGAGATCACCCTAATAAAAGCGACTACCGCGCAATCAAGAAGGGTGCATCATAAGGGATAAACATCTCAGGCAATTCATAATAGCATGATATGGTATAGCCCTTTCTGACGGAGAAGTCTTGTATTTCTTCGTCTTCGGCATTTGCGTCGGTGTTCACCTTCGCGAAGATTGCCACCACCTTGTCGATGCACCAGATAATATTGCTATCCCTATAGCTAATAAAATAAGTGCATTACACAAGGTTGACACGCAGGTCATTTAAAGTGCAATCATATGGCTCCAGCCATCATGCCAAATCATGACACGCAGGTCATTTTAATCAATTTACATCATATAGTCATCTCATACATAATCAAATTATTATGAGCACTGCTATACCACATCACATGCACATGCAAACCCTCCTGCAAAACCAAGTTAGACGTCTCTAATCGGTTCATGCAAAAACTTGTTTTACGTGGCTTCTAAGGTTTCGAAACAAACCGAAGCTACCAACGTCCATCATCAAGTATGATAATTCAAGCGCTAGTTTAACAATGCGGGGTGTATGAAAACCGAGATAATAAAATCTCAAGCCCCATACTGAACTTCGTCATACGCATGACCCCCGTGCAGATCATATCTGCATTGCCCTTTCGTCTGCGAAACATCCATCTTTCTTTGACTAAAGTGGAACCCAAAGAACTGTTAGCACTTCGTTAATCTGTCAATCAGCATACTCAGGAGCAGCATGAAAGGATCGCGGATTGCCAGAACTTTGTGAGATTCCACAATGCTGTCAAGATCAGGACGCAACGGCCCGATGGGGTGACGCAACGGCAGCGCGAGGGTCGGTGCAGCCACGGGGACGACCTGGAGCGGACGGCCTCGGGGCGGCGGTTGACCGCGGGCCGCGACACGACGGCCCGAAGGGGCAACGTAGCGGCAGTGCGCGAGTCGATGCGGTCGCGGGAAGAACCACACGGCGACGGCAGGGACCGCGTGCCACGCTCGCTATAGTCCGATGGCCAACGCAACGGCATTGCGAGGGTCGCCGCAGCCACCAGGATGGCCTGAAGCGGAGGACCTCGGGGCCACAGTAGACCGCGGGCCGCTGCACTACGGCCCGAAGGGGCGACGCAGCGGTAGGAAGCGGGTCGATGCAGTCGCGGGAAAATCATGGGACGGCGACGCTGCGGTCCGAAGGGACGATGCAGCTGCAGCCCGTTGCTTGATCGGTGAAGGGCGGTGCTGTACTTCGAGGCGATCTTCACAAATTCCAAGGAGACACGTGTATGTGGTTCATCAGACCGAAGACGCGACAAACAAAACCGAGAAGACGCGGCGGACGACGAGGTATCTGCGAGTTGCATCGCGCAGCCGTACGTCGCATGGGCACGCACCCAAGCGGGACACACATGCATCAGCCAAGACCAGCATGCATACGCATGTGATCCGGGCCGTTCAACGTGGAGCAGCATGGGTAGCCTAGCGCGAGCGACGAGCCACGCACGGGGCGATGTAGCCAGGGCACGGGACGCAGGCGACGCGGTGCGTGCCACCAGCCCAGCGCACAAGCGCGAGCGGCGACAGGTGTCCTCGAGCCCAGCGCAGGGGGGGCCCGCCCCCCCCCCCCCCCGAGGTATGCATGTAGTATAGGGCGTCAGCAGTAGGAGGCCCGATCGGCAAAAAAAGAAAAAGAAACCAGGCCCGTTCGGCAACAGCGTTTGCCCGATCCCAGCGGCCAGCGATCGATTAGATCGTTCTCAGGAAACATAGCGAAAGATCCTCTGAAAAAAAGGAAAGATTGCGAATTAGCGAGCGATCAGCGGCTGGACGCGGTTCCCTTCCTGTTACGCGGCACAGACGCACTCCGACGTCGCCGTCCCCTGGTAATTTCGTTCCTAATTTGATTATGTTGGTCGCCGTTTTCAGTTCTGGGGCCCCCATCTTCACCCTCCTTTGGCCTTTGCTCAATTGCTCTCCTCTCGGCCATCTGCAGACTCTAGACACATACAGACTACTGAAGTTTGATCATCAGGATTCAGGACATCAGGTATTGAGGTATATTATTCATACAACAAATTCATTGGACTTTGGTTTAGAGCTAGCACCGTTCAACAGTTGATTCAATATATTTTTTCAGCATTGTGTTTGTTCTCATGGCGCCCAGCAAGAGGAACTATCCATCGGGTAGCCACAAAAGGAAAAAAAAGGAGAAAGAGAATAAATTGATAAAGTCACAGCGCGGAGGTATTCACAAATTTCTCAAGCCAAGTAATATTGGTGCTTCCACTACTTCGCCAGACCCAGCTGATGCGTTGGCGATTGTTGCCATTGTGGAAGAGCAACAAACTAATGAAATCATGTGAGAAAGCTGATTCATTTTTTGGAATTGTTCAACGCATATATGTATTATTTGCTGGCTCTACAAAAATGTGGAATGTTTTGCTTAAACATGTTCCTAGTTTGACCATGAAATCATTGTCCAATACTCGTTGGGAGAGTAGAATCAAAAGTGTTACAGCAATAAGATATCAAGCCGCTGAGTTATGGTCAGCTTTGTCTGAGTTACGTCATGCTTCTGACATTGATCCTAAAGATAAAAGTGATGCCAAAAATTTATTTGATGCACTTGGTCGCTTTGAGTTTCTAGTTGGTATGATTATCTGGCATGATATTCTATTTGCTGTAAATAAAGTTAGCAAGATGTTGCAATCGTCAACCATGTGCATTGACTCCGCTTTGAAGCAAATAAAAGGTATAACACAATATTTTGAGAAGTACAGAGATGAGGGGTTTTCTTCAAGTTTGACCATCGCTAAAGGTATTGCAACTGAAATGGGAATAGAGCCATTTGTTTCCAGTGAAACGTCGTGCCGCGAGGAAGAAACAGTATGATGAAAGTGATTGTCAAGAAGAAGTCCTGGAAGCTGAGAAGGCTTTCCAAGTTAAATATTTTAATGTTTTGGTTGATATGGCGATCACTTCTTTGAATGATAGATTTAAAGAACTCATGGTGTTTAAAGATATATTTGGATTTTTGTTGAGCTCGGGCACTCTCAAGTCATTAAGTGACAATGAACTTGAAGAATGTTGCACAAAATTTGCAGAAACTTTCTCTCTTAATGGTTCGTCTGATGTTGAGGTATATGATCTTATTTCTGAATTGAAGATTATGAGATTCACTTTGCCAGATGGCGCAATGTCTGCTATGGAGATTTTCGGCCATGTCAGAGAAGTTGATTGTTACCCCAATATCTCCATTGCCTGTCGCATCTTATTTACTGTGCCTGTGACGGTCGCATCGGCCGAGAGAAGCTTTTCGAAGTTGAAATTATTGAAGAATTATTTGAGGTCAACCATGACTCAAGAGAGGTTAAATGATTTGGCCACATTATGCATCGAGAAGAAATTATTGGATGAGATTGACATCGACCCCATCATAACTGACTTTGCATCGAGGAATGTTAGAAGAAATTTTTAAGGTATTATGTATAATTTTTTTGATACGCATACAGATTTTGGATTTAAGTGTTACTGATAATAATTTATATATATGTTTTTAGACAAATATATATATATATATATAAATATATAAATATATAATATATACGTATATACGTATATAACAAATGCCTTGTATATTAAGGGCCCCCAATTTTTAGTTCGCCCCGGGCCCCCGAAATCTCAGGACCGGCCCTGTGTGTGTCCTCGAGGCCAGCGTTGAAGTAGAGCCACGCGAAGACGACAGATGATGTCGCTCCTCGAGGCCAGCATTGAAGTAGAGCCACGCGAAGACGACGGATGATGTGGGTGATGCAAACCGATCGTAGATCGGAAAACCAAAAAAGAACACCGATCAACCGATCGGTGAGAGAGAAAAACCTCAATCAATGGATTGAGTAAAAGACTCTCTAGGGCAGCTGGTCAACATGACCGGCGGACGAACACTAGGTACGGGCGGTGCGGGCCCCGGCGACGGTCATGGTGGCCGACCGCCCCGGGGGTGGCGCGCGGGGCGGAAGCGGCTAGAGTTGGATCGGTTAGGCTGATACCATATTATAAGCGATAGAGGGATTTAGTGGAATCGTTGATGATTGTATTGCTTGAGCCTCGTGGGCATATATATAGGAGTACAATGACCCACTTGGAGTACAAGACAAGGCACGACCAAATCCTAATATATCCTATACTTCGTAATAATCATATACTCAACAAGCTGGAATTTACAAATCCGACCCCTCAAACGCTCATAAACGTGCCTGGGCACGCTTTATATTTTGTCTTCCACACTCGCGTCCCTCATATCTGAAACCTCAAAACCATGCAATTCATGCAACGCTACGTAAAACACATGATCAAAGTGTAGTTCATCGGATTAGCCGGATAAAAGGAACATGATTCATCAGAGTTCAACGGCGGACAGTGCAAATCCATACTACAAACTTATGAAACATAGATAAAATATAAACAGAATGAGGAAGGGCGGAGGAAATAACCATTTCCTTGCCGGCCCCTTCCCCTTCCGGCCATCGGTGTGGTAGTGCCCCTCCTCCGTGTAGGAGTCGGCGTGTGGAGGTGCGTCGTCTTCGGAGCTGGAGGTGGAGCCGTCCGTCATATCCGAGTCAGAGCTGCACCTCATGTACAAAAGCCTGCACAGCAGGCGGTCCTGCTCCTTCGCATGGCGAGCCGCCTTCGCCTTCGCCGCTGCCTCCTTTGTTGCCTCGCGCTCCGCCTCCATCGAGTTGTCGCAGCGCCTTCGCATTCTTGCGGCGGAGGCGCCACGAATCCGTGTCCGCCGTCGTGAGCGAGCGGCGGAGGACAGAAGCGAGGAGTGCTGCCTCAAGATCGACCGGCGGCCTCGCGCGCGGACGGCGCGCAGACATCGACTCGGATACCGCTGCCCTCTCCCTTGCCCGCTGCCGCTCGCGTCGGGCTGCTCGTGCCTCCGACCCGGGAGTCCGAGTGCGCGCCGGCCCTGGCGCGGGCACGAGGACACAGCGGTGGCCAGGCACCACCTCCGGAGCAGAGGGTGCTGGTGGTGGGCGGCGTACCTGGAAGAGCGGAGCGGAGTGGCCGGAGCTGCATGCGGGGCGCGAAGGGCACCGGGCACTAACGAAGTGGATCCTCCGCTGCAGGATCCGCCTTGGTCAATGACCAAACGCCTCAATTCGATGCGCAGGGCGACCTCCTCCACATCGTCGGGGTCAGCTTCGCGCAGCAGGCTAGACTAGTCGTTGTCGGAGCCGGAGTTCCCACCAGAGGCATCGCTGCTTCTGTCGCCGACCATCGGATGCCTTTGGAGGGGATCAGAAGTGGAGTGGACTGAGAGGGGAGTGAACTAGAGTTTGGATTGACTGCGGTCTAGGGTTTTCCGGATGGCAATATTTGTGGGCCAGGGGTGGGCCTGGCTGGGCGAAGCCGACGTGGCGGGCGCTCCTCGACGTGCCGGGACCTCCCCATGTCCACCCCATTTTTGGGCTAGATATGAGGGGTGCTGGTCAGTCTGGGCGTTTGAGGCTCGTTTGAGGCGCTCGGTTGGGTCGATTTGTCATGACCGGTCAGCCCGCCCGGCCGTAGATGCTCTAATGCGCCCGGCGCTCACACTTGTGGGCTAAGGGCATCTCCAACGTCGACCCTCAAACCTCCTGCAACCGTTCGGATCGTGCTGTCCGGACTGCGGAAACCATCAAATGTCGGCCTGTATCGATCCGCGTGGCGGTCCGGACGCGATTTCTCCCGCAAATCGGAGACAAACGTGGGGACGTTTGCATGGTCCGGACCGCTCCCAAGTCCGTTTCTGACCGCCCTGGCCCACCAAGAACCCCTACCCCTTCCCGCGCTCACTTTTTGCCCGCCGCCACCTGCCTGCATTCATGCCTATGTAGAGCGTGCCGCTCCATATTGAAGGCGGCTCAGGGCAAACGCGACCTCTCACTGCCTCTGCCATTGAAGCGGCGCACCGCCCGCTGCCCGCCCGACTCAACATGCCTTCTCGCCGCATTCAAACGCCTCCATTAAACATGCGTGGAAGTCGAGAAACCTACTACGGCCACATGTCCATTCATGAGCAGGACGACACTAAACGCAATGCCTGCTGAGCTCCTCTCGTCCGCCCTATATTTAAACGAGGCCAGACGCCGGGCAAGAATCACACCCCTCCGCCGCTCCCCCATCTCCTCATTCACCATTTTCTCCACTCTTCAGATGGCTTCGAAGAGCAATTCTCCCGCATATAAGCCGACTGGGTGACCCGTCGAGCCCGCCGGATACGAGCGAGGCAGCTCGCTCCTCCACCTCCCTCGCCTAGCCCAACGGAGCCAGTTGTCGTGGCGGCTCAGCAACTCGTCGCCCCAGGCCAGCTCGAGGAGGAGTGGCGAGCTGCTCCACGCCGGCACAACGGGGAGCACGGCGGCACAGGAATCGCCGCATCCAGTGCCTGCGACCTCGCCATCCACCGTTGACGTGTGCGTAGCCGCGCTATGCACGCAGAGAAAGAAGCCGGCTGCATGGATATCGACGATGTGGCAGCCGGCACATCCGCACCCGCTGCCATCATCCAGGAGAAGTAGAACGCGGGATGCCGCCGCCGCTTAGGTCTCATGAAGGCCGCCATCGCTTGGGTCCCATGAAGGCCACAGCCGGTGACCTGGCCGGTTCTCCTTTATGTCAGACCACCCTGGGTACCCGCGTGAGCTCCACGGAAGAATCCTTCCCCTCCGACAGAAGCATCCTCTTTTCCGCTCTGATGAGCGGCGCAGCTGGACATACGAAAGATACGGGGGAAGAATATACCTCCAGGGCTCCCAGCAGTCCGGTTAGCGAGCTGCTGGACATGGGGAAGACAAGTCGTGGCCGGCCGTAGACTAGTGTAGTGTATCCGTGTTGTGGGAGAGGAGCTCCATGCGACCGTACGTGCATATAGTCTTACCTTTTTAATTGAAAATATGTCCAAAATATAACCGTATTCATCCGGTTTGTATGAATTCCGTCATATTTATAACCTCTAAACCCTCAAAAAGAAAATCCAGCAGCCCTCGCCCAGTCAATCTGAGGCATGCTTTTCAGATTCAACAAACAATCCATGGTGTGTCGCCTCAAGATAGCTATCATCGTGCTACGTCCAACAATGAGCTGCCTACTTGCTCGGATGTGTATGTAGGACTTAACAATTTCAAAAAATAAAAGAACTTAACAACCTCAAATAAAAATAAAAATAGGACATAACAAACAGCTCTCCCAAATAGATACAGGCCGTTAATTTGTTGAGAGAAGATGTTGATAATGATTGTGCAGGGCTAAAAAATGGATGTATCAAGGGAAAAAGAAATTAATAAAGAAAGACTTGTGCGTGGGTGCATAGGACATGCATGATAGCTGCCATAACGTACGTCTGCATTTTTTTTGAACGAGCTAAGACGCCTGAGGCGCCAAATTTTCATTCATCATCTTGAAAGCAATTTACATAACTGATTACAAGCCCTTGCGATTGTACTTTTTCAACAGCTTCTATTAAAGGACATTTCATAAAAACATGAACATGATTAGTACAGCTGAATCTATTACTAGAAGTCCCTACCATAACATGTTCATTTGCCATCTTAGCAGTGTAGTGTGACGCCCCCGATTCAATCGTACACTAATCATGCACGCAAACGTGTACGATCAAGATCAGAGACTCACGGGAAGATATCACAACACAACTCTAAAAAGAACAAATAAGTCATACAAGCATCATATTACAAACCAGGGGCCTCGAGGGCTCGAATACAAGTGCTCGATCATAAACGGGTTAGCGGAAGCAACAATATCTGAGTATAGACATTAAGTTAAACAAGGTGCCATAAGATGGCTAGCACAAACTGGGGATACAGATCGAAAGAGGCGCGTCCATCCCGCCCGGGATCCTTCTAACTACTCTTGGTCGGCGGCGGCCTGCACGTAGTAGTAAGCACCCTCGGTGTAGTAGGAGTCGTCGTCGACGGTGGCGTCTGGCTCCTGGGCTCCAACATCTGGCTGCGACACCCGAGAAGAAAAGGAAAGGGGAAAAAAAAGGAGCAAAGCAACCGTGAGTACTCATCCAAAGTCCTCGCAAGCAAGGATCTACACTACATATGCATTGGTATCAATGAAATGGGTAGTATCTGTGGACTGAACTGCAGAATGCCAGAATAAGAGGGGGAGAAGCTAGTCCTATCGAAGACTACGCTTCTGGCAGCATCCATTTTGAAGCATGTAGAAGAGAGTAGTTGGTAAGTTAACCAAGTAACAACGTATAGCATAATCCTACCCGGCGATCCTCCCCTCGTCGCCCTGTGGGAAAGCGATCACCGGTTGTCTCTGGAACTTTTTTGGGTGTGTTTTATTAAGTATCCGGTTATAGTTGTCATGAGGTCGGAATACAACTCCGGGTCGTCCTTTTACCGAGGGACACGGCTATTCAAATAGATAAACTTCCCTGCAGGGGTGCACCACATTGCCCAACACGCTTGATTACTCTGGCTGGACACACTTTCCAGGCTCATGCCCGGCCTCGGAAGATCAACACGTCGCAGCCCTACTTAGGCTCAACAGAGAGGTCAGCACGCCGGTCTAAATCCTAAGCGCGCAGGGGTCTGGGCCCATCGCCCATTGCACACCTGCACGTTGCGAACGCGACCGGAAGTAGACCGAGCCCCCTTAATACAAGCGCAGGCGTTCCAGTCCAATCCAGCGCGCGCCGCTCAACCGCTGACGTCAAGAAGGCTTCGGCTGATACCACAACGTCGAGAGCCCATAACTGTTCCCACGTAGTTGGTTAGTGCGTATTGGCTCGTAGCCAGACTCAGATCAAATACCCAATCTCGTTAAGCGTGTTAATTGATATAACCGCAGATGCCGTCCAGGGACTAGGCCCACCTCTCACCTAGGTGGTCTCAACCTGCCATGTCGCTCCGCCACAAAGATCCACTCAGAGGGCCGTCGAGACAAATGTCCGTTCAGCCCCCAATCCGTGAATCACCCGCGGGTACTCGACGAGCCGACCCGACTTTAGTCACCACATGTATCATGTATAATATAAATAGTATATACCCATGATCACCTCCCGAGTGATCACGGCCCGATAGTATAGCATGGCAGACAGACAAGAATGTAGGGCCACTGATGAAATACTAGCATCCTATACTAAGCATTAGGATTACAGGTAAAGGTGTCAACAGTAGTAGCAAAGACAGGCTAGGCAGTAGAATAGGATTAACCGAAAGCAGTAACAGCTACACTACTCTAATGCAAGCAGTAGAGGGGAAGAGTAGGCGATATCGGGATGAACAAGTGGGGTTTGCTTGCCTAGAAGCTCGGTCAAGAAGGAGGGGTCGTCAACACCATAGTCGATCGGGGCAGCAGCGGCATCAGTCTCGTAGTGTACCGGAGAGAAGAGGGGGAAGAAACAATGAATACAATGCAAACAGATGCATGATGATCCATGACATGACATTAAACGATGCTAGAGGTGCCCAAACGCGGTACTAGGTGCTACTGGCGAAGGGGGAAAACATCCGGAAAAGTATTCCCGGTGTTTGGCATTTTCGGACAGGTGAAACGGAGGGGGACGGTTGTAGGTTCGCTATGCTAGGGACGTGTGGTGAACGAACGGACTGCGTATTTGGATTCGTCTCGTCGTTCTGAGCAACTTTCATGTACAAAGTATTTTCATCCGAGTTACGGTTTAATTAATATGATTTTTCAAAGTTTTAAATCATTTTCTGAAATCATTTTAATTCAAAATATATAATGTGTCAGCATGACATCAGCGGTCAACATTAACCGCTGACTGGGTCAACTGACACGTGGGTCCCATTTGTCATAGTCACAGTTTAACTAACATAATTAATTAGCTAATTAGTTAATTGGGTTAACTAAATAGAGTTAATTAAGTTAATTTATTCAATTAATTAACTAACTAATTATTTTAATTATTATTTATTTTTTCTATAAATATATATCTTTTTTAAACGTTCTGCGGGGTGGGCCCTGGCTGTCATTGGCCAGAGGCCATTGCGGGCGAACGGGCGCGGTTCTCGGGCGCCGGGCGGAGCCGGGCGACGGGCGCCAGCCCGCCCGACAGGGCGCTGTGGCCAGCAGGCGAAGGGGGCCGGCGCGTGGACCGGCGCCGGCGGCCGTGGCCGGAGCGAGGCTGCACGGCGAGGCAAAGCCGGCCGGTGCGAAGGGAGGCGCGGTGGCGTGCGCGCGGTGCGCTAGAGGCCCGGGCACTGGCGGCCGTGGCCGCGGGCTCGCACGGCAGGGGGAGGTCAGCGGGACGCAGGGGCATGGCAGGTGCGGGGCAGCCGGCGGAGGCGGCCCGCAGCAGCAGAGACAAAGCAGCGGCTGGAGCTACAGCAGTAGGTAGGGGCGACGCGGCTGTGAGCGGGTGGAGAAGAGGGCGGCGGCGTGTAGGTGCGGCAGTGGCGGGGCAGAGCCGCGCCGGGGCTGCGGCGAGCAGGGGAAGCGGAGGGCGGCGCCGTGGCATGGCCGCGGGGGCGGACAGCGACAGGAGGCGAGGGAGGCTGAGAGCGGGCAAGGCCGGTAGAGGACGGCGCCGCGGGATGAAGAAGAGGCCGTGGCACTGGAGGTCCGGGGAGGAGCAGGGGTGCGGGCTTGACGCGCGGGCGAGGAGGAGCTCGCGATGAGCGGGGGCGCGGGCAGGGCCGGATGGGCATGGCGTCGGGCGCGCGGTGAGGCAACGCGGGGAGGGCGAGGAAGGCGCGGTGACGTTCTGGACAGGGGAAGGGAAAAGGGGAGGCGAAGGCCGACAGCCTCACCAGCGGCTGCAGGTGTTCGGTTGTCGAGGCTCGAGGAAGCCGGTCGGGGAGGAGGAGGGGGACCAGTGACGTGGACGGGGAGCGCCGGCGACCGGGGGGGGGGGGGGGCGCATCGGCGGCGGCGGGCTCGGCGAGGCGTCGGGGATCGACAACGGGCGGCGTCGGCGGGGGGGTTAAGGGGAGTGGGGATGGGCCGGCCTGGCAAGTGGCTGGGCCGAGGCCCGGGGTAGGGGGGGCTTTTGGCCTTTTATTTATTTTGTTTTATTTTTACTTTTTCATTTATGTTTTCTTTTATTTCTTTAATAGTTTATAGTTTTACAAAAAGTAAAACCCACACCTAAAATATTTACAATTCCAACTACTGCCACAAAAGTTTTACCCTTGAACAAAATAGTTTAGTATTTTCTAAAATCCAAAAGGCATTTATTTAATTGTTTTACCTATTGTTTGAATTACTTAAGTGCATTTAAACCTTTTATAAAAATATGATCTCTACATCATAATTACATATGCATTATTTGGCACAACCCGAACAATTTAGTTTAAATATTTGAAAACTTTTGTTGTTTGCCTTTGTCTTAAATTTGAATTTGAATCGGTTTCGAATCAACGCGAGTGTATCAACAGTAACCGAGGTGACGTGGCATCATTAGCAGGGGTTCACTGTAGCTTAATTATCCGGGCGTCACAAGTAGTGAGATTCTGTATTCAGATTCCTGGAAAACATGATAGACCTTTACGTGGCTATTCTCTGTTAGAGCACAAAAATCAGCAAGTATACTTCTTATTTGCCAATGTCCTGGCTCATTCCTTGGCGATCTTGCAGCTGCTGCTTTTGCTAGTGTGATGTTATCTGTTAAAATTATTGCATCTAGAGTATTCAACCTGTATAGAATCAGCGCTGCCAACTTGAGACCATATGCTTCTAATTGAAGTGCTGAAGTAGCTTGTGCAACAATTGCAGAAATTTTAGCTCTTATTCTGTAACCATTGTGCGAGACCTGCATGTAAATTTCAAGACATGCTTTACTGTTGGAGGATTCTCTCATAGAATTGTGTGGCTGCCAAGAAGCATCTGTAAAAATTATATTCTCTTCCAATAGTTTGGAGATATCAATTGTATTCCCTTGCATATAGTTGTTTCCTTAATATGAGCTAGCTTTCTCATGATACACATGCATTTCCTTGTTCACCTTTATTTGGGTTTCTATTTTCAAACTCGTAATTATTGCTTGGGCTGCATGAAAAACCTGTATAGGAGAACTTTCCTTCCTTTGAAAAAGTTTGTCATTTCTACATTTCTAGAGACACCACATAAATGTGAAAATATTACTTAAAGTAGCATTTGGATGATTAGCATTAACAAGATTAAGAAGAATTGTTGAGATAGAATTTGAGTTCTCCAAGAGTTGATCTATTCTAATAAACCGAGGCCTAGCAAACCAAGCTGCTCTAGCAAATGTGCAATTGAAAAGAATATGCAACTCATCTTCTTGTACTCCACATCTTGCGCACAATTTACTAATATGTTTTGAATATTTACCCATTCTTTTACCTGTGGGAAGTGCTCTTCTTATTAGTCTCCAAGCAAAAGTCTGTATCTTGGGAGCTATATCCTTGGTTTTCCAAATCTGCTTCAATATAAGTTTTGCATCAGTTGAGGTAGTTCTGGGCTGCGGTTCTCCTTGCTCTTGCATAACCTCAAGGCATAATCTATAAGCACTTTTAGAGGAGAATTTTCCCGTAGGAGTTAGTTTCCAACAAAGAAGATCTTCACCCTCCGATTGAATAATAGGAATTTGCTTTATAACTTGTGTAGTTTCAGGAACAAAGAGAGCGTCAATGAGGTTATCATTCCACAATTTATGATTAGGAAGCCAAAGATCTTTGACCAAAGCATGATAAACAAATTCTCTCGGTTGGATAATCAGATTTTCATAAATATCTTGCCAGGAATTATACCAAGGAGAACTCCAGAGAGAAATATTGCCAGAAATGAGTTGGTAAAAAGAGTTATTGAGCAACATAGGTCTGACTTTGAGAATAGCATCCCAAAAAGCAGATTTAGGAACACTAGGGCTAGCTTTCCAGAATGAAGTATCAGGAAAATATTTTGATTGGAGAACTTTGGAGATGTGGCTGTTAGGATTATCTGCAATCCTCCAAGCTGCAGACAGAATCAAACTTTTGTTAGTAGCTTGCATGTTCTTGATCCCTAACCCTCCTTCATTCTTTGGAGAACAAATGTCCTTCCAAGCTCTAAGGCAAAGGGACTTAGCATTGGTCTCCTCTCTCACCCCTGTCCACCAAAAATTCCTAATGATTGATGTGTGTTTCGAAAGAAATTTCTTGGGAAAAAGAAGATTAGACATGTAGTAGACAGGGATAGAAGCAAAGATAGAATTAATGAGAGTCAATCTGGCCGCATGAGAGAGTTTATTAGCCTTATAACTTGGAAGTTTAGCTTTGAATCTATCTATGACAAAGTTGTAGGCCGTGGATCTGTCTTTAGAAGGAAGAATGAGAGGGTGTCCAAGATGGATGAATGTGTGATCTATTTTTGGGACTGGAAAAATGTCCTGAATAGATCGTTCAGTGATGCTACCCACTCCTTTGCTAAAAAGAATTCCAGATTTATTCCAATTAGGGATCTGACCTGAGGTAGCACAAAAAGATTGGATGAGTTGATTCATGGTGATTGCTTCTTGAATGGTAGCCTGACCACAGACCAAGAGATCATCTGCAAACATAAGTGAATGGATGGAGGGGCAGTTTGGACCAAGCGAGATACCTTGCCTGATTCCTCTGCTACTTCTGAACTTCGCATCTGATTGCCCATTAATGATAACCGAGAAAACAGGAGTTGCAATACAAGCATGAATTAATGTGTGGTACCGTTTACCGAGTCAATTCTCGTAGAGTAGGAGATACGTACGCACAGTGATAGTGCACACCACGCAACAAAGCCAGGACGTACGCACGTGGCATGCATGACATGCATGTGAACTTGCATCTACGAACCCAACAGAATTGTCAAGGCTTCACAAAACTAGTGTCTGAAAACAAATTAACAGGGACGTACCTACATACGAACGATGACAAAGACCGGCAGTGCTATGGCCGACCGGTCGTCTTATGACCGGCAGTGCTATGAACTTGCACTGGCACGTTGTACATAAATTTCATGTTTTGACCCTTTGTCCAAACTTTAGCCGGGTCTGACCTTGGTCCGTAAAAATGTCAGGATCTGATCCTTTTCCTACCGTCATGGTCGATGGCGGTAGGGTTTAACAACCTATCGCCAAAGTAAATGACAGTAGTACTTAACGACGCAGGCATGTCCGTTAAACATAAAAAAGACCTTACCGCCAGGTCCTTGGCGGTAGGGTGTTATAAGCTACCTCCAAAGACCTCGGCGGTAGACTTGCAACACATTACGCAGTGCAGTACCGGCTTGCTGTCAGATTGCATTCTCTGTAGCTAGTCCACTATGTTTTTTAATACAAGGTGCTACTTTCAGTACTCTCTGTAGCAGAAGACAGGGAGGGGAGAGGAGGCCAACAAGGAAACGACAAAGACCGGCCATTGCACCAATGCCTCGATGCATGCGTGTCTGCATAAAAATTCTACTCTCTCCGTTCCATAATGCAGTGTCTATAGATTTTTTCAAAAGTCAAATATTACAAAGTTTGACCATATTTGTAGAGAAAAATAGGTACAATTTGAATACCAAATGCACATCACTGGATACAACATGGCTTATATTTTCAGAATGTACATGTTTGATATTCTAGATGTATACGGTTTTCTCTATAAACTTGATCAAAGTTGGCAAAGTTTGACTTTCAGAAAAATCTATAGGCACTACATTGTGGAATGGAGGGAGTACTCCTTTCTCTCTCTCCATGCCTCAACAGCACCTCCACTGCACACCCGTACGCGGTGTGTGCCTGCTCTGCTCTGCTCTATTGACAGCAAGAAAATTGTAGTACACTAATGCCGCTAGAAGCAGTAGAACCAAGCGAGTAGGCCTACCGCCAAGCTCATTGGCAGTAGCGTGTAATGGGCTACAGCCAGGCTCTTTGGCGGTAAGGTATTTTCCATATCAAACGGACATGATTGCGTCGTTAAGTCCAACCGTCATTCATCTTGGCGGTAGGCTGTTAAACCTTACCGCCAGCGACCATGGCGATGGGAAACTGGGTCAGATCCCGAAATTTTTACGAATCAGGGTCAGATCCCGAAATGTTTACGAATCAGGGTCAGATCCGGCTAAAGTTTAGGCAAAGCGTCAAAACAGCAAATTTGGCCGTGACCGGTGCTGGGAAAAAGAAAGGGAGAGATACGTCGGAGTAGGACTTGTGACGGTGACGATGCCTGCTGGTAACGCTCATCACAAACAACATCTATTATGTGCTGCGGTTCCGTGGGGTTGTGTGATCAACAAGTTTTTCTAGATGACGGCCGGCCTGATCAACATCCATTATCTGCTGCTGTATGGCATGGCCAAGAAGTCCTGGAGCACACGGTCCTGTATGCCCTTCTCCTACTTATACTACACTAAATAAAACACAAAGAGTCTGATACGTAGTATTAATTACTCTATGAGTCATGTGAGTCCTTCATGCCAAGAGCTGGATTATTAGTTAAGAGGGTCCTGTTGGTCCCATCCATTGGGATTTGTGGGAGATCAAATGCACAAATGTATGCCAATTACCGGCCAGGGAATTATATGTGAACTTGTCTGCTTTATCTTATTATTCGGTGTCTGCTAAATATATATTATATGTCTTTCTTTAAAAATGTACTATATCATATACCTTATCATGTTGAACTCTCATTTTGTATTGAATATTATTGTACATGCAATACTGGATTCTCAACGCGTTGCGTGTTCACGGTGCATATTATGTCCTTTTTTCTTGCACTAGCAAGAGTGCCCGTGCGTTGCAACGGATTAACAACAAAAGAATCATAAAATTTATAGCCCCACAATAAAAAAAATTGAATTAAGGGAAATTGCACCGACCTACCATCAATTTTACAGATCAATAATTAAAAATAACTCATTCAAGAAAGCAAAGAACAATAGAGATACAATTTGTGACCCCAAGGGAAAAGAAATTGATTGGCGAAAGAAATAGACCAGGGATTTTATTCATGTATGTTGTCAATCCCCTAAGGCTACTCATAGTGGGGAGTGTCATCACAATAGCTACATGTCAATCGCCTGACTTTCGAATTTGGTGGCAGTCGATTTTCGGTTCAACGGAGAAACAGCCGGAGGGGAGGAAGAACCTTGCTGGGCAGGCTACCCCACCATCTATCTTAGGGTGGGGTGGGGGAGGAAGCACGGCGGATGTTGGGGGAGGGGGTCGCCCCTTCCACACTCAAAAGTCGCCTACCTCGCCTCCCCGCTGGCCATCAACATGGCATCCCACGGCTTCCCCAACGCCCCCTAACTATAGCCGTACACCTACCCATCCCTCGGCAACCCCCCAACCATCCCCAAAACTCCCGCGCCCGGCGTCTATCTCCCCAGGCCAATCCCGCCTCAGTTCTGCACGCACTTTCCCCCCCCCACCCAACTCGGACGACATCCGCATAACCGGTCCGATCACCATGCAGGTCGCAGGGGGGGCGGCGGAAGAGTGACGGGGGGTGCCAGAAGCGACTACACTAAACAAAAGATAATACAAACGGCAAGGTTTGCTGGAGAAAAAACTGGCAAGGCCCAGGCCTAGAGAGATGTTGCATCCACTAGATCTCCCATGGCATTAAAAGCATCCAAAGATGGACACATCAAGAAATTCCCACCGGTAATCGTATCAAGAACGAATCTATACCAAGTGGTTATGTCCACATAAAAACTGCGAAGAAGAACAACGATAGATTGCTTACGAATAGATCTATTATGAGCATCGCAAATTCTATACCAAGCATATTTTAGATTCTCCCCTCTCCTTTCTCATTCTCAGGGGTACACGCAACAGAGGAAGAACTAGCCACAACGACAAAGCAAGAAAGATTGCAAACAAAAATAGAGTTGACGAGAAAACGGCAAACGAAAAAAGGGCAAATAAAACGCCAATTTTTTGGGAAGTGGTGGAGATAAAAACGAGACGCAAATGGCAAATAATGTAAATTGCAAGGAGATGAGATTTGTGATTAGGAACCTGATAGATGTTAATGATGTCTCCCCGGCAACGGCGCCAGAAATTCCTTTTGATGTCCCTTGAAACTGCGTCGGTATTTCTCCAAAGAGGAAGGTATGATGCAGTACAGCTACGGTAGGTATTTCCCTCAGTTATGAAACCAAGGTATCAATCCAGTAGGTGAACCGAGCAACACTATGTAAATGGTACATGCACACAAAGAACAAATACTTGCAACCCGACGCGTATGAGGGGGTGTCAATCCCTCTTCAGGTAACGACGCCAGAAATTGTCAAGTTGACGGGATAAAAATTATGGTAGATGGGGTAAATAGATCTCGATAAAACGCAAAATAAAATAAGTAATAAAAAGTGCAGCGAGGTATTTTTGAGTTTTTGGGATAATAGATCTGGAAAAAAAAGCGAATAAAAAATAGATCTCATGGCAAATATGATGAAGAATAGACCCCGGGGCCGTAGATTTCACTAGTGGCTTCTCTCAAGAAATAGCACACGGTGGGTAAACAAATTACTGTTGGGCAATTGATAGAAAATCGAATAGTTATGACGATATCCAAGGCAATGATCAATATATAGGCATCACGTCCAAGATTAGTAGGCCGACTCCTGCCTGCATCTACTACTATTACTCCACACATCGACCGTTATCCAACATGCATCTAGTGTATTAAGTTCATGGAGAAACGGAGTAATGCAATAAGAACGATGACATGATATAGACGATATCTATTCATGTAGGAATAGCCCCCATCTTGTTATCCTTAATAACAACGATACATGCGTGTCTTGCTGCCCCTTCTGTCACTGGGAAAGAACACCGCAAGATCGAACCCATCACAAAGCACCTCTTCCCATGGCAAGAAAAATCGATCTAGTTGGCCTAACTAAACCAAAGATTCGAAAAAGAAATACGAGTCTATAATAATCATTCATATAAGAGATCAAAGAAGACCCAAATAATATTCATGGATATAGATCTGATCATAAACTCAAAGTTCATCGCATCCCAACAAACACACCGCAAAAAAGATTTATGTCAAAAAGATCTTCAAGAGACCACTGTATTGAGAATCAAAAGAGAGAAGAAGCCATCTAGCTACTACCTATGGACCCGTAGGTCTATGGTGAACTACTCACGCATCATCGGAGAGGCACCACTGAGGATGATGAACCCCTCCGTGATGGTGTCTAGATTGGATCTCGTGGTTCTGGAACTTGCGGCGGCTGGAATTGTGTTTTCTCGACTCCTCTAGAGTTTCTGGAATATTTGGGTATTTATAGGGCGAAGAGGCGGTGCGGGAGGTCACCGAGGGGGCACAACCCCCCTGGGCGTGCCTAGGCCTCCTGGCGCGCCCTGGTGGGTTGTGCCCACCTCGGGCCTCCCCTTTGGTACTTCTTTGGCCCACTAGGTGTCTTCTAGTCCAGAAAAATTCTCCGAAAAGTTTCGTTGCGTTTGGACTCCGTTTGGTACTGATATTCTGCGAAGTAAAAAACAAGCGAAAAACAGCAACTGGCACTGGCACTGGACACTACGTCAATAGGTTAGTCCCAAAAAATGATATAAAGTTGCTAGAAAATGATTGTAAAACATTCAAGAATGATAATATATCAACATGGAACAATAAAAAATTATAGATATGTTGGAGACGTATCAGCATACCCAAGATTAATTCCTGCTCTTCCTCGAGTAGGTAAATGATAAAAAACAGAATTTTTGATGTGGAATGCTGCCTACCATGTTCATCACATATTCTTTTCTTTTGTAGCATGGACATTTGGACTTTTATATGGTTCAAAGCAATAGTCTAGTTTTGCCATGAAGATTTCAATACTCAAGCATATCAACAAGCAACCATGTCTTTCCAAATATCAACACTAAAAAAAGTTATCCCTAGCCCATCATGCTCAATCATTGATCCATTCATGAAACACACTCGCAAATTAGGTACATCCAATGCTCAAGTATGATCATAGTGCTCCCTAGTTGGTGCTTTATAAGAGAAGATGGAGACTCAAATAAAAATAAAAATTGCATAAAGTAAATAGATAGGCCCTTCGCAGAGAGAAGTAGGGATTTGTAGAGGTGCCAGAGCTCAAAGCAAAAATCGAGTGGTAAAAATTTTGAGAGGCATACTTTTCCCGTCAACGAAAACGACCAAGTAATTCCCAACACTTTCCATGCTAAATATATCATAGGCGGTTCCCAAACAAAAAATAAAGTTTATTCCTTTTTTCATCATTCTTTCATAATCCTTGGCTAGCCGTATTCACGGGCGCCTTCCATACCAACACTTTCCAAGAAATTTATTATTTGACAACATAAAGTAAATTTCTTTTTCATTTTGGGACTGGGCATCCCAATTACCGCCGTACTCTCGTGCAATGACAAGTGAATAAACACTCATCTTGAGAATAACACATCTAGCATGGAAAATATTGGCCACCCCCTGCTGCTTCATGAGCGGTACGGGCACACAAAAAGGAAATTCATTTTGAAAATTAGAGATGACACATACAAATTTGCTTAGAACGGCACTGAAATACCGCATATAGGTACGTATGGTGGACTCATATGGCAAAACTGGGTTTAAAGATTTGGAAGCACAAGTAGTATTTCTACGTAGTAAAAGTGAAGGCTAGCAAATAGATCGAGAAGCAACCAACCAAGAAACGAAAAATCACATAAGCGAGCATTAAGCATAACTAACACCGAATAATGCACCATAATTAGGATGTAATTTCATTGCATAACTATTAACTTTTGTGTTTGCATAGGGAATCACAAACCTTAGCACCAATATTCTTACTAACGCATAATTACTCACCAACATGACTCACATATCACTATCATCATTTCTCAAAACTATTACAAAGAATCAAGTTTATTTTTTCCAATGATCTTCATGAAAGTTTTTATTATATCCCTCTTGAATATCTATCACTTTGGGACTAATTTCATATGTTGCTTTTGATAAGCTCAAACAGATTTAAGTGAAGAACATGAGCATAAAATGTTCTTCTCTCAAAATAATTTAAGTGAAGCATGAGAGAATTTTTTTAAAAATTTACTAACTCTCAAATAAATCTAAGTGAAGCACACCGTGCTAAAATATTAAAGCACACCGTGCTAAAAAAGATATAAGTGAAGCACTAGAGCAATTCCATAGCTCAAAAAAAAATTAAGTGAAGCACATAGAGCAATTCTATCAAATCATAGCATAATTTTGGCTCTCTCAAATAGGTGTGTCCAACAAGGATATATGACACAAAGTAAAAAGCAAAACAAGCAAAGACTCACATAATACAAGGCGCTCCAAGCAAAACTCATGATATGTGACGAATAAAAATATAGCTCCAAGTAAAATACTGATGGTCGTTAGAAGAAAGAGGGGATGCCTTCCGGGGCATCCCCAAGCTTAGGCACTTTTCACTCCTTATTCCTTCATCCATCATGATCTCACCGAAAACTTGAAAACTTCAATCACACAAAACTCAACAAAATCTTCGTGAGATCCGTTAGTATAATAAAGAAAATCACCACTCTAAGTACTGTTGCAAACCCATTCATATTTTATTTTTGCATTATACCTACTGTATTCTAACTTTACCATGGTTTATACCCCCGATACAATTCATAGATTCATCAAAATAAGCACACAATGCAAAGAAAACATAATCTGTCAAAAACAGAACAATCTATAGTAATCTGGAAACTTCGTATACTAAATGTTGTTTCCTTGCTTCCTTCACATATAGGTGTTTTCGGTTTTCATCTCATCTATAAGTACTAGGAGCACACCATGATGAAATAATGAAGAACTGGGACTGACTACCACGAAAAATAATAAGGGAGTCAGAAGATCCCTGTTAAATTGTGATCCAAATTCTAGTACCGTGTTGGACTAGACGTAGTATAACCAGTGTGGGCCTTTGCATTGGTACCGATGCGTACGAGTACAAATCGTTTACTTGTTATCCAAGTACTCTTATGTATTGCCCTCATATGTACCCCATATGTAGTCGCACCTAAAGACTGACTGTCGTCTCGTGCTTGTAATACTCCTCCATCATAGTGATTGCGCCTTCGTGCGTCCGTGGTTTTCTCCCGCAAGAGTTTCCACGTAAAAATCCATGTGCTCTCGTGTCTTGTTTTATCTTGTTTTATCTAACAAGTGGTATACAGAGCCAAGTTTTAGATCCGGGATTCGTCCAAATTTGAAAGAACCTAGGGTTGCTCGTCCACACCGCCGTTCTGCGATCTGCCAAATCGCAGGTTAAGCCGAGACCGACTCCTAGGCGTGACCGAGCAATCGTGTCGACGCGCTAGTATTTTCTTCACCGTATGAGCGAGCAGTTGTCCGTGGCCAGATCAAGTTGAGATCGATCGGTGCAAGCTTCAAGTCCCGAGGCGATTTGCTCTGTGGCCATCAAGACACGCGTCTACAAGTGCGGATCAAGTCCAGCAATCGATCTGTCAGCCGCCACTCCCTCCACGTGAAACCAAGTCCAAACTTGTTTTTTTATTTCGTCTCTGATCAAGAACAAGTACTACATTAGCCAGCTACTAGTACTACATCAGTGAAGGCATCTTCTCCAAATCACATATTTTTTGTCTTCGGTTGCTACGTGCATACAAGCAAGCTATCAGGTGCTATTTACTCTGTTCTATCCGCAATATTAATTCTTTCAACAATTATTCTGCTTTCGACTTGTACTACTTTGTTTGCACAGTTCATCTACTCATGGCTTTCATGAAGTACGATCTTCCGCTGTTGGATCGTGACACAAGGTTTACCCTATGGCAAGTCAAGATGAGGGCGTTGTTGGCACAGGCTGACTATGATGAAGCACTGTATAGTTTTGGGAAGAACCGAATTCAGGACTGGACTGATGAGGAGAAAAGAAGGGATCGTAAGGCTTTTTCACAAATTCAACTGCATCTGCATAATAATATTTTACAGAAAGTTTTGAGCGAGAAAACTGCCGCCGCTCTATGGTTAAAACTGGAAGGGATTTGCATGACAAAAGATCTCACTAGCAAGATGCATCTGAAGCAAAAATTATTCCTGCACATGTTACCCAAGGGAGGTAATGTTTTGAATCATATTTCAGAATTTAAAGAGATCATATCTGATATAGCTGCAATGGAGGTTATGTATGAAGGGGAAGATACTGCTTTAATGTTACTTTGTTCACTACCAAGTTCTTATACCAATTTTAGAGACACCATATTACACAGTCATGATACTCTCACGCTTAATGAAGTTTACGAAGCTTTGAAAGGAAAATATGAAACTAATGGTGCCTCATGATGGTTCAAGTTCATCCCAAGCCGAGGGATTATCTATTCATGGCAGGACAAAGGAGAAGAACTCACATAATGGAAACAGAGGCAAAAGTAAGAACAGCTACAGAGGCCGGTCGCAATCTAGAGACAAGAAATATTGCAAGAGAGACGGGCATGGCATCTCAGAATGTTTCAAGTTGCAGAACAAGGAAAAGAGGAAAGGTAACAAACAAGGTGAAAATTCTGCTAATGTTGCTCGTGATGATAGTTCCGATGATGCTCTTGTTGTTAATGCTGGATGTGCTAAGACCAATGATGAGTGGGTACTTGATACTGCATGTACTTTTCATATGTGTCCGCATAGAGATTGGTTTACTACTTTTGATTCCACTACTGCTGCTGGTTCCTTTTGTGTTTTGATAATTCACCATGCAAGATTGAAGGCATAGGTTCTATTTGAATCAAGATGTTTGATGGCACAATCAGAACTTTGACAGATGTTCGGTATATTCCGAAGATGAAGAGAAATCTTATCTCTGTGAGTGCCCTTGATGCAAAGGGGTACAAGTATTCAGGTGGAGATAGTGTTTTGAAAGTCACCAAAGGTTCTCTTATTGTGATGAAAGGTGATTTAAGTTCGACCAATGGTCTTTATTACCTTCGAGGTTCTACCGTTTCAGGTAACGCTATTCCGGTTATTTCAAAGAAATTCTGATTGTGATGCTGGTAACCTTTGGCATGTGCGTCTTGGACATATGAGTGAACTTGGTTTGGCAGAGTTAAATAAGAGAGGTCTTCTTGATGGATATGAACCTGGTAAATTGAAATTTTGTGAGCATTGTATCTTCGGCAAGCACAAGAGGGTGAAGTTCAACACTTCGTTTCATGCAACTGAAGGTATTCTTGATTATGTTCATTCTGATTTATGGGGACCATCTCGCAAAAAGTCATTCGGTGGAGCTAATTATATGTTGACTATTATTGATGATTACTCGAGAAAAGTTTGGCCTTATTTCTTGAAGCATAAATATCAAGTATTCTTAGCATTTAAGGAGTGGAAGATTATGATTGAGAGACAAACTGAAAAGAAGGTAAAAATACTTCGCACTAATAACGGTATGGAATTCAGTTCTAAGCAATTTGAGAATTATTGCAAGTCTGAAGGCATTGTCAGACATTACACCATTCCTTATACTCCTCAACAAAACGGTGTTGCTGAGCATATGAACAGGACCATTATTTCCAGAGCCCGTTGCATGTTGTCCAATGCAGGTCTGCATAGGCGTTTTTGGGTTGGGGCCGCATCCACTGCTTGTTATTTCATTAACTATTCACCATCTATTGCTCTAAATAACAAAACTCCAATTGAGGTATGGTCTGGTTCTCCTGCTGATTATTCATAATTGAGAGTTTTTGGTTGCACTGCTTATACTCATGTTGTTAATAGAAAATTGGAGCCTAGGGTTGTTAAGTTCATCTTTCTTGGTTATAAGTCGGGTGTTAAAGGTTTTAAATTGTGGAATCCTGAAACCCAGAAGGTTGTTATTAGCAGAAAAATTATCTTTAATGAATCTGCTATGTTACATGATGTTCCTGTTGAGAGTGAACAGCAGGCTACTATTCAGCATCCTACTGTTCAGGTGGAGCATGTTATTGACTCAGGTGATACATCTGATAAGTAAAATGTTGATGCGCATGATGATCCCGTCGTTGATGATGAACATGCCACTCCAAATCAGCCTATTGTTCCACCCGGTTGGAATCTCGCACATGACAGAGTTAGGCGGATAAACCTGAAAGGTTAATTGAAGAGTGCAATATTGTTTATTTTGCTTTATCTGTTGCAGAAGAAATTGAAGGTAATGCTGATCCTTCTTCATATTCCGAGGCTATTATTTCTGGTGATAGTAATAAGTGGATGGCCGCTATGCATGATGAGATCGAATCACTTGAAAAGAATGGCACTTGGGATTTAATAAAATTACCTAGAGAGAAGAAACCTATTCGTTGCAAGTGGGTTTTCAAAAGGAAAGAAGGTGTTTCTCCTATGATGAGACAAGATACAAAGCAATGTTAGGTCCTAAAGGTTACTGTCAGATTCCAGGTATTGACTATAACGGAGTCTTTTCTCCTGTTGTGAAGCATTGCTCTATTCGCACTGTACTCAGTATTGTTGCCATGCATGATTTTGAGCTTGAACAATTGGATGTTAAAACTGCATTCTTAGATGGAGAATTAGAAGAGGATATTTATATGGAACAACCTGAAGGTTTTGTTATTCCTGAAAAAGAAAAGCTTGTCTGTAAGTTAAAGAAATCTCTTTATGGATTGAAGCAGTCTCCTAGACAGTGGTACAAGAGATTTGACACCTTTATGCTCTCTCAAGGTTTCAAAAGGTCTAATTATGATAGTTGTGTTTATTTGAAAACTGTCAAAGATTCAACGATTTATTTGCTCCTTTATGTTGATATGCTAATTGCTGCAAAGAGTATGTCAGAGATTAATGAACTAAAGAAGCAATTGAGTAATGAATTTGAGATGAAGGATTTGGGTGCAGCAAAGAAATTACTTGGCATGAAAATATCCAGAGATACACCATCTGGAAAAGTATATCTAAGTCGGAAGGGATATATTGATAAAGTTCTTCGTCGTTTTAATATGCATAATGCCAAGTCGGTGAGTACTCCGTGAGCTGCACACTGCAAATTATCATTAGCTTTTTGTCCTAAGTCAGATGCAGATATTGAGTACATGTCTAGAGTTCCCTATTCAAGTGCAGTTGGTTCACTTATGTATGCCATGGTTTGTTCTCGTCCGGATTTATCATATGCATTGAGTGTTGTCAGTAGATACATGGCTAATCCCAGAAAAGAGCATTGGAAAGCAGTTCAGTGGATTTTCAGATACCTGCGAGGTACTTCTAATGCTTTTTTACAGTTTGGGAAAACTAGAGATGGACTTGATGGTTTTGTTGATTCTGATTTTGCTGGTGATTTGGATAAGAGAAGATCGCTCACAGGTTATGTTTTCACCATTGGTGGTTGTGCTGTTAGTTGGAGAGCAACTTTGCAGTCTATTGTGACTTGTTCCACTACTGATGACAAGTATATCACTATTTCTGAGGCATGCAAAGAAGTAATCTGGTTGAAAGGTTTATATACTGAGCTTTGTTGAGATTCATCTTGCCCTACCATATTTTTTGACAGTCAAAGTGCCATATGTCTTACAAATAATCCAATGTATGATGAGAGAACAAAGCACATTGATGTCAGATTTCACAATATTCGAGATGTTATTGATGAAGGCGATTTGAAGGTATGCAAGATAAGTACTCATGATAATCCAGCTGATATGATGACAAAGCTAGTTCCTACCAATAAGTTTGAGTTTTGCTCAGGCTTAGTTGGTATTTCTCACTAGTCCTATGGACTTTGACGCACAAGGTTTTTATGCTGATTTGGATGGCGCTATTTACTTTCTTCGACTACTGGAGGGAATTTAGTTCAAGGTGGAGATTGTTAAATTGTGATCCAAATTCTAGTACCATGTTGGACTAGACGTAGTACAACCGGTGTGGGCCTTTGCGTTGGTACCGACGTGTACGAGTACAACTCGTTTACTTGTCGTCCAAGGACTCTTATGTATTGCCCTCATATATACTCCATGTAGTCGCACCTAAAGACTGACTGTCGTCTCATGCTTATAATACTCCTCCATCATAGTGATTGCGTCTTCATGCGTCCGTGGTTTTCTCCGGCAAGGGTTTCCACGTAAAAATCCGTGTGCTCTCGTGTCTCGTGATATTGTTGACTGAAGGATTTTTTTTCTGGGAGGGCGATGGTCATCAATATGCAGCTTATTGATAATGGTAGTTTGTATTTTAATTATGTGCCATTTTGCAGTTCCATGAAGCAAAAAAAAAAGGATCGTTATTTTGACTGATTAAAGGAAATGGATGACCCAAATAAATGCTCAATTACACAATTAACTAAATATATAAGCTAGAACTTATTTGATCGATTCACATGATCACCCCCCCCCCCCCCCCCCCCTATTGATAAAGGTTTGTAGTTTTTGCCCTATAAATAGATTGCAGTGAGAATTATGTTATTGTGTGTACAATTGGAGGCTGAAGAAGTTGGTTGGACGAGGCAGACAAGAAGGAGAGCGAGATTATGGTGCGGCACTCAATAAGGCACAAATGACTGGGAGAGGTAGAGCGAATGAAGGGAGAGACAATATGTAATTTAACAGTAAAAAATCATAATGCCTCTCGTGTATAAGAATCGTAAAGATATGTCTTAAGACACCATATGTTGAACCACTATAATATGTTTGCCCCCGTTGCAACGCACGGGCGATTAACTATCTGTGTAATAGTACTGGCTGGTATATGTTTATTCTGGTCTCAACATATCATTGAGGCATGCACTGAATGAAAGAAGTTAAGGATTACTCACGAATTTCTTGATTTTAGAAGGAAAACTAAGGTGCATGCAAGATTACATCTAGCAAGTCTTTTCATATTCTACTTTACTGATTTCTCAGGGTTTTCTCTCAATTTAAATGACTGATTATGATTTTGTTCCTTCATCATAATATTTTCTATATAATAAATATTTGTTTATTTTAACTGCAGAAGTCTTGCTAAGATCTGCCTTCATCGCTGCCATTAAAGAGAATGGAGTCAGGGTTGGACTGCCCAAGAATGAAGTCATCGTCAAGCCTGTTGGAAATCGCCCACAAGATCGATCACATCACACTAGATGAATACGCACACACTAAAACTGATAGCAAAAGAGCCCTTGTCGGGCCCTTGTTTCTTCTCTTTATTGATTTTCTGTTTTCTCCTCCACGGTGATACAAATTTATGCCCTGTACATCTATATATATACACGGCCAGATCCTACGCAGCAAACCTATCCTGACTAGGACTCTCATCTAATCTAACTTTATACTCCTACACGGCCAAACCTAACCGACTCAACTTAGACCGTATACTACTTGGACTTGATGACCTAGAACCAGACTAGTACTGCTACTTGCGTGCAACCAGCCACACGTACTAATCACTGGCTGCCTTGATCACCATTAGTCTAAATCTAGTATAAACTCCTACTACATGACTCAACTATGACTAGGACAAGATTACCTTACAATCTCCCCCTAATCTTGACTTTATCTCCTCGTGCTTTCTCTGATCTTGACTCGTTCTAGATTTACGACTTGTCAATCCAAACTCCGACGCACGATTCGAACTACCGGCCCACACAGTTGCATCTACGCATGCAACATGCAAGACTGGACGCACCATCAGTCTTCATGTCGTACAACTTAACCAGTCACTATCCCACTACACGCCAAGTTTGATCTCAACTGTCATATCCGTACACTAAGTATGACCCGCATGGAAACATGCAGTGCACCTCCTTGAACTGCCATGTTGTGCCACCGCCATTGCTCAGCCGTTGCCTTGCACTCGGTCTGCACCATACTCCTTGTACTTGCTTGCAATAGATCCACTCTCCACTACTCAGACACCTCCTTGCTTTACGATGGCTTCTTCGCCTAGCATCGTCCGCCTTCGGCATCACAACGAATCCACACTGGCCGCAATCAGGACGCTCCACGAGGATATTGACATGACTCACAGAACACCATACACACCGCTTCAACTACAACGAATCACACACAGAGACGAGCACTTGGACATGACGACGACTCACAGACACAACAACGACTAATCCTGCAAACTCGCACGACTGCTTGACTCATCCAACTCCCCCGGATGACGATCTTGACGAGCTCCAGCACCGCACCTCGGCACCACCTCTCCCATCAACGATCTCCTTCCACCATCTTCCCGACGACAACCTGCCGTCTACCACCTTGTCGCTCCACCGAACGACGATCACCCGACCCTCCTCGTCGCTGCATCACCCAACAACTTCATGGCCCGCACCGAGGCGCTAGTAGGTCGCCATCCCGGGGCAAGCGCAACTTCAAATCGACCTTGCTCTAGATACCAATAGTTGGAAATCGCCCACAGGATTGATCACATCAAACTAGATGAACACGCACACACAAAAACTGATAGCCAAAGGGCCCTTGTCGTGCCCTTCTTTCTTCTCTTTATTGATTCTCTGTTTTCTCCTCCACGGTGATTCAAATCTATGCCCTGTACATCTATATATATACACGGCCAGATCCCTATGTAGCAAACCTATCCTGACTAGGACTCTCATCTAATCTAACTATATACTCCTACACGGCCAAACCTAACCGACTCAACTTAGACCGTATACTACTTGGACTTGATGACCTATATGAACCAGACTAGTACTGCTACTTGCGTGCAACCAGCCACACGTACTAATCACCGGCTGCCTTGATCTCCATTAGTCTAAATCTAGTATAAACTCCTACTACATGACTCAACCAATACTATGACTAGGACAAGATTACCTAACAAATCCGCTGGAGAATTGTTGTCGTGGTGCCGTCGACCCTCCTGTGGCAGCTCTGGGTGGGAGGGCGGCGAGGCCAAGGCAATTCCCCTATCGCCATACTGCTTCACTCACAACCTCTTGGACCTGAGAATCAGCTATATTAGCCATGCATGCGCCTTGCCCGCTGTAAAAAGGTATTCCTTGCGGGTGCACCAGGATAGTCAAGGTCTCCTCGATGTGCTTGGGTGGTTTATTTTTCAATTTGTTATATAATTCTGGTTGAAAGACTTTGTTAGCTAATGAATGTATTTCTAATGACCACGGAGATTGAAAGCAACATAACAAATTAAGTTACTTCCTGACTTTGTTGTGGGGATTTCAGTTTATACTCTAATATGATGTAGTTTTGAGGATTGACTAACAATTTGATCAGTTTTTCGTATTAATAAGGTCTAAAAAATAGTACTAGTAATTTGCTTGTTCTTTTGAGGTTGTTTCGGCTAAAAAAAAACCATTTTCTGAACTTTCAGTTTGTTGGATTAGAAATGGTTTTGTGTGTGTGAGGTTTTAAAGAATCAAAGAGATGATGTAGCCAGTGGGACAATAGATTGAGAGGGTGAATGATGTTTGAACGGAGAAGATGATGGACGGCAAGTTCAATGGAAAAGAGCAAATAAAGGGGTGTGTGGTATTTGTAAGAACATAGAGATGAAGATGCTCTCATTTGTCTTGTGGTTCAACATTGTGTGCAATTTGCTCATTGTTTACAAATTTATTTGTTGGCCCGTAGCAACGCACGGGGCGTTCTACTAGTAATAATAAATAAGTAAAAGTACATTTAGGAGTTTAGTGCTGACTTATTTATGCCAAGAAGCAA
Organism: Thinopyrum elongatum; assembly: GCA_011799875.1. Lineage (NCBI taxonomy): Eukaryota > Viridiplantae > Streptophyta > Magnoliopsida > Poales > Poaceae > Thinopyrum > Thinopyrum elongatum. The sequence continues at coordinate 52,343,921 of CM022303.1, forward strand.
ATAAATAAGTAAAATTGTAGCAAAAAAATAAAATAAAATTATAGCATAACCGAGTTTTAAACGTTTAATCGATGGTATCTGAATCCGACTCGATTCAATGTCAGGAAATCGATTACAAATATCTCTTCCCGGTCCGCCTTTAGTTCTCACCTCATAATCGCCCGCGACAGCATTGACTAGATGCCGACACGGATGGTCGCCGCTGGCGTCGAACGGAGAAACAAGCACCCGGGGCGGCGGCGGCGCAGGTCGTTCTCCATGCTCCCCGACGACCTCCTTGTCATCATCTACCGCATGTTGGCCGATCACCTGAGCAGCCGCGCGTGCTTCGCCACGGTCTGCAGGTCGTGGCGGGTTGCCGCCGCCACGGAGCCACGGGTGCCCGTCCTGCCGTGGCTGCTGCTCTCGCCGCGCGAAGTCGGCAGCACCAGGACGAGGCGCGCACACTGACTGGAGGATGGTGCAGTGATGCACATCTCTCCTCGGCTCGGGGCCATCGGGAGGCGGCTCGTCGGTGGCTATGACGGCTGCTGGGTGATCTCTTGCCAGCCACCACCAATCACGATCGTTAACCTCTTCCCGGGGGCTGAGGTGGCACTTTCCAAGAAGCAGAGAAAGATTGCCTGCCCGCACCGAGGTCATGGCCGCGGTGATACCCGTGGTCCGATAGTCGTCACAAAAATCACGTTCTCAGAGTCACCCACCTTGGAAGGCTATATCATGGCCGCCATGACGGGAATTACGGCCTCGTGTGCAGGGTTGGTCGCTCGGATAGCGGGTGGACGATACACAGATGTCACGTCGAGACATTCATCGACATTGCCTTCTGCAACAGTGAGCTATATGGCCTCACACACAATGGTGAGAAACTCGTCAAAGTTTGCAATCAGCGACAACAAACATGGCTCCCCAATGGTCATCGCAGACACGAGTAGCGTTGCAAACGGTTTGTCTTGCTGGATCGAGAAACTCTTGCAAAGAGTATTCCGTTTACATAGTTGATCTACACGACAAGCTTGCAATAGCGATGATGACCTGGTGGTGGGGCAACCGTGAGCCTTTCTTAAAGGTGTACAACCTTGTTGACAACATGAAAAATGGGACGACAACGCGTTACAAGGATAAATGGGAGGTAACAAGCTTAAGCGACCACGCCTTGTTTTTGGGGCATATATTTTCCAAAGCGGTGCACGTGCCTACTAACAGGTGCGGTGACGTGGAGAGGAACTGCATCTACTATGCCAATAATTGTTGTCGAAGTTTAAACACCATAGTCCACGGTGATGCTGTGGTCTTGACGATCTCAAACCGTGATGGTGACCTGAAGTGTGAAATAAAACACAAGAGGAGCATCACCGATGATGATGAGAAAATCAAGTCGGTAGGGTACTTCATGAAGTGTGGTAGTCATGATATCATGTGGCTTCTTCCCCCCGATATCAAGCTAGCTAGTTAGTTACGATGATATGAATAAGGAGCTTTGGCTCTCAGTGCTTTGGGGATGAATCATTAAATGATGATAATAATAATGGTAATAACGATGATAATAATTCTAATACTGATAATAACAATTATTAGGATGATGATATCATATTATGATGTTTCAAAAAACGAAAATTTTATTTTTTTTAGTTATTGAAAATGCCAAATATTTATGTCATTCCAAATAATATTGCACACTTTTGAAAGAGAAAGATCAAAAGGTATGGTATTTAGAACGTGCATCTACCGCGCACGTAATACCCCTGGGTGTAAGGCTACTAAACATGGCTTGAACTTTGGTTCTCACAAAAATAAAGGGCCACCCTTTATTTTATATTTTTTGCTAGAAGTTACGAGATTGTGTGTGTAGTAATTTCCAACACACGCTTGTTCGTGGCAAGCCGCCCTAGCGCCGTCCACTCGGTTTTGAGCCAAAATCCCAGGTGCGTTGCGGTGTCGGCCATCTTGGCCTGTGGGGACTCGGCCCTTCGCCTGGGAGAATCCTCACGCTACCGAGGTGGGTCATCACGCCTGCGAGGCTGCTCGTTATACGTCTCCAACGTATCAATAATTTCTGAAGTATTCATACAATATTTACATCAATTATATATAGTTTCTGAGTTATAAAGTTTGTAGACACGGAGCCGTGTCATAGTAGGACACTTGTATCCTATAGTAGGACAAAAAGAATAGCAGGCCATAACATGTGAGCAAGCGTTGTATCCTTTATCTAGTGGGGCCTTCATCTAGTAAATACAAGACGCGAGACCTTCATGCATCAACTTAATTAGTGGTTATGCAACATTGTTGTTTTGAAAATCTTCTGTTGAAGAGAATTAATGATGTGTGAGTTTTCCAAGATGCAAGCGTGAAAGCCATTTTCTCCACTAAGATATGGAGCATACAAAAGTACAAAAATATTCCAATCATAAACAATTGTTAAAAACAGATGCATAATCAAACCGTGAACTCGATAGCTAGTGCGACAAGGTAGTCAACTCAATAGAGCCACAATTAACTGTCTACATAACCATGCGAGCGAATAGAGAACAAGCAAAACATACACCCTATATATTGTAGGTAGCACAAAATACAATAATTAGCTAGGCTTACCCACTGATTGATCAAATGGTTGGTTCAGATAACCCGGGAGGGAAGCTGAAGTACGGCAGCGCACGCTTGCGATTAAGGAAGCGCTCCGTCTTTGTACAGACTTTTGTAATTTCGTAAGTCTTGACCTCCATTGAGTAACAATCCACATTCTGAATAGCAGTACCTTGTTGTGGAGCGGCTTGGAAGAAGATGAATCCCCCGGCTGCGCCCACGGTGGAAATGGAGTAGTCACGATACTGCTCAGGCAGCCGTACGATCTTCTCCAGCTTCCACTCGTGGGAATTATTCTGCAGGGAAGTATGGCGGAGAGCAAACGAGCCGTGTTGACGGACGAGAGAAACCATCTCGATGGCTCCTTCTCTGCCCACGACAACAGCATTTGAGCGACGATGGCCAAGGCTCTGGTGAGCCAGATGATCCCTGAGCTCCTTGTGATAGCCGGTGAGAAGGTTGACGGTGGAGAAGCTCATGGTGTTCGTGTCCAGCACCATCAGATGGTCGCTCCAACCCCAAGGGTCGGTCCAGTAGATGCAGCCACGCACGGAGTCGAAACAGGACATGTGGTCTAGAGAACGGAAGACGGGAGAGTCGACCATACACCATTGCCTGGTTGCGGTCGGAAAGATGAAGAGGACGAGCTTTGTCTGGTATCTTGCTATGCATATCACCTTGAATTTGAAGGGGTCGTCGTTGTCGTCGTGGCCCGTGTTGGGAGCAAGCAGGGGCTCGAATGCCCAGAGGAGGTCTTGCGGCTGGGCGGCGAGGTCCTCGGGTATGGTTGGAAGGAGCATGTATCTTCGAAACAAAGGGTCGCACACGGCGAGGTGGAAGTCGGCGACGTTGCAGCAGCGCTCCTGTTTGGTGAGCTCCCCGCCGGGGTGGAGGGAGATCCAGTCGTGGAGGACGCGGCCGCCGCGGACGTCGCGGGGGCGCCAGCGGGGGCCCTGCTCGTCGTCGAGGCAGCCGTCTTGGATGTCGGGCGGGATGTAGCAGCAGGACGAAGAGACGACGGCCGGGACGAAGGAGAAATCCGCGGCACAAGGGGCGAGTGCGGCGGAGGGATGCGGCGCCTGGGCGGGGTGGAACCCGGCCGCGTCCATGAAGCCGAGGAGGGGAGGACGGTGCAGCGCGCGGAAGCGGCGGCGGAATGCGCGGCCTTTGATGACGCGGCGGAATGAGGCGCTGGTGGTGGCGGCCGCCGCGGCGGGAGCGAGCGCGTCCGGCGTGGGCGGGCCGAGGAAGATCTCCTCGACGAGCTCGTCCGGGATGGTCGCCATGGCCGCCGGGCTAGGAGCAGGGGACGGTTGGTGATAGGATTTGTTCGTAGCTGTACGAGGCTCCTGGTGAATGGCTCGGATTTGTTCGTAGCTAAATGGCCTCGTAGAGCCACAACAGAGCCATCGAAGGCGGCTGCCTCCACTGCTTTGGCCTACTGTGGAGCCTCGGATAGTATGAGGGCCATGGATCACATGCAGATCGCAGCTTGCGGTCTCCGCTTCCGTCCTATCCTCCCGACATACTGCCTGTGGACCTTCCGGCCCGCGTGAGGCATGGAACAAATGTGTGCTCGTCGCCTGCTGCCAAGACCGCTGCCCTGCTTTCTCCCGCCCTCCTCCGTCCTTGGGTGGCTGAACCGCTGAAGAAGATGCTCTTTACCTCGGTGAAAAATAACGAGGCAGCTAGAGCGCCCGTGTTCTCAAGCGGTGCTGCTCCTTCAATCATAACTAAAAAATTCCGCTTTTTTATAATATGCAAAATAAGCATATAATAGTGAAATTTTCTAAGGAAGAATAAATCATTGGCATTGGTATTACCCGTTAAGAAGAAAGAAAATACAAAACATGAAAACAAACAAAATCAGAATTTGCACAGAATATTCACTAAAACTATGCTCTTTAAAAATATTAAAGAATACACATATAATGGTTAAAGAATACACATATAATGGTTAAATTTTCACAAAAAACACACTATAACAAATTTTGACAAAAAATTAAAAAATAGAAAACATGAAAACAAACAACACCAAAATTTGCACACAACATTCACAAAAAATATGCTCTCTAAAAATATGCAAGAATAAACATATAATGGTTAAATTATCACAAAAATATTTCGTAAGAAGGAATGAATTAGGGGCATTGGTTTTACCCATCAAGAAGAAAGAAAATGAAATAATTACTAAAAACCTAAATAAAGATCAATGAATTAGTAACAATAGTACTTCCTCCGTCCGGAAATACTCGGACAAGTATTTCCAGACAGAGAGAGTATTACATTTTAAACAAAAAACTTGCACACAACTTCGCTCTAATCATATAATAGTGTGATTGTTGCACATATTGCATAGTATTTATATGTATACATTTACTCACCCAACATTCCAAAATATCAACAAAAGAAAAATAAAAACCAACTAAAAAAACAACAACAAAAATAAAAACACGTGAAAATAGAAAAGACATATATGAAACAAAGGAAGAGTGGGGAGGGCTGGATGGCACATTAATGGGCTTCGGCCCAGTAGCAAAATTGAAAAAAAAACAAGCCCAGACTAGAATAAGGGGCTGTTTAGAATGATCGGGGCTTACCAATTATTTGGCGGAAGATTCGCCGCCGCTGCCTCGCCAACGGTTGGCGCAAAAAACTATAGGAAACTGAACACGTAGCCATAATTTTGGCCCAGATCCGAAATCCTGGGCACCAACCAAATGCATGCACACGTCCAGAATGAGCATCAAATATTTGGTCGGGTAGTTGATGACTACTATCAAAATGGACCCTAAAACCGCAGCACGAATCTCAGAGCAAATATGAATGGTCAAGAAATTGAAGGACCCAAATTCAAAATTCAATCAACTTACAAGTAGCAGATCACTCTTACAGGACTTGACGACTGTCACACCACATGTTCACATCTCTGACACGTACGTATATATACGTGATATGTGGATATGGAAATATGAAAGGTTGCATTGCATGCACTTATTGAATATATATATATGGGTCTGGCTAGGTCTCAGTCGACTGAGACTTAACCAAGTCTAAGTCAAGTGATATAGTATGTAAGAAGAAAAAGAAAAAGCTGAAAAGAATTTTTGCATGAATCTTCATGCAAAATCAAAAGAAGATGCTATCGACTGAGACATAACGAAGTCTAAGTCGACTGAGACTTAGCAAAATTGTATATATATATATATGCTATGCATTTTCCCCCCTTCTTTTTCTTCAGGCCGGTTACCTTAGGTGGCAGCGTGCAGCATCATCGTCTCGACAGTGAACCCCGGTCCAAATCCCATCATCAGCCCCCAGTCTTCATCGGCGGCAGCTCCCTCTCCGTCACGGTCAACTCTTTGGCGCCTGACCTCATCGAGTACGAAGATCACCGTGGCGCCAAGCATGTTACCATACTCTCTCACCACGGTTCTGCTCGCCGCCAGCTTCCCCGGGACCAGCCGGAGCGCCCTGACGATGTGGTCCAGCATCGCACTGCTGCTGGGATGCACTGCCCAGAAGAGGTTGTTCCAATCGACGACGGCTAGGTGGTCACCAAACGCATCCAGCAGGCACCGCTCAACGATGCCCGCCGCCAGTCTTGGTAGTCCGGTGGCGATGGTCCCGCCGATGCCATCGCTCCCGAGTTGCATGGTGAGCATGTGCTCGGTGTCTGGTATCACGTACTGCGAGGCCGACACCATCTCAAACAGCGGCGCTCGTGGACGACGGGGTCGCCACCCACGATGACGGCGCCGGCGCCATCACCGAAGAGCCCCTGGGGGATGAGGGTGTCGAAGGTGTCCGCCTCGTGGGGCGCGCGGAAGGCGGTGATGGTGATCGAGCTTGACGCAGGCCACGAGGACGCGCGCGCCGCGGTTGTTCTTGGCGAGGTCCTTGGCTAGGCGCAAGGCGGCGCACCTGGAAGCGCAGCCGTTGAGCTGGAGCACGGTGTGCAGGACATCATGGCGGAGGCCGAGGAGGGAGACCAAGCGGACATCGGTGCCCGGAGCATGCGATCCGGCGGTGGTGCTGACGACGAGATGGGTGATGTTGCCCGCCGAACGGCCCCACTCGGCGATCGCGTTCGCCGCAGCCGACGCGGCGAGCTCCGGGGCGGCGGTAGCCACGACGTCCAGGCGGGTGTCGAGGGACAAGGCCGGATGCACGGCGAGTAGTTCGTCGGTGTGGTGGAAGAAACGCCTGCGGATGCCCATCATCCCGCATAGCTTGGCGAAGGTGCGCTTGAGGTGGGTGAGGTGGTCGCTGTTGGTGACGCCGAAGTAGTAGTCGGGGTAGTCACCCTGGGCCACGCAGTGGGGCGGGTTTGCCGTGCCGATGGCCAGGACCACCGCCGGCCCGTCGGCACGCTGCGCAACACCGATCTCGCGGACGGTGGTGGCTGGGATGCTGCTGCTGCCTGCCATGGTCGCCTTCCTGCATGCAATATTAAAGAGAGGAGGAATATTAGAGCTAGCTAGAAAGGACTATATACATGTTCATGCCAACCACATTTGGATGAGACGTGTGAAAAATCCTATGTCCTGAGTTATTTTGAAATATATTTGTAGGAGCTACCTAAAAATAGCTCAAGAGTGATCCTCCCGGGTTCTTTCATCAGATTATAGTCAAGGATTTAATTAAATAAACCCCTACCTTCTACTCCTATCCTATTCGATAGCTGAACCCGAGAGCTGGCCCGGGCCCAAGGGGGTGCAACCTGTGCGCCCGCACAGGGCCCCCAGCTTTTAGGGGCCTAAGATTTTCGAGCTAGGCTTTTACTATTTATAGATGGGCCTATGCTCTCTGGCTCTGAGCCGCTGCTGTCCTCACGCCTGCGCCTGAAGCAGGCCCCAATCGCGACGCCTCCTCGCATCTGTGTATAGCCGCCAGGGCCATCGATCGAGATTCCCTCAGAAAACAAATCCAACGATTCCGGGATCGAGAGGAGCGAGCAGCATCCCTTCGTTTCTTCGTACGGCGGCCAGGGCCAGTGTCCAGCGATGGAGATCAGATCGCTGGATCAATTCTTCTACTTCGGACTTCTAAGGAACTAGTACAATGCCCGTGCGTTGCCACGGGCCTTTTAAATTTTTTGTTGGTTGCTAATGTAAGCACAGTGAAGTTCAAATTTCACATGTATAGCAAACGTTTACAGTAACAATTGAAAAATGTACTTGATGCAATGTATTTCCATTATCCCACTTCACTTGCATCTCCTACAATATCAGGAATATTGTCTTCAGCTTCCTTCACACAGTATTTGAGCAATTATAGTAAAAAAAATATCTTTGTTCACTTGTAACCATCCTGCATGAGTACTACAAATAGTTAGGAAGATTTCACAAACATAGAGTACTCAACTTGTAAATTGGATGGACCAATTTTTTACCATTCCATGAGAGCATATTAAAATCAAAAACAAAATAACTCAATACATTACTGCAATAAATAAATATTTATTATCACGATTATAATGGTGATAAATAATTGAATGTATCTTGAATATAAAAATAGAATAGACAAATATGAACAGCCTCCCACAAAAAGGAAAAGCCACTCCTCGCCTCTCACCACACAAGCACATCACACATCCCTTATCTACACCTCACCGCATAAGGCACAACTTGAGCAACTCACATGGCGTAGTCTCTCCACGTTCTCTCCCTGCCACTGTGCCTCTTGTCCCGCCACAACACGTCCCCCGGCTCCTCTCCCAACCAGCATCGTCTCCTTTCCCTATCTATAGATCAGTGACAATTGCTGGACTTAATTCTATTGTCTGCACGCACTGGATGATGGACATCGCCCGACCGAGGAAAGCAGCAACGGGGCCATAGGTAATAGGCATCGGCGACGTCGGTGGCACCAGAAACAATGCCATCAAACATGAGCGGCGACCTTGACCAAGCTCCATGTAGGTTAGTTCTTCCCTTTTCTTGTCATGTTTTGTCTGTTCTCAAATGAATTATTCATAAATCCAACAAACGTAAAGAAAAAAATAATCTCACATGTATCTGTCAAATAAAAATTGTGCAGCAAACTTGCAGTGAACTTCGCTGATAGTGAATTTAATTGCTTATATGACGAATGCAGAAAGAATTTCTAAGAGATAGTAACAACTGACATGAAGTAAATCTGGTAGTCCATTGTTGATTGGAAATTTATACTAATATGGCTCAGAGATGCAATAGAACAAAGGAAGGGTTGCACTTGAAGATCAAATAGGACAACTCTGAGCAGTCTATGGTCACAAATTGTTTAGCCCTAGATCTCAAGCATCAACTCTAACAGGAAGGGAATAAAGTGAACTAACTTTACAAGAAACAAAAATATTGAATTTCTATTTATGCCACTTGTAGTCGTAAGCTTCCTTTTTCTCAATTGCTATATTATCTGAATATTATGAGGAAAATTTAAGATATATATTCCATATCTTTTTTATGAGACAATGAGTTCTTCCAATGGAAAAAACAGATTGATACTGCCGAATCCATGATTACACTGGATAATGCAAAGTATATCATCCTGGTTCTACGCAAACAAGAGCAACTCGTGACTGGAGTTGGATTTGGCTCACCTCCTAGCATACGAAATGTGATCTCTGCAGTAGCAGACACATCATTCAAATTTTCACATGCATTTCTATAACGGGTGCTTCTCATACAAAGATTCACACATCAAGTGGAAGATGTTACAAATTCACATACATAAATTGGGATGTTGTATGACATGGTAGGAAGTAATTGCCCACTTCTTGTTCTAGGTGGCGACCCCATTAGGAAACAATGCATGAACACTACTCTACTCCTTATCCATCATGTACACTTTGTTCAAGATCTATAACAAGTAAACAAAAACTTGTAACCAAGCATAAATTACAGAAAACGAACTACATAGGAAATGACCAGGTGGAGAACAGATGGTAAACCAAAATCCAATACTGATAGTACCCTCGTGGCAATTTTTCTCATGATCATGTATATAAAAAGCAGTATCTGAAAAGAACAGAAAAAACACCATCTCCAGAGGTCCGAAATCTATAAGTGTGCTCACATATAATAGCAATATGTGCTTGTACTCGCAAAGAATAGCTACTCCTCAAATCGACCTCAAACGTTATATCACCGTGAACACCACATAAAACACACTATAACAAGGAGGTCCCACCCATCGGGAAGGCATCTCATGTAACATGGAGGAACAATAAAATCGAGCAGAGCAACACAAAAATAGAAATCGGCCATCAGGAAAGGGAAATAATCTAACCTAGGTCACAGGATTAGCAGGTCGAGGAGGATGCCACCGTGTCAGCGCCCTCCATGAGGATAATCTTGCACACAATGTCACCTCAAGCAATGGATTGCCACCAGCAGAACTGAAGCACTTGTTGATATCCCGTCAGCTGAGGTAACAAATAGGTTAGCTCACCATCTAAAGAATCCAATCTTATGCAAGAAAATAATCATCAGCAGTGAAGCTTTATTTAGTTCTATACTACGAAAGCAACTTACAAATTACAACCCAAACAGAGAATAAATGGTTCAACAATTATAGATAAGTAAAGAGAAATTAGAAAACAAGGTATGACAAGATTACCAAATCAGCCTGAGAAAGCAGGATCAACGGTAACATAATAACAAAGTAAACATAATAAGGAATATTTAGTGGAAATGAGCTAGTTGAACCTATAGGCTGGAGGAAGGAGCTGGCCAGAAGGTTAGGCCAGCAAATTTGGGGCCAGCGCCTAGAAGGAAGAAGCGGAGCGCTAAAGAACACATCTTATTCGGCTATTCGCGCCTAACTATGTTGTTGTCTGAGAACACTCCACATCTCTCCACCATAAATCAAAAGCGTTAAGTGGGAGGACTTCTGAATTTGCTAAGTGAATCCTGCATGCAAACACAACACTGACTACCAAATTTGAGTTTCTTCACCGCCTGATGCAATCGCAACATATGATTATGGATATATATAACAATAGTATGATGAATTAACTACCATCAAGAAAGATATGGGATATTCAACCAAGAAACTTTACCAATAGCAATACTAATATTATTGGGGAGAATACATGAGTAATAAAAGTCAGGATATGTGATGTCTACATGATCGCATCTTATTTTTGGAGACCTTGCTGGACATTTAGCCAAAAGAAGTAGAATAACTAACCCATCACTAAAGTGTACATAGTATCTGATTTCTTGGCTACACAAACATCTAAATATGTAGAAGGCACGCACCTTAGTCATCTCTGTTTTTGTAGGTTCAGATTTAAAACATGTACCAAATTTGTTTCCAGACAATCATCTTCTTGCCAGATTATACTTAACTACCTTTTATGATATATTGCATTCAAGTATGTTAAGGTAACTAAGCCTTTTGTACAGAGTGCAGTTGGCTCTAGGAATGGCAATACCAATTTTGTGATGATTTGGTCAAGGCTAAATTCGCACTGGTGAACATATACAATGCGCAGAGGTAGCTCAAGGCTAAATTCGCACTGGTGAACACACACCTCCACCGCACACAACACACACACCCAAGGCACGGTACAAAGGTGCCGGGGACCGTCACACTACCCCACAGACTACCAAGCTAACTACAGATGTGCGAGAAGTCCGTTTGGAGCCGACAGAGACCTCCACCATGAATCCTCTAAGGGGAGGTGAGACAGATAACGACGGACCACGGACTCCAGGACGGTGCCTCCTAAAAAGGAACGACCACGGATAGCCACCACCATCTGATGCCGAAGATCTAGTTTTCACCCAAAGTATCACGAAGGAGTGGGAACACCGTGATGGAGCCATCATGAATAATACGACATCCATGGATGCCAACACCGTCGACCAATACAAGGAATGAGCAAGTGATGTACTTCAGCGCTCACACCCCTCCGACGCACCCTCGTTCCGCCAACCACCTGCAACCAAACCACCAGCGTGGCCATGGCTACTCGCCCACACCCGAGACACATGTTCCTCCCACGAAAATCGGGCCTCCCGCCGCTAGGTTCGTGCCTTGCCTCCATACACCCCCGAGACCAGCCAAAGTGATCGGGTTTGGTCCAAAGGACACCCCCGACCGATGAGAGAGCCAGAGTAGCTGGTCGAGGGGTTCCTTTCATATCCTCTTTCAAACATATAGAAACCAAATCTTAAACCATTCCTAATCAAATTCGTAAATCATCTCCTAACCAAATTCCTAAAGCATGACTCTACCACATTGTACTCTGCCAATTAATTCTATATATAACTGTTTTTTTGTTACATCATTTCCATGACCCAAAACCGAATAAGAGTATGACATAATGGCTAGTCTACGCCTAAGGAAAAAACTAAGGTTGCTCTCTTACCTAACCATATCCTGTACATACTGAAAGTGTCCAACTCGAAGCATATTTAGAAAATCGACAATGCCTGTGAATGAATGCCCTTCTCCTCAGTAGCCAAGCAAGCCCATGAAAATAGAACCTCTGCTTTGCACTTGCGTCAGAGGGTCATTTCTGCACCAGACTGTCTCTTATAAAGTAAATCACAAATTGGCTTTTTGCCTTTCCGCTCCCAGGCGATGAACTAAAGGGTCAAGGAAACTATAGAACACACATCAAGAATCTAAGCATCCAAAAAGGCATCTTGCCATTCCATTCATGAACCCTCAAATATTGCCATGTGTATATAGGAAGCAGAGGTCAAGGTACTTACAGTGAGTGGAGCACAGCAAGCTAGATGATGTTCCGACGAGATTGGCTGGGTCGGCAATTTTGATTTGCTGAGTCATAGATTCGATCAAGGGGCTTTATGGCATAGAAGAAGAGGGATGCCACCCTGGCAGCGAGCTGTATCAGTTCTCCGGCGCGGACACAACACCCCATAGCCGTGAGCTGGATCAGTTCACCGACCTGGCAAATCACAGTTTTTGCTCCATTCTGGCGTTAGTGCTGGAGGACGAAGGGGTGAAGACACGAACGTGGTGGGCATGAACTGCAACACAAATTCGACAGCCAACAACGACGGGAGTACATCTCTGAAGTAAAACAAATACACGATATGGTAGAGGTCTGATTGTATAGTAACTTAAAGCTAACCAATCTTTTGGAGAGGGCGTATAGACGCACACCACAAAGGTCCAGTTTGTAACTCGACAAAGTGAACATGGGAGCAAATAAAACAAGTACACATTAATATTTAATTTATATTTTGTCTGCTATCACTTTGGCGATCACTTTAAAAGTATTTCCCTTCTTACCATAGTAGTACTTGACTTCAAGGAACTGACACTAATACAATCAGACCTATGTAGCCTGGATGAATCCCAACTCTGTTTGATTAATCGTTTAACATCCAATTAAGATAAAAATTAATCTAGACCTACAACTCGAATAAGATAAATTAGAGCGCCGAGTGAGCACTGCACCAGCAATCATCCTTCAAGACCATGACCCAAATGGTCAGAATTTTCTTGCTTTTTCCTCCTCACTCTGGCAATTATTCAGATTTCTTTCAGAATTAATAATCACAGCAGATTTCTTTCAGAATTAATGATCACAGGAGATCACAGAAGAAGAAAAACATGTGTGCATCCTTTCCGTAATATACATGAAAGGCAAAAGTTCAGAATGATAAAATTTTATATCTTATTTATCTTGTAAGAAAATGGAGTTCCCATATTTTGCTGAATGAAATCTGAAGTAGTCCCTCCATATCAGCTCAAACAATACCCAGAAACCATTGCCATGTCAGGAATGGCAGTCCAGTATGAATTAGAGCAATCTGTATACAAGGCTTCAAACATGGAATTGAGCTTAGTCTTTCAGTTTTAGCATAAGATGATTGTCTTCCTAAAAAACAAAATTTAGCACAATTCACAATAAAACCGCCTATGTCCTCTCAAGTTTCTCTAGCTCCACATCAACCCAGTCAACATACTTGCCTACGTAAACGCATGGCGATATTTCATATTAAAGAAAATTAAAAGAAGAGAGCAAAATTCACAACAATTTCACACTACCACCTGCCATTTTTCGGTAAGACGCCATCTACTAATATGCTCAACACCAAAGAAAAATCCTTGGTCGACCACTGTCTATCCATGAATGTGCCCATTCATGTTCAACTTCAAGGTTTCAATCCATCCAATTCCCCTTGCTGCAAGATACGAATTTCAGTTCCCAAACCTACATACCAAATTCCAATGATACCAAGATACAGAAAAGCACATCTCACCAAGAAATTGAATCCACATACTGCCCACACTGTAGGCCCAATGATGAGGTGAACAGACTGTCATACAGGAAACAAAAAAACATAAAACGAGCAGAAAAAACATGTGTTCCTCCTCAAAGCAGGGCACGGCCTTGCGCTGTTCATCGCTGCCCGCAAGGCGACCACGCACGCCCTGCCCTGTTCATTTCCTATAAGGCGGCGGCGGCGGTGTCGTCCCTGGGATTGAATATTAGCGGCGGTGGCATCGACTCGCCACAAGCACGGCCTGCCTGACGTCTTGACCCTCCCCGGGGTTCCGCGATGGTGGCGGTGGCGAGCTGCCCTAGGGCTCCGCGATCCGGGATGGCAGCAGCGGTGGAGGCGGGGAACCCTAGGAAGAAAATCGAGAAGGAGTTGTTGGATCGAGATGGGAGTCGCGTTCATGGTTGGGACTGCAATGGTGGGGGGAACAAGGAGAAGCGTGAGTAGGTTTCAGTCTCAGGTGGGGATGAAAAGGAGAAATGCGTATGTGGTGAGGGGGCGAGACACCGCCAGTGGCGTACGGAACCCTAGCCCAGGTCGGGACTCGGGAGGAAGAGATGGAGGGGAGGGGGCACGGGCAGGTGGGGATGCGAGGGGGCCTCGCTCCCGGTTCGTCCGTTGCATCGCTACATTTTTTGTTCGTTTTTTTCCGTGATTATCTGAGGGCATGGCTTCGACGGTTGTGTTTTTTTTCCAGTAGAGCTAAGTATGAAAGAGGATCGGTGGGAGAAATAAATTGGAGAGGAAGGTGATCTGTTTGGAAGGTGACCTCATATATATGGTATTATTTCTGAATTTTTAATTACCAAATATTTACATGATTGGATTTACATGATTGGATTGAATCGACACCTGCCAAAGCAAGCACGAATAAATGGAAGGAGTATCAGACTCGATTCGGTTTTAAGTGCGAAGAAGAAAAATTAACGTGGGAGGGGTGGTGGGAGGTGAGACGAAAATAAACCGGACGAAAATAAAACCGGAGTACCAGGCTACCAACTGCTGCATTAGGAGTAGAGATAAGGAAGGCTGGACCAGGAACAGCAGCCGACAGGAAGGGCTGCCGTGAGGGCAACATCTCTGATTTTTAAGCGTCGTTGCCTTGATAACTGTGAGTTCCGATTTTTTCCTCCTATATAGTTTTGCTAAAATATTGCAACTATGTTTAATCTTTTCATCTATGAGGTGTTTAATATCGCAAGATCCAAGCCATGTCTTCATTTAGAAAATATGAATCTGGTTACCAAATGTGTTTGAAGAAACAAAAAAAATCGAGGTTTTAACTGGGTCTCACCGTCTCAATAGCTTTTGAGAGTGAATTATTGAAGAACACTAAAAAAATGATGTTATTTAAGTCAAGACAATAAAACCAAGATTAGGTACGATTCTAGATATTTCCCACTGTTATGTAAGGTATTATATCTTTTATATTGTTATAGTTATATTTATTATGTATATTTTAGTGAGGTAGGGCCCATTTTAGGATTTGGCACAGGACCTTGAATTTTGCCGGCCCGGCCCTGCCCGAGAGAACTAACGTAGGAGCATAAATTGGATAAAGTAGAGATGAGGGATAGTACTGTAGAATGTATTGAGCGAGCTACCTGGTGTAATATGGTGTAGTGAAGAACAAAGGAAACGGGGCGAGAGTCCGATCAGTGCGTTGGGAGATGAGAGGAATCCACAGAGGAGGTGGCAAGTATTTAAGGACGTACGTGCGGGAGCAGGGCACATCCAGCTTCTGTCTCGTCACGTGCAAATATCTCGCCTAGTAGGCATATAATTTTTTGAACATCAGTACAGACTTAAGCGCTCATACATACGCGCATACACTCACCCCTATGAACGCACACACGCACACCCTTCCCCTATGAGCATCTCCGAGAGACTGAGCCGGCATATCATCTTGAAATTTACGAAGTCACCGTAGGCGCCTCGTCGTCGACGGGAACGTCTCCTCCCACTGAAAGCACATCGCCGAAAATCCTGAAATAAATTCAGGAATAAATGCGAGCATCAGGAATTGAAGGCTAGAGGTGAGGTGAGCCCCTCCCGGACGTCCTGCACACCGAAAGCAAAACGGGGCTTTGCGGACGTCCGGACCACTGCCACACCTGTTTCTGACAAACCAAACCCATCCAAACACTCTTCCTCGCCCGCGGGCTTTTCCGTCCGACGCCAGCTGCCAACATTTATGCCGCTCTACAGTGGCCGATCTGCATTGTCGCGGGCCTAGAGTGGACGTGACCTCTCACTGGCACCGGCATTGAAGCGACTCACTAGCCGGGGGCGCCGCCAGCGCCGCGTCCCTGGTGTTCGCGTCTGTTCAATGTAGAAGAGACGTTTACTAGATGGATGGGATGGGTATCTACCACGCCCATTCAATGCCCATTCATCCGTCTGCCGCCATTAAACAGGCTCACTAGTCGAGGAACCAAGTCAGACGCCCGCGGATTGACGTAGTCGGATGCTTGGCCTCACCGAAAATCGCTATTTAAAGACGGACACACCCAGCTCACAACACATCACAACACATTCGCTGCACATCCTCCTCCGTGCATCACATCTGCAATGACCGCGAGTGGGAACGCGTTGTTGGAGAGTCTGTCAACAGAGCAGAAGCACGAGCTTGCCACCCTTGTAGCCGCCTGACAGAGCCTCTTTGTCAGGCGCGGATCGAGGCCGGCATGCCGGCCAGATCGCCCAAGGTCTCCGACGACGACCCCATGATGCAGGCTGGCTCCGACGATGACTAAGCACCGGAGCCCGTGCCTGCGCATGCCGGCTTGACCATGGAGCAGGCGCAAGTGCGCTTCAAGGCCGCCATGGCGGAGGAGCAGCCTGCATCAGTGCCTATGTCGGCATTCCGGTAGGTGCAGGAGGAGTAGCGATGCAACCTCTTCCTTCTCGAGCAGCGTCGGCTGGCGGAGAGCCAAATCTACGACAAGTGCGTGAGCGAGAAGGACGTGGCCACCATGGCCGCTGCGAACTCCAACTTCTTCGCTGAGCAGCGGGCGCTCAATTCTGGGATTAATGGAGTGTACCTTCTTACTAATCTCCCGGCTAGCTAATTAAATCCTAAATCAGCGCTTAATTGTGTTACCTCCTTTCTTGTTTATAAGGCTTGCATGTATTCCTATATATATAATTTTACCAACATAAGATAAGTTATATAGTCTAAAAATTATACCGTTAGAAAATATACGATTTGAAGTTTCTAATGATATATTTTTTGTGATATATATTTTTTATTATATTTGTCTATTTGTCAACCTAGAGATACGCACAAGCCTTATAAACTGGAAAGGAGGTAGCTCGCGGTCCAGAAAAATCTAACATTGATGAGATGACCTAACAATTGTGTCCGCGAGATACATAATTCTGCAAAACTGAATGTCCTTCAAATAATCAATTAATTCCCCAGGAGAACATGTTGTTAATGATTGTGTAGGTCTAATAAATGGATGTATTCATCGCAAAAAAAATGGATGTATCTGTTTCGAATCAAAGACTGATCGATCCCTTTGTCGATGGTTACAGGGTGTATATATATCCCCTGGAGAGACGCGACGATCTCGGAGAGATGCATCGGTTCCAGGCGGACGGGAGAGAGGTGACGGTTGCGACGGACACAGGCGTCCGTGCGGGTGCAACCGCTCGTCCGATGGGCAAGGGGAGATTTCCCTAATTACAGACTATAGTTTAATCTTAACACTCCCCCTAATCTACGCTTGACCATGTAGAATCATCTTCATGATTGTTCGGGAAGCTCTATCATCTCAGAAGATACTCCTCCGAAAGTTCTTCATAAAATCTTTGATGAGATCCTGAAACATATACTCACAAAGAGAGATAGCGTAATGTGATGTTTGAGCAAGGATATCTCAAGAAGAGACTCCCCCTGACGCTTTCAAGTCCCGAAGTCGTCGCATACCAATTCCATGTGCATATTTCTGGAATGTAGAATTTGGTAGAGACTTGGTAAATAAATCAGCAAGATTTTCGCATGATTTAACTTGAAAGACATTTATTTCCCTTCTTTGCTGAAGATCATGGGGAAAAAACCACTTAGGAGAAATATGCTTAGTGATATTACTCTTGATGTATCCTGTTTGCATCTGTGCAACACAGGCCGCATTATCTTCATAGATAACGGTGGGTGATTCTATAGAACCAATTCCACATGACTGTTGTATGTGGTTTATCATTCTGCGAAGCCATACACATTCGCATGTTGCTTCAAATAATGAAATTATTTCAGAATGATTGGTAGATGTTGCCACCAGAGTCTGTTTCGAAGACTTCCATGATATAGCAGTGCCACCATGTAGGAACACGAAGTCGGTTTGAGATCTGGCATTATGGGGATCAGACGAATAACCGGCATCTGCATATCCAACCATATCAGAGTCCTGGTTTTTTTGGAACTAGAAAAATAGGCCAAGATCCTTTGTGCCTTGGAGATATCGAAAGATATTCTTCACTCCAGACCAATGACGTTTGGTGGGAGCTGCGCTATGTCTAGCAAGTAGATTCACTGCAAATGCTCTTGTGCAATTTGCAAGATACATAAGCGCTCCAACGGCACTAAGGTATGGAACTTCAGGTCCCAACACCTCTTCTCCATCACCCCTTTATCTGAACGGATCTTTCTCTACGTCTAGAGATCGAACCACCATGGGAGTTTTAGATGGATAGGATTTGTCCATATTGAATTTCTCCAATATTTTCTGGATATAGGCAGATTGGTGTACCATGATTCCTGTGAGAAGGTGCTCAAGTTGAATGCCTAAGCAAAATTTAGTTTTACCCAAATCCTTCATCTCAAATTCCATCTTTAGGTGATTGCGTGCTTCATCAATGTCTGGTGTGCTGCCGATAATATTGAGATCATCAACATACACTGAAATGATGCAAAATCCTGTAGAGGATTTTTTTATGAAGACACATGGGCAATCAGCGCTATTGGAGTAACCTTTCTGAAGAAGGAACTCACTGAGTCAGTTGTACCACATCCGTCCCGACTGCCGTAAGCCATATAATGACTTATTCAGCTTTACACAATACATGTTGCTTTTTGCACTTTTATTCGGGACAGAGATTCCGTCAAGAACCTTCATATATATATGTACGAATCTAGTGACCCGTAAAGATATACGGTCACGACATCCATCAAGTGCATAGATAGACGATTTTGCACTGCCAATGATATAAGATATCGGAAAGTGGTTGCACTCATTACCGGAGAATATGTTTCAGTGAAATCAATGCCAGGTTTCTGCGTGAAACCTTGTGCTACGAGCCTTGCTTTGTATCTCACCACCTCATTGTTCTCATTCTGTTTCCGGAGAAAAACCCATTTGAATTCCACAGGGAAAACACTGGGAGGTGTCAGTATTGCTTCAGTGAATACCTTTCTTTTGTTAAGCGAGGCAATTTCTGCTTGGATTGCATCCTTCCATTCAGGCCAGTCGGAGCGCTTTTGGCACTCAACGATAGACCTTGGATCATGATCAGTGAGAAGGGTATCCGCAATCTTTTCAACAAAATATATGTCGACAGTCGTAGTCTTACGGTCAAATGATTCTCGAGAATCAACATAGTTGATGGAAATTTCCTGCACCCCTAGTGACTCTTCGTGAGTTCCCAATACGATTGAGTCTGGGTGTTCCGATGTCCTAGTAAGTTTGTGCATACTGGAGCTGGGTTGTGGAGGTTGCCCTTCCACTGGGTGTATACTACCCATAAGGTGTTTGTCAATGTTGAGTTGACCTGCATTTACTGACTCCGAGATTTTTCTCCTCGATTTCCTTTGATGCTTGCTAGAAGCATGATCCAGGTCAGCGGCCGTACTACTCCCCCTCTTTTTAGGAATAGGGAGTTGAGTGGTTTTTATTGGTACCTCCACTCTTTTTGGCGCGTTTCTGGCCGGATTTAAGGATTTTGTAACACCTTTCAGATCAGTAAATGAATCTGGCAAATTATTTGCAAGATGTTGCAAATTGATGATCTTCCGAACTTGAAGTTCAGTCTCTTGGGTACGTGGATCAGAGGATGAAATGGCATGAGCATTCCAATCAATTTCCGGGCATTCTTTCTAGTACTTGAAATCTCCCCCTAATGCCGGGAAATGTTTCTCATTAAATATGCAATCAGCATGACGGGCTGTGAACAGATCCCCAGTTAGAGGTTCCAGGTACTTGATAATCGACGGCGATTTGTACCCCACATAGATCCCCAACTTCCTGTGTGGGCCCATAGATGTCCGCTGTGGTGGTGAGATCGGGATGTATGCAGCACATCCGAACTTACGCAGATGGGAAATGCTTGGAGGATTTCCGCGTACCAATTCCAGAGGGGAAGAACTGTGATATGTAGTTGGCCTCAATTGTATCAAGTCAACAGCGTGTAAAACAACATGACCCCAACAAGAGGTTGGCAAGTTGCAATTCGTCAACAAAGGTCTTGCAATGAGTTTAACCCTCTTCATTAATGCTTTAGCCAAACCATTTTGTGTATGGACACATGGAACAGAGTGCTGAACTTCAATCCCCAGAGCCATGCAATATTCATTGAAAGCACGTGAGGGGAATTCTGCGGCATTGTCCATTCGAATTGATTTAATTCGACTTTCAGGATAATGGGATTGCAACTTAATGACTTGCCTCATTATCTTGGCAAATGCATGGTTCCGCGTGGATAGAAGACACACGTGTGACCATCGTGTAGATGCGTCAATCGGAACCATGAAATATCGGAAAGGTCCAGATAATGGCTGAATGGGACCACAAATGTCTCCTTGAATACATTCAAGGAACTGAAGTGGTTCAGCTTGTATTTTGAGGTGCGAGGGCCTCAAAATTAGAAGATTGAGGAAATTTTGACTCAAGCAAATTATGACCAATGGAATTGCTAGTAATTTTTCTCATCATCCCTATTCCGGGATGGCCTAGGCAATCATGCCAGGTTTAGAATGCGTTAACATTCTGAAAAATTACTTTGTATGCAACATGTTCCACGGGTTTGATGTACGTATAGTACAAACCAGATGATAGAGAAGGAATTTTCTCATGTACCTTTTTGCCATATCCGTGATCTTTAGTAAATAGTAGATACTCCTCTTTGTTGTCTTCATGGGTTTCAATGTGAAAACCATTCTTACGGATATCTCGATAACTGATCAGGGTACGTGATGAGTCGGGATACAATAAAGCATCCTCAATCGTCACTTGTCTACCGCTTGGGAGTGTGAATATGGCAAGTCCAGTACCAACAATCACTGTATCGCGTCCAGCGATAGTTAGAATATCTCCATTCATCTTTTTCAGAGTTTGGAAATATTTCATCTCCCTCAGTATGGAGTTTGTGGTACCACTGTCCACAAGGCATAATTCCTCTTTCATCGGATTGTCCCCGTAGA
The DNA here is from genome assembly GCA_011799875.1 of Thinopyrum elongatum. Lineage (NCBI taxonomy): Eukaryota > Viridiplantae > Streptophyta > Magnoliopsida > Poales > Poaceae > Thinopyrum > Thinopyrum elongatum. The sequence continues at coordinate 52,365,179 of CM022303.1, forward strand.
AAACGGCGGCGAGTGCTCCCTCTCTTCTCCTTTCTCTGTTGCCTTTGTCGCTCTCGCTGGCTGTTCTAGCGTGGCTGATCGATAACGTGTTTCGAATCGAAGACTGATCGATCCCTTTGTCGATGGTTACAGGGTGTATATATATCCCCTGGAGAGACGCGACGATCTCGGAGAGATGCATCGGTTCAAAGCGGACGGGAGAGAGGTGACGGTTGCGACGGACACAGGCGTGCGTGCGGGTGCAACCGCTCGTCCGATGGGCAAGGGGAGGTTTCCCTAATTACATATTATAGTTTAATCTTCACAGTATCAAGTCTGACATGAAAAAGAAATTAATAAAGAAAGACTTGTGCGTACGTGTATAGGACAGGGATAGCTACCATAGCATACGTGCACACGCATAAAGACCGTTGTTCCGTCGTCGCGAGCGATATCTATCGTACGTCCAACGATTATTTGAACGCATATGGTGGACGCAGCGAGCGAGAGGTGAGTCAATTCTGGTAGCAGTACGGATGGCAGTGCACCATCCAACAAAGCCACCACGTATACGTACGTGGCCACATGAGATACATGTGAGCTTGCATCTACAAATGCCACGGTTTCACAGAACCAGCGTTTGATAGTTCTAACAAATTAACACGGACGTACCTGGTCACGGACGACGACAAAGACCGGCAGTGCTACGTGTGAGAACACTCCTTGGCAGTCGCGCTGGACGTTGTCGGTCAGGTGCAAAGGACCCACCCGAGTGTGCCTGCACCCTCCCAGAATCTCTGCCCTCCCATTGATTTCAACTTGTGAGCCCAGCACAGGAGCCACACAAGTAAAGTAAGAGCATATGGGTTAGAAAGGATAGACGGATTTGGTGGAATAGTTGACGATTGAATTGCTTGAGCCTCGTGGGTATATATATATAAGAGTACAATGATCTACGTAGAGCCACACAGGGCTGGTGTCGAGGAAGTCGCCATGGAGCCACGAAAGAAGAGCGGCGGCGGCCTGAGGAGGCGGCGGTGGCTAGAAGCGCGACGGCGGTGCTCGAAGTAGGCGAGAAAGAACCCGCCAGCGTGACGAAGACCAGCGCAGACGGTGGCATTCCCGCGCCTAGGAGGGTGGCGCAGGGCATACCACACATAAGTCGACGCGCGTGGACGACGAAGTGGACCGCGGGCCGTGGCGCTACGGCCCGAAGGGGCGACGCAGTGGCAGCGCGCAGGTCGGGGCAACGGGGTCAGGGCGGGGCAAGGACCACGTGCCACACTCGCTACGGCCCGATGGGGTGACGCAGCGGCAGCGCGAGGGTCGGTGCAGCCACGGGGACGACCTGGAGCGGACGGCCTCGGGGCGGCGGTTGACCGCTGGCCGCGACACTACGGCCCGAAGGGGCAACGTAGCGGCAGTGCGCGAGTCGATGCGGCCGCGGGAAGAACCACACGGCGACGGCAGGGACCGCGTGCCACGCTCGCTATAGTCCGATGGCCGACGCAACGGCATTGCGAGGGTCGCCGCAGCCACCAGGATGGCCTGAAGCGGAGGACCTCGGGGCCACAGTAGACCGCGGGCCGCTGCACTACGGTCCGAAGGGGCGACGCAGCGGTAGGAAGCGGGTCGATGCAGTCGCGGGAAAATCATGGGACGGCGACGCTGCGGTCCGAAGGGACGACGCAGCTGCAGCCCGTTGCTTGATAGGGCGGTGCTGTACTTCGAGGCGATCTTCACAAATTCCAAGGAGACACGTGTATGTGGTTTATCAGACCGAAGACGCGACAAACAAAACCGAGAAGATGCGGCGGACGACGAGGTATCTGCGAGTTGCATCGCGCAGCCGTACGTCGCATGGGCACGCACCCAAGCGGGACACACATGCATCAGCCAAGACCAGCATGCATACGCATGTGATCCGGGCCGTTCAACGTGGAGCAGCATGGGTAGCCTAGCGCGAGCGACCAGGCGCGCGAGCGACGAGCCACGCACGGGGCGATGTAGCCAGGGCACGGGACGCAGGCGACGCGGTGCGTGCCACCAGCCCAGCGCACAAGCGCGAGCGGCGACAGGTGTCCTCGAGGCCAGCGTTGAAGTAGAGCCACGCGAAGACGACGGATGATGTGGGCGACGCAAATCGATCGTAGATCGGAAAACCAAAAAAGAACACCGATCAACCAATCGGTGAGAGAGAAAAACCTCAATCAATGGATCGAGTAAAAGACTCTCTAGGGCAGCTGGTCAACACGACCGGCGGACGAACACTAGGTACGGGCGGTGCGGGCCCCGGCGACGGTCATGGCGGCCGACCGCCCCGGGGGTGGCGCGCGGGGCGGAAGGGGCTACGGTTGGATCGGTTAGGCTGATACCATATTATAAGCGATAGAGGGATTTAGTGGAATCGTTGATGATTGTATTGCTTGAGCCTCGTGGGCATATATATAGGAGTACAATGACCTACTTGGAGTACAAGACAAGGCAGGACCAAATCCTAATATATCCTATACTTCGTAATAATCATATACTCAACAAGCTGGAATTGACAAATCCGACGCCTCAAACGCTCATAAATGTGCCTGGGCACGCTTTATATTTTGTCTTCCACACTCGCGTCCCTCATATCTGAAACCTCAAAACCATGCAATTCATGCAACGCTACGTAAAACACATGATCAAAGTGTAGTTCATCGGATTAGCCGGACAAAAGGAACATGATTCATCGGAGTTCAACGGCGGACAGTGCAAATCCATACTACAAACTTATGAAACATAGATAAAATATAAACAGAATGAGGAAGGGCGGAGGAAATCACCATTTCCTTGCTGGCCCCTTCCCCTTCCGGCCATCGGTGCGGTTGTGCCCCTCCTCCGTGTAGGCGTCAGCGTGTGGAGGTGCGTCGTCTTCGGAGCTGGAGGTGGAGCCGTCCGTCATATCCGAGTCAAAGCTGCACCTCATGTCCGAAAGCCTGCGCAGCAGGCAGTCCTGCTCCTTCGCATGGCGAGCCGCCTTTGCCTTCGCCGCTGCCTCCTTTGTTGCCTCGCGCTCCGCCTCCATCGAGTTGTCGGAGCGCCTTCGCATTCTTGCGGCGGAGGCGCCGCGAATCCGTGTCCGCCGTCGTGAGCGAGCGGCGGCGGACAGAAGCGAGGAGCGCTGCCTCAATATCGACCGGCGGCCTCGCGCGCGGACGGCGCGCAGACATCGACTCGGATACCGCTGCCCTCTCCCTTGCCCGCTGCCGCTCGCGTCGGGCTGCCCGTGCCTCCGACTCGGGAGTCCGAGTGCGCGCCGGCCCTGGCGCGGGCACGAGGACACAGCGGTGGCCGGGCACCACCTCCGGAGCAGAGGGTGCTGGTGGTGGGCGGCGTACCTGGAAGAGCGGAGCGGAGTGGCCGGAGCTGCGTGCGGGGCGCGAAGGGCGCCGGGCACTGACGAAGTGGATCCTCCGCTGCAGGATCCACCTTGGTCAATGACCAAACGCCTCAATTCGATGCGCAGGGCGACCTCCTCCACATCGTCGGGGTCAGCTTCGCGCAGCAGGGTAGACTAGTCGTTGTCGGAGCCGGAGTTCTGTAGCGCCCCCGGCTCAATCGTACACTAATCATGCACGCAAACGTGTACGACCAAGATCAGGGACTCACGGGAAGATATCACAACACAACTCTAAAACATAAATAAGTCATACAAGCATCATAATACAAGCCAGGGGCCACGAGGGCTCGAATACAAATGCTCGATCATAGACGAGTCAGCGGAAGCAACAATATCTGAGTACAGACATAAGTTAAACAAGGTGCCATAAGATGGCTAGCACAAACAGGGATACAACAGATCGAACAGGCGCAGGGCCTCCTGCCTGGGATCCTCCTAACTACTCCTGGTCGTCGGCGTCCTGGACGTAGTAGTAGGCTCCGCCCTGGTGGTAGTAGTCGTCGAAGGTGGCGTCTGGCTCCTGGGCTCCAGCATCTGGTTGCGACAACCAGCAAGAAGGGAAAGGGGGAAAAGGAGGGGGAAAGCAACCGTGAGTACTCATCCAAAGTACTCGCAAGCAAGGATCTATACTACATATGCATGGTATATGTGTAAAGGGCAATATCGGTGGACTGAACTGCAGAATGCCAGAATAAGAGGGGGATAGCTAGTCCTGTCGAAGACTACGCTTCTGGCAGCCTCCATCTTGAAGCAATAGAAGAGAGTAGTTGGAAGTTAACCAAGCAACAACGTATAGCATAATCCTACCCGTCGATCCTCTCGTCGCCACCATGCGAGAGAGCGACCACCGGGTTATAACTGTCACTTGTAAGGGTGTGTTTTATTAAGTATCCATTTCTAGTTGTCATGAGGTCGGAATACAACTCCGGGTCGTCCTTTTACCGAGGGACACGGCTATTCGAATAGATAAACTTCCCTGCAGGGGTGCACCACATATTCCCCAACACGCTCGATCCCCTTTGGCCGGACACACTTTCCTGGGTCATGCCCGGCCTCGGAAGATCCACACGTCGCAGCCCCACCTAGGCTCAACAGAGAGGTCAGCACGCCGGACTAATCCTAGGCACTCTGGGGTCTGGGCCCATCGCCCAGTGCGCTCCTGCACGTTGCGTACGCGGCCGCGAGCAGACCTAGCAACCCACACGATCACGGCGGTTACGTTATCGCGGTCCAACACGGCGCGCGCCGCTCAGTCGCTGACCTCAAGAAGGCTTCAGCTGATACCACGACGCCGGGATACCCATAACTACTCCCGCGTAGTTGGTTAGTGCGTATAGGCCAGTGGCCAGACTCAGATCAAATATCCAATCTCGTTAAACGTGTTATTATGAGATCACCGCGGACGACGACCAGGGCCAGGCCCACCTCTCTCCTAGGTGGTCACAACCTGCCCTGCCGCTCCACAACAAAGAGTCACTTAGGGGGCCGTCGAGAAGGCCAATCCTTTCAGCCCCCATTCGTGAATCACCTGCGGGTGCTCCACGAGCCGACCCGACTTTAGTATCCATCTGATGTCACATGTAATAAGTAGTATACATATCCGCAATCGCCACCCGTGGCGAGCACGGCCCAATAATGTAGCATAGCAGACAGACGAGAATGTAGGGCCACTGATGACAAACTAGCATCCTACACTAGGCATTTAGGATTGCAGGTAAGGTATCAACAACAGTAGCAACAATGACAGGCTATGCATCAGAATAGGATTAACGGAAAGCAGTAACAGGCTACACTACTCTAATGCAAGCAGTATAGAGAAGAATAGGCGATATCTGGTGATCAAGGGGGGGGGGCTTGCCTGGTTGCTCTGGCAAGAGAGGGAGGTCGTCAACGGGCTGCTCGTCAGTAGCGTAGTCGTACTCGACAGCAGCGACGTCGGTCTCGGCGTCTATCGAGAGAGAAGGAGGGGGAGAGAAACAATAAATACACGGCAATAATGCAACAGGGATGCATGACATGTCTAAACGCAGGGCCAGGGTGATATACTGCCTAACTAAGCGATTTAGTTAATTTAGGAATTTATTCGGATTTATTTAATTAGGGTTGGACACTATTCATTTATCGAAATCGGTCTAATTGTTCAACGTTCTTACAGTTGCGGGCGTCTGACGGGAATACAGAGGGCGTATCCGGGTTCGTATCGTCGTTCTGAGCAAGTTTCATGTATAAAATATTTTCATCGGAGTTACGGTTTAAAAGATATGATTTTCTAAAGTTTTTATTAATTTCTGAAATTTTAATTAATTATTTAATTCAACATTATCCGAAACAGTGATTGATGACGTCAGCATGACATCATGCTGACGTCAGCAGTTAATTAAGTTAATTACTAATTACTGTTTAATTAACACTAATTAGTTAATTAGATTAACCTAATCAGGATTAATTAACTAATTAATTAATTAATTAATTATTTTAATTATTTTAATTATTTATTTTTATTTCTATTTTCTTAAAACTGTTTCTGGGCCGTGGGCCCCATTCGTCAGCGTCACAGGGGTTCGGGCCCCACTGGGCAGTGGCCCAGGGGCGGACACGTCCGGGGCGTGCCCCTTTCGGGACCGGACATGTCCGGTGCCCAAAGGGGACGCACGGGCGGTCGGCGGGCGCGGGCGCCGGCGAGGCCACGGCGGGGCCGGAGGCGGGGCGGCGGCGCGGTGGCTGGAGCGGCCGCGGGCGGCAGCGCGGTGGCTGGAGCGGCAGCGGGCGGCGGTCGCGCGGAGGCGAAGCGGGGGGGGGGGTGTTGCTCTTTTTTTCCTTTTCTGTTTCTTTTTCCTTTTCTTTATTCTCTTTTCTCTACTGTTAAATGTTTAGGCCCCAAATGGTTTTTGTAAAAAGTGTGACCTATTTCATAAATACCAGTGCATTATTCCTTAACACCTAAAATTAGTTTGGACAAAACATAATTCCATATTTATTTCAGATTTAATAAATGGTTATTAAATATTATCTTTATCCACTGTTTGAGGTTGTTCGAGTCACTTATCCAATTCCAATGATGTTGGTTTCAATTTTAGAATAGCCTCTGGAATATTTGTTATTTATCTGACATTTTAGTTTCTATGTTGGACAACTTTTATATCCCACTTTCATTTAAATTTGAATTTGACTTAGGAGTTGAAATGCAATATGATGCTAATGATGATTGTGCACTATTAATCATGATGACATGGCCTCATCAAAAGGGTGATCTCTGTAGCTTAATACAGGGGGTGTTACAAATCTCCTCCACTACAAGAAATCTCGTCCCGAGATTTAGGAGGTAGAAAGAAACAAAGCGGGGTATTCATCACGAAGACGATCCTCGCGTTCCCAAGTGGCTTCATCCTCAGAATGGTCTGACCACTGAACCTTGAGGAACTTGATAACCTTCTGGCGTGTGCGACGCTCGGCTTGATCGAGAATGCGGACCGGATGCTCTTTATAAGAGAGGTCTTGTTGCAGTTCAAGCAATTCGTGATCTACTCCGCGGATAGGGTCTTTGAAGCAGCGGCGGAGTTGTGAGACGTGGAACACATCGTGAACCTGAGAAAGGTTCGGTGGAAGTTCCAACTGATATGCCACTCTACCACGCCTTTCAAGAACAGTGAAAGGACCAATATAGCGAGGAGCTAGCTTGCCCTTGATCCCGAATCGGTGTGTACCTTTCATCGGTGTGACTCGAAGATAAGCCCTTTCGCCAGGTTGATAGACCATATCTTTGTGTTTGCGGTCATACTGACTCTTTTGACGTGACTGAGCAGTCTTCAAATGCTCGCGGACAACGCGAACTTGATCTTCGGCAAGTTGGATAATATCCGGACCGAAGAGTGGACGTTCCCCAGTTTCTGACCAATTTAGAGGGGTTCGGCACTTTCGTCCGTACAATACTTCGAAGGGGGCCATCTTCAGACTGGCTTGATAGCTGTTATTGTAAGAGAATTCGGCATATGGGAGAGATTCTTCCCATTTCCTTCCGAAGGATATGACACAAGCTCGAAGCATGTCTTCGAGAACTTGGTTGACTCGTTCAACTTGTCCTTGAGACTGAGGGTGAAAAGCGGTGCTGAAGGACAGATGAGTTCCCATAGCTTCTTGGAAACTTGCCCAGAATCTTGAAGTGAATAAGCTGCCACGGTCTGAACTGATAACCAGTGGAATACCGTGAAGTGAAACAATTCTAGACATGTAGAGAGTTGCGAGCTGACTAGCAGTGATCGTCTCTTTGACGGCTAGAAAATGTGCAACTTTGGAAAGTCGGTCAATGACGACAAGAATAGCGTCATTACCTTTCTGTGATTTGGGAAATCCAGTGATAAAGTCCATTTCAACATGGTCCCATTTCCATTCAGGAACAGCAATTGGTTGCAGAGTTCCGGCGGGCCTTTGATGTTCTGCTTTGACGCGACGGCAAACATCACATTCAGCAACATAGCGAGCAATGTCTTGCTTCATGTTTGACCACCAGAATCTTTGACGGATGTCTTGGTACATCTTGGTACTGCCGGGATGAATAGACAACGGAGTGTCGTGAGCTTCTTGCATGACCTCCTGAGTCATACCCAGGTTACCTTTAGAGGGGACCACTAGGCGACTTTTAAAGAACAAGGTGCCAGTATCATCAATAGTGAAGAACGAAGGCCTTCCTTCAGCGAGATAGCGCTTAATCTTGTGGGCTCGAGAGTCATAACCCTGCAGCGTCTTGATGCTGTCCACGAGATCTGGTTTAACAACCAGGGTATTAAGAGAACGCTGGGAAACAACGTGGAGGTTCATTTTGTAGGAACCTTCAGGAGGGGAAGCGAGTGCTCCAGGAGGAACAATGTGGAGATTCAGCTTTCTGAATTCTTCAATAAGCGAAGGTTGAACTTCGTGAAACTGGAGGTGACTGCAATAAGACTTGCGGCTCAAGGCATCGGCCATTACATTAGCCTTGCCAGGGGTATAAGAAATACCCAAGTTAAAATCCGCTACGGTCTCCATCCATCTCTGTTGACGGAGGTTCAGGTCTGGCTGAGTGAACAGATACTTCAGACTTTGATGATCGGTGTAGATCTCGCAACGATTACCGAGAAGGTAATGTCGCCACTGTTTTAGTGCATGGATGACGGCAGCAAGCTCGAGGTCATGTACTGGGTAATTCTCTTCGTGCGGACGCAATTGAAGCGAAGCATAAGCAATTACTCTGCGGTCTTGCATTAGGACACCGCCTAATCCTTGACGGGATGCATCACAATAGATGACAAAATCCTTCTGGGAATCAGGAGGGGCAAGCACTGGGGCAGAAGTCAGCTTGTCTTTGAGCGTCTGGAAACTTTCCTGACACTTTTCCGTCCAATCGAACTTGACGCCTTTATGAAGCAGGTTAGTCAGGGGCTTGGCGATCTTGGAGAAGTTCTCGACAAATCGACGGCAATAGCTGGCGAGTCCGAGAAAACTTCGAACTTGCTTGACGTTCTTTGGAGGAGCCCAATCAAGAATAGCCTGAACTCGCTCGGGGTTGATGGCAATACCATCCTTGGAGATGACATGCCCAAGGTATGTTACTTCGGGAAGCCAGAATTCACACTTGGAAAACTTAGCATATAGTTGATGCTCTCGAAGTTTTTCCAGAACAAGTCGAAGATGTTCAGCATGTTCCTCTTTGTTCTTGGAGTATACTAGGATATCATCCAGGTAAACCACGACGAACTTGTCAAGGTATTCCATGAATATATAATTCATCAGGCGGGAGAATGTGGCGGGAGCATTGGTTAAGCCGAATGACATGACAGTGTACTCGTATGAGCCATATCGAGTAACGAAGGCGGTCTTTGGGATATCCTCTTCACGAACACGGATCTGGTGGTAACCCAACCTTAAGTCGAGTTTAGAGAACACTGATGAACCCGCCAGTTGATCATACAGATCGTTTATCCGAGGAAGGGGATATTTGTTCTGGATAGTTGCTTGGTTAATAAGACGGTAATCTTGGACCAATCGGTTTGATCCATCCTTCTTCCTGACAAAGAGAGAAGGTGCTCCCCAAGCAGAGGAACTTGGGCGAATGAAACCCTTACGAAGTGAAGCGTCGATTTCCTCCTTAAGTTCAAGGAGTTCATGCGGCGGCATCTTGTAGGGTCGCTTGGCGATAGGAGTGGTGCCTGGTTTCAAGTCGATGACAAATTCGACAGCTCGAGCAGGGGGTATCCCTGGGAGTTCTTCTGGGAAAACACCTTGGAATTCGCGAACAACTGGAATGTTCTCGATGCCTTCAAGTGGTGATGCGTTAACGCATTCAAGGCATAAAGCCTCGCCTCGGCATTTTGGATGATTTGAGCCTGGTAGCTTATTATTTCATCAGAAGGGTGTAGAAGATGGACGATCTTCGTGGCGCAAACTATAGAAGCAGTATGCGCTTTCAACCAATCCATTCCGAGAATGAGGTCGATACTACAAGACTTTAGTATGAAAGGGGAGGCGTGAAACTCCAGCCCTTCAATTTCAACGGTGACGTCGTTACTACCCATGGAGGTTTGACATTGACCCGCGGGGGTGTGTATTACTATTGCAGTGTTCATGACCTCACATTTAACGTCGTGTTTGTATGCAAATTCTTCGGACATGAATGAATGCGATGCTCCCGAATCAAATAAAACAGAAGCTGGTACTGAATTAACAAGGAGAGTACCCATCACGGTGGCAGGCTGGTCCTGAGCTTCATTGAAATCGGTGTGGTTGGCCTGAATATGCCCATAAGACTTGGCATTGTTGTTGCGAGGCTGATTGTTCCTACGGCCAGTTGCAGGAAGTGCCAGTTGGTTCTGGTTCTGAATGCAGTTCCTGGAAAAATGACCTGGCTGCCCACACTTGTAGCACAGACTATCATTGGGATTGGGAGCAGGAGCTCGGGGTGGTGGAGCTGGAAGTCCTGGCTGCCTAGGTGGTGGAGGCAGACGCGGTGCAGTATAGGACCGTCTTGGAGCAGGTGCAGCTGGACGGTACACGCTGTTTGGAATCCAGATCCGACGCTTCTGTGCAGGCTGGCTCGAAGATGAACCAGTGTCACGGTTGCGCCTAAGAGATCCCTGGTGTGCCTGCAGACCAGTCTCGACCTGGATAGCCTTGTTCACCAAGATGGAGAAATTATCAAATTCATGCACAAGGAGCGCTAGCTTGATGTCAGCTTGAAGTCCTTCGCGAAACCTTTCCTGGCGGCGAGCATCAGTGGGAATGTCTTCTTCAGCATAGCGGGATAATTCCAGAAACTCCCGCTGATAAGCTTCCACTGTCTGGTTGCCCTGGGTGAGGTTGCGGAACTCTTGCTTCTTCCGGTCCATGATTCCCTGAGGAATGAAACGGGCACGGAAAGCAGCTTGGAAATCCGGCCAAGTGATGACTGTGCCAGCTGGTTGAGTGCGCCTGTGGCTGTCCCACCATTGAGCAGCGGGGCCCTTGAGAAAGAAGGAGGCGAAGGTGACATAGTTTGCAGGGGCAACGCCACCAGATTCCAACTCATAGGTGATGTCGCGAAGCCAGTCATCCGCATCCAGGGGCTGAGTTGAGCCGTGGTAGACGGTTGGGTTGAGGCGCATAAAGTCCTGCAGGGTCCCTGGGCCTGGATACTGGTTCATATTGGGACGAGGAAACTGATCCATGATCCCTTGCATGAACTGACGTTGCAGTTCAAATTGCTGCATCATTCCAGCCATATAGTTCGGCGGTGGTGGATCGTTGGCACCACGGCCACGACCACGACCAGCGGGTCTAACCATCCTGCTAAATTACAACAGGGGGTAGTTTAGTAAAAGCAAACGCGAGTGCTTAGTGACAAGCATGATGTAACACGACAATACTCCAAGCAGTGTTATAGATACATAACAGTAGTCGATTAAGACATACAGATCCATACACAACGTCGGGTACAAGCGGACAGCATAACGGCGCAAATCAAAAGCTAGACATACTAGGCGGCGCGCAGGCACGCGGTAAGGAAGTACACAACGAGAGATAGCAAAGGCTACATCAACGTCGGAGAGAACCACTGTAACGGGGTAGCTGCGAGTGCGGACGACGAATGTTCGTCGCGGAAAGATCCTGTGCTCCATGTGCACTCTGATGCAGAACCCGGTCTCGAGCTGTAAGAAGAGGTCCACGTGTCGGTGTGTGACCTCCAATAGCAGGCCAGTCAATACCAGCATACATCTGAGTCCTGCGCAGATAAAGGATGTGCTCCGGATGTATCCCTGCACGAACAGCGGGCATCAACTGCGTCATAGCATCGTAGAGACGTGCTCGAGTGGCAACCAACTCGACGGCAAGAGCCCGAACAGTGCGATCCAGAGCCTGAGTGCACTGAATCAGAACGCGCGGGTCGTAGCGACGAGGCTCGTACGGGGCACAGATAGCTGTGTAGTATCCGGTAGCATCTCCAGCAGGGGCATACGGAATGTATCGGAACTCAGAGTCATCCAAGATATCACTGAACTGTCCTCGAAGACGTGCGACAGCAGAGTAGGCGGCATCATGGACTGCCATCTCAATCGTCACGCCTAATCCGTGAAAAAGGTGTAGCTCGGTGTCTGAGTTGTTCTGCCGATCATAGATACGAACATCAGCATGGTACTGCTCCTGATTAAACTCGCGGTAATCCTCGTAAACCATGTACTCAGGGTACCAGCGGTAGCCAAGTCTGGTCATGAGAGCGATCAGGACAGCTGGAAACCCAGGGGTATTACGAGCCCAAGTGCGAAGCACAAGCTGTGTCGTAGGACGCGGTGGAAACAAACGGTCCATCTGAAACAGAGGAAATTCAGATTTGTCAAATGACAATGAGAAGTTTAACACAACTCGGAGAGAAAGGTTAGACAAAACAATGGAAAGGAAAATGATTATCAGACTAATCAGATCAATGTCAGGGAAATCGCACAGATATCCAGCTCTCCGGGTAGACAGAATTTACGAGATCCTAAGTGTCGGTGTTAGTAAAATTTTATTTAACCCGAATAGAAGAGATATTAGAGTCCCAGAGTATAGACGAGGAATAAAAGATCCTAATACCACCCAGTTGGCGACGTGGGCCCGTAAGCCACACAGCCAAGTTAGTAAATTAGTTTTTCGGTTTCTAGACTCAACTTCGGCCAAGGAATTTGGAAGGGGGGCTTCCTACAGGCAGTCGGCTCTGATACCAACTTGTAGCGCCCCCGGCTCAATCGTACACTAATCATGCACGCAAACGTGTACGATCAAGATCAGGGACTCACGGGAAGATATCACAACACAACTCTAAAACATAAATAAGTCATACAAGCATCATAATACAAGCCAGGGGCCACGAGGGCTCGAATACAAATGCTCGATCATAGACGAGTCAGCGGAAGCAACAATATCTGAGTACAGACATAAGTTAAACAAGGTGCCATAAGATGGCTAGCACAAATAGGGATACAACAGATCGAACAGGCGCAGGGCCTCCTGCCTGGGATCCTCCTAACTACTCCTGGTCGTCGGCGTCCTGGACGTAGTAGTAGGCTCCGCCCTGGTGGTAGTAGTCGTCGAAGGTGGCGTCTGGCTCCTGGGCTCCAGCATCTGGTTGCGACAACCAGCAAGAAGGGAAAGGGGGAAAAGGAGGGGGAAAGCAACCGTGAGTACTCATCCAAAGTACTCGCAAGCAAGGATCTATACTACATATGCATGGTATATGTGTAAAGAGGCAATATCGGTGGACTGAACTGCAGAATGCCAGAATAAGAGGGGGATAGCTAGTCCTGTCGAAGACTACGCTTCTGGCAGC